>OX393553.1:89462362-89872362 GCA_947650365.1 Chamaelirium japonicum | reverse complement strand
CCTGATCTGATTTGCCTCTGCTCTGTATCTTCTTCCTCCTCCCCCCCCCCCGAACAGCTTCTGATCGGTGATGGATCTTCTTCCCCGGGGGATGAATTCAACATCGTTTTTAGTATGACATTAATGCCATGACGTGTTCATTTCAATGCTCATTCATGTACCATGTGATTGCTCTGATCTTTCATATTTATTAGGCCGGAGTTTGTGCCGGTCCAGTACGGTGGCCTGAGCCGGCTGGGAGATTTGCAAAGCGGCAGCCCTCCCAAATCGGCTTTCGAGTTCATCATCAAGGGCGGAGAGAAAGGTGAATCTCGAAATGATCAAGCATGCTGCTTTAACATATTGCCTGAGCCGACGGGATCGAGGTAATTAATTTCTTATTTTTTTCCTTTAAAAAATGATTTATTAGGGGAAAAAAAAATGATGATCTGTATATACGATGGTGGGTGGATTTTTATGGAGTGGAGCCACCATTACGTGGTACATACCAGTGGGGGGATGGGACGTGGAGTACAGTGCCGGGTATGTGCCCTGGCGGTGAGCTACACGATTGCCGTTGAGGAGCCCCTCCACAACGTCTTCACCTCCCAGGAGGCGGGGAAGATGGTGCTCTCCACAACGTCTTTTTTCAAGTTTTTTTTCTTCTGAAATTGCTGAAGATGGGTTGTGATCCGGTTGTGATCAGATCTGCATCATGTTGTTGGTTGCATCCCAATCCCGATCAAGGGCTGAAGGATTTGCATCCCTCTCCCTCCTTCTCTAACATTTTTTTTTTGAAAAAGGACATGCATCTGCATCCAGATCCTTATTGAGATCTTGATTGAGTGCTTCCCAATGCCAGATCTCTCTCTCTCTAACAGATTTTTGTTTTCTTTTTTGAAGTTATATTTTTCCTGAAATTGCTGAAGATGGGTTGTGATCTGAAATTGCTGAAGATGGGTTGTGATCTGCATCACAATGTTGTTTTCATCTCAATCCCAATTAAGGGCTGAAAGATTTGCATCCCTCTCCCTCCTTCGCGAACATGTTTTTTTATTTTTGAAAAATGGACATGCATCTGCATCCAGATCCTGATTGAGATCTTGATTGAGTGCTTCCCAATGCCAGATCTCTCTCTCTCTCTCTCACAATTTTTTTTTCTGTTTTGAAGTTTTTTTTTTCTTCCGAAATTGCTGAAGATGGATTGTGATCCGAAATTGTTGAAGATGGGTTGTGATCAGATCTGCATCACGATGTTGTTTGCATCCCAATCCCGATCAAGAGCTGAAGGATTTGCATCCCTCTCCCTCCTTCTCTAACATATTTTTTTTTTTTTTTGAAATAGGCACATGTATCTGCATCCAGATCCTGATTGCGATCTTGATTAATTGAGTGCTTCCTAATGCCAGATCTCTCTCTCTCTCTCTCTCCCTAACATTTTTTTTCTTTTTTTAAGGGTTTTTTTTCTTATGAAATTGCTGAAAATGGGTTGTGATTCGAAATTGCTGTCACGGGTGCCTTACACATGCCTGATGGACGAAATCAGTATGTGCAGCCAGTTGGATCTATCATCCATGCTGGAAACTACTTAACCAAACAACAAAGTATCAAAGATGGGTGAGTCCTCTGCTTTTGCTTCTCCCAATCTGTATCTCTCTCTCTCTCTCTCTCTCTCTCTCTCTCTCTCTCTCTCTCTCTCTCTCTCTCTCTCTCTCTCTCTCCCTCCCTCCACGATCTACTTTAAATGCAGTACGCTAATATTTGCTTAGAGTTTCAACTAATTTTCGGGTTGAGATGGTAAATGTCTCAATTTAGAAATATGTGGGGTTTTCTTTGTTAAGCATTAGAAATGTGGGTCATATGCATATATGAAGAGTACTACAGACTTTCTTTGGAGGGGCTATTGCACAAAAATTTATTTGGATAAATATATAAGAGAAAGAGAGAGACTGCTCTTTACCAATGTATGAAACCCGTTATTCTCGAAGGCTTTTGTTGTCATATTTCTATATAACTGGTTCCTTCAGCTTTTATTATGTCTTCAAAAGCTGTATATTTGTGGCATGTTGTTGTAACGAAGGAGATTTAGATGCGAAGGGGCTGCTGTTGCAGTGAGATTTATTTTATTATTATTCTTTTCTTCGTTCTTTTTTTTTTCATTTATCTGAAATTCCTTCAATCAGATTTCAAGTATCTGTTTCTTTTAAATATATGTTGATTATGAAAGAGTTTGGTTTTGTTTGTCAATCAGATTTAACCATAAGACTCAAATCAATCACAGCCTCTGATCACAACCCTGCCCTCCCAAATCCTGCAACCCGAGCCCCAATTCTCACCCCGATCACACGATCTCCCCTCCCTTCCAAAATCCAATCACACCCCCGCAAACTGCGAGCCACAAAGCCCTCCCTAAATCCCTAGCCTGATAGACCTGCCCTCCCTCCCCAAATCTCGCCGCAGCTCTTTGTTCCCTCAAGCTCCTAACCAAAGTCCATAAACCAATTTTAACGTATAAGGAGTTGGAGAAGATGAACTGCAGACTGCTATAATCGAGAAGATGAACTGTAGACTGCTAGGGATTTTTGCCCACTATTGCTCCTTCTATTCGTTGTTTTGGTGTGATACACGAGGTGTCAAAGTCATCCATTTTCATTAGCTATAGGTAATCATATTTCAATTCTTAATGGTTGTTTTGCTATTGGGTAAAATTTTGATTTTGCTATTATTTTTTTTTAATGAAAGAAGTTGTCAGATCTACTGTTTTTTTGTCCTTTGCTGAATTTTGGTTGTCGAATTTTTATCAATCATATTAAAAATTTGGTCTCACAAACATATTAAGTTTGTATACAAAATTGAGCACCCACTTCAAGGTTTATCTAATACCTTGTTATGTTTTTGTTTCTTTTTTTTTCCCCTTCTCTACCATACTTCTTTGTTGGTTTTTCTCTATTCCTTATATTCTTTTTTTGATGTCCACAGCTAACCACAGGAAGATGTGAGGTGATCATTCTCCAGTTTGATCTGGATGGCGCCTCTGGCTAAGTGAGACATGTGCACCATTGATGTAACACCCGTTCAATCAAAAATTGACATGTGTGAATTTATTAAAAAAAATAAATTTTAAAAAATGACAAGTGTTGCTCGCCGACGAATTAGACTATTTTTGTCAAGTATAATGGACTTTCCAGTCGAAAATGAGTGTCCCCCATCAATTATGGGCGTTGCCGAACCAATTTCATTGCCGCATTTGAGTGCCGATATACACGAGCATTATAACCACTCACGAAATATTATCAAATGTCTCAAATAATATCACCGCTCTCGAAATATTGTTATCATATTTGAAATATTGTTAACTCCCTTGAAATATTGTTGCTGATCTCAAAATGTTTTGATATCACATTCAAAATAGTCTCCTCCTTCAAAATTTTATCACACCCATAAAATTTTGTCACGCCCTCGCCAAATATGCGTGCTGACAGGCACGGACATTACTAATCAATTAACAAAAATTTTTGTTTTTATCATCCTTTGCATTTTGGTACTGGCAGCTGTGGTTGATGAATCAAAAGTATTAATATAATGCCTTATGTTTATTTATTATTTCGGGATCGTCCAAAGCTTCTGTTTGATACCGTATGCACTCTTACAGACATGCAATATGTTGTGTTTCATGGAACTGTCAGCACTGGGAGGTCCGAAGCTTATCAATTATGATCACCCAAAGCTAAAGATTAATCGGGATTTAGTCTAAAGATCTAACAACTCTATACTGTTTGATTGCAGGAGTACTACATTCGCCATGTTGATGGGCTTCCCGTGAGCTTAGAAGCCGAACGACAGCGCGTGATCCAATGCACAGACAAATGATCCTAATAGTGATACTGAACCCTAAAGTTTGAATTGTTTGCACATTACCCCTGTTGTCAACTACTTAATTTCTTCATTTGGTAATTTTTATCTAATCAAAATTGAATTGAAGGGGCGCAAAATGTAGTTTTTTAACTATAGGGGGATTAAAACATACAATAACTGAGTTCAATTAAATATGCCTACCTGTGGAAGATAAACCAACAATACAAGTTCAAACTAACATGTCAGAAGATATTAGAAAAAAGTGGGGGAATTATAACAATTTATCCTTAACCAAATTATTATTTTTATTCATCCTAGAAAATTAACCTGGAGTATGTCAAACCAATAACATTGTGACCACCACTGTGAAGCATTGTTTTATCAACATACAGAATGTGGGAATATTGAGAGAAACCTTTAGGTAGCACAATAGAATCTGAAGCTTTTCATGCATTACTAAACCCCAATACATATCTGGTAGTATCTGTATTGATTATCTTAAAAATACAATGTCTTTAAATTGTTTTGAACATGAATTGGAGAATGAAGAAAAATAAACATGAATATACAGCAGCATGTACATATCAACTGCATCAGAGGATTTGATGACTTAGGTAGAAGTGGAGTTGGGAAAAGTAACTTCTATAATGGTAGTTATCTCCTTAGAATGTACATTGTCATAGTGTTTAACAAAACCTTCATTATACGAACAAACTACTAAATGAGAAATTTATACAATCCATCAACCATTTTCTGGATACGCAACAATGAATCCATACTTTCAAGTGGCATTAAAATATACCTCAAGTGCCCATGGAGGATTTACTGTTAGGGACAGCTCAGCCAATTGATTTACATCAACATTTCGTGGAAGAAACATTATGACTCTGGAAGCAATCATCTTTGCAATTGTGAAAAGAAAGCATCTGATACAAGAAGGAACGTCTAACAGTCAATATTTAATCAAGAATGTCACATCAATGGAAATACATGAGTAACAAAATCCAAACCCATCATGAGGCTTTAGCATGGATGTGATGTCATACGTTTGCACTTTCACATAATCAGGTCCTCCCCCAGGAGGTGACATGAAAACAGTGTCTCCCTGCATCAAATAGGATAACAATATATATCATTCAAGTTAAGTTAATATAAGCAAAAGTTAGACATGAGCTGTATTCAGCAGTCGATCAACAATAGTTAAAAAATGAAGTTTTTTAACTATATGATAACAATATGTATTCAGCAGTCGATCAACAAAAGTTAGACACGAGCTGTATAAGCAAAATGTAGTTTTTTAACTATAGGGGGATTAAGTGTTTTTGAGCTAAACTTCAGGGGGGCAAAGTATAATTTACCCGTTGTGTGCCCTAGCCTGTCCTCTGCTCGCCCCGCACGTGCTCTCCTCTCTCTCTCTCTCTCTCTCTCTCTCTCTCTCTCTCTCTCTCTCTCTCCGACCTCCCCCGTCACTGCCTCCTTCACCCGCCGCTCGACCTCTGCTCAATACCCACCCCGTGACTCTCTCTCTCTCTCTAAAATCAGAACCCACCCTGCTTGCTGTGCCCCCCCCCCTCTCTCTCAGAAATTAGAACCCACATCTGTAAATAAAAAGAGGCGGGGGCAGATCTGTAAATAATGGATTTGTCACTGGGTTAATTATTTTGACCCGACCTACCTTAAGCCCTGAACACGACCCGCCTAATACTACAACTCGACCCAACTACCAACACACCCTATCTGCTAACTTGCCAAACTTTGTTTGGCTGTTGTTTCTCCGTTCGAACTCGGAATCGGATAAAACATGCGACATCGAATTTTTTTTTTCGATATCTACTGTATGGTCAGAAATCTTTTTCTGATACCCTCACAGTCATTT
Organism: Chamaelirium japonicum; assembly: GCA_947650365.1. Classification (NCBI taxonomy): domain Eukaryota; kingdom Viridiplantae; phylum Streptophyta; class Magnoliopsida; order Liliales; family Melanthiaceae; genus Chamaelirium; species Chamaelirium japonicum. The sequence continues at coordinate 89,866,652 of OX393553.1, read as the reverse complement.
GTTTGCATGCCGGTCGGGGCTGAAAAAAGTCAGCAACGTCGAATGCCACCATTGCATTGGTGAGGCCATGGGTCGGGTCGTCTTAGGGTTGTCCCCTCCGACAAAGAGAATGAGAGAGAGAGAGAGAGAGAGAGAGCAACCTGGAGGGAGGGGCGTTCCGAGTTAAAACCTCAACGATCGTTAGTTTGTATGGCGGTCAGGCTGAGTGGGGTCGGTAGCCGGTAGGGTTATCGTTGCCTCCCTCAAAATATTATTGTCACCCTCGAATTATTGGACCCCCTAATAATATTGTTACTTCTATTGAAATGTTTCGTTGCTACTCTCGAAATATTATTCCCCCCCCCCCTCTTAAAATAATATCATTGCCCATGAACTTTCATTGCCTCCCTCGAAATATTGCTGCCACCCTCTAAATATTATCACCGCCCTCAAAATATTTCCGTCGTCCTTGAAATTTTTTTCGTGCCCTTGGGCACGGGGTTTTTACTAGTATATATATATATAAGACCTTGACCTATACTATTTAGCTCCTAACTATCACACTGAACTCATAATTGAGTTCCATTTGTGCCTACACGCTCGGACGAAAACCTCAATACAAAAATATATAAAATAAACAAAGATTATACCTATCAAAAAATTAAATATGAAATAACTATTTTACCCCTATGGGTATTTCGGCCATTATTTGGGCATTCGAACTCCGAATTGGATTTCGTCTGTGGCCACAAATTCATAACGAAAAAACCTACTGATATCCATAAATAGTAAAACCATACCCTAAAAGGTAAAATTATTGTTTTGCCGTTATTGGGTAATTAAACAATAACCCAATCATACGAACTTCGAATCAAGTTTCGTTTGTGGCCACGGATTCAGAACTGAAAATACTATCACATATAAAAAGTTGAATTATTTTGAAATAACCAAAATACCCTATAGAGTAAGAATACTTAAATAAGATTAATTTTTAAATCACAACTAGGATCTACGACCTCGGAATTCAATTCCATCAGCTGCTCTATAACCCACTATAGAATAAACTATCAAATTAGAGAAGTAAAGACACCAACTAATAATTAAAAATATATATTGATTTTAGGTCGTAATCACATTAAGAGATCATCCGCTAAGGAAGGACACTTTAGTCATCAGATAGGGGATCTAAACCCCGTAAATTCCTCTTAATATTATGGTATTGAAATAATAGATAAATATATATGAACTAAGATAAAGTAGGAGAGATGCTGATCATTATGAATATGGGGCTTGCCCTAGCTGAGGCCTAAAAGAAACCTAGGTGTATGGCTAGCCCTATCGAATGATAAAAAAAAATCTTATGTGTGGAGCTAGCTTTGTCTTTGTGACTAAAAGAAACCCAGGTGTGGGGCTAGTCTTGTCTTGAGACAAAAAGTAACTCGTGGGTAAGATTCCTACCCTAGCTTGAGCCAAAAAAGGAATTAGGTAATCAATAACTCTTTTATAAATGCTCATGAACATATTTGCTATAGATTTCAATCCATTAAACTTATATTGAATAAGCTAGGTTTGTCAGTGAGTCGGTGGATTAAACTCACCCCCTACAAGTTTCATGACTTCCGCATATACTAACCCTATAGGATTTGGCGAGGTGGAGGCTAAGGAGAACATCGAGAAGGAGTTGGAAGGAATAGAAGATCCACTTTACACTCCTTACTACGAGGAGGTAGGAGCGGATATATGAATAATCTAGGACTTAGAGGTCGTTTTCCTCTAAAATAAACCATGTATTGGAAACTATAGATTGTACTACATGGTGTAATTAAATAAAGAGGCTCCAAATAATTTTTTTATTAAATGAAAAGTTTTATATCAAGTTTTCTCTTAACACCCCAGTGTTATACGAGTTGCCTAAATCTGTAAAATACTGGGGCGTTACAATTGGGTTGTTTTTTTTGTGCTTGTTCTTGGGCTTAATGTGGTATCTCGCTCTTGGGCTCCACACACTTAGCAATCTCCCACTTAAGACTTAGGGCGAGACTCCCCAAGTGCTCCCACTTATGTTGCTTCCTTCGCATGTAAGCAATTGGTGTGACCAGTGATCTTCAGGCTTGAAGATCAACATAAGATGAATAAGACTTCAGTTTCTCTAGTGTGACAACCTTTGTTAGCATATCAGTATGATACTAACTTGTATGGATATTCATCGGATTTATTAGTTTCTCCTTCAATAGCTTTCGTATGTAGTGAAAATGGATGTCTATGTACTTTGAATTTGTTGTGTAGCATGCAAATTTCGTGCTCCTTTTCCAGCTCCTTCATGAATTTTGCAACAACATCAACTCCTTGCATGCCTTCGTGTTAACAACATATTATTCCTCTATCGTCAAGAGTACCACAATGTCTTGTAACCGTGAGACCCAAATCACAGCCACTCCCCAAGGTAAGTACATATCATGTAGTGCTCCTCCCACTGTCCAAGTCGGCTGCCAAGTCTGGGTCGACATACCCCCATAGTCTGATCTAGCTCAAAACCACTATAGCACAATGCTAAATATGTGGTACCTCTTACATACCTCATGATTTACTTCACCACTCTCCAATACCCCTGATTGGGTTATTTATGTATCTGCTTACAACTCTCACTACTGGAGCATTGTTTGGTCTTGTACACATCGTGGGGTATATCAAACTCCTATCCAGTGATGCATATGGTGCTATGATCATCTCCTACGTCTCTTCTTGTGTCTTTGCTTTTAGTTTCTTATCCGAAGTGGCCTCCCAATAGAGTGCTAATTGGCTTAGCCTCCATCATATTATAACTTTGAAGTGCATTTTAATATTCTATCGGATATAGCTTTAGCTTCTTCTTCGACCTATCTCTACTGATCCGCATCCTGATAATTTGCTTTGTTGCACCCAATTCCTTCATATCAAACTCTTATATATAAGTTTTTCCTCTTTAATTATATGATCTTATGCATGCTCAACGCCACAAAAAGCATACCATCCACATAAAAGTAGTAGTACGATGTAGGATGCTCCATAATCCTTGAAATAGCAACAATGATCTGCATTAGACCTTGTGAATCCAGTCTCCTATATGAATTTATTATATTTGATTTACCGTTGCCTTGCCTCCTACTTCAGTCCGTATAAGCTCTTCTTGAGCTAACACACTAGGTCTTCTTTGTTCGCTACAATGTATTGTCGTGGCTGTTGTATACAGATATCATCCTCAACATCTTTGTGTAACAATATCTTCTTTACATCTAGCTATTCTAGATGTAGATCTTCCACTACCACAATATTCAACACCGATATTGTAACGCCCCGCACCAAGGATTGCCAAAAAAAAAAAATTATATTCTTCTGGGCCGCCCAAAGCACGGATTGTTAATAAGGTAATATATTTTTCTTTCTTAATATTAAGAGAAACAGAGTAAGCAGCAGTTCAGAGTAAGATCATTTTCTATCTATGCCACAACAACAAGAATCCTCAAAATATCATAATATTTATATATGTTCATTATTTACATCAATGAATATAGCATTCTTGTCGATTCATCGTCGTGCATGACTCTCCACTTCGAATCTTTCCTCTAGGCACCAGATCCTCCATTGCAACCTAAGGTATTTTTACAAGGATAAAAATGCCTCAGAAACCAAAATGGTTTTGTTAGTCCACAACCACCACCACACTAAACAAATCTTAGCAACGTTAAATATATATCCCAAATAATATCAATCAAGATATTTGAATTAATTAATAGACTATGCAATAGTAGATAACTTAAAAGATTTGCAGAGAAATAACAATCACAATGAACATCAGAATTTTATATAATTAAAATAACTTGTGAACCTGTCGGTTTTCTACCATATCCGACAACTGAAAACCCTGGCACACCGCTAGTAAACTCAGTTGATCAAAAGGGGCTTGGTCTTTCACCACGGGGGTATTCTGCCCATCTTGCTTTTTGGGGTTATTACCCAGGGGTGGACTACTAGGTCTTGGCTTTACTACATGCCCAACCCCGTTGCCCTATCTACTTTATTCGGATTATACATGAGCGGGGGTTCACGGTCCCATATCATGTACACGGGACCCCTACCCAATCAGTGGGTAGTCACACTTTTCTAGAATTCCACCTCAACCGATGATTTCCTTTTCGGGGTCATTACACGGGGGTAGACTACTAGGCCTTGGCTTTACTGCATGCCCACCCAGGGGTGGACTACTAGGCCTTGGCTTTACCGTATGCCCAATCCCGTTGCCCTACCTACTTTATTCGGATTATGCATGAGTGGGTCCACAGGCCCATATCACGTATGCAGGACCCCTACCCAATCAGTGGATAGTCACACTTTAGAATTTCCTCTTAACCGAGGCCAGTTACTTTCATCAAACCATACAATTTTCACTATTCGCAATGTGAATAAGATTAAATAATAACATATACTAAAACAAATGATTTAAGATGCTTCAATAAAATATAATTCAATTTCATGGATACTATATTCACCGTTAAACAATAATTTGTTTAGTTTGGTGGTGCCAAATTAATATAGTCTAGTGGAACTTACCTTGGTCGGGGTAGTGATCTCCCGTACCGTGTAAATAGTTCTGATGTGTATCTTTTAGTTCACATGAGGGGAAATGTCGCGCCTCATCTAACAGCTCACAGTTCCATTCAGAGTTTATGCGAGAGGCAGTGCCATACCTCAGTTCAACTTTATATCTTGTTAGAGAACTAGAGAGATTAAGAATGAGCTGAGTTGCTTTAAGCGTGCATGCGCTCACATATATTCACACGAGGGTGGAGCTGAGTTGTTAGAGAACTAGATAAAGAGGTGGAGAGAGATCTAAAGGAAGACCTATAGAAGGGGAGGGGTTGTGTCACCCTAGGGACTCCCCAAGTACACTCATATTTGCCATCACTCATCCATTTTCTTAATTTACAATAATATAATAATCACATGCTTAACTAGACCAATTATTAATAAATTACAATAATATAAAAGGAACTGGAAAAGCATTGGAATAGGACCAGTATAAAATAAAAGGCACTAGAAAAGGATCAATATAAAAGAAAATAAAAGGTACTGGAAAAGGACCAGTATAAAAAAATTAAAAGGCACTGAAAAATGACCAGTATAAAAGAAGTACTGAAATGAATATTACAATATTCAACCGAAACCATTATTTCTTCGGATGGAGATCATTCTTAATGATCGTTGGATGTTGCTGGCGACTCGGCCGTCCATTGCTTTGTCCAACTGTCATTAATGGTTAATCGCTATCAGAAGTATTTACAACAGATAATAATAATTTACCGATAAAAAAATAATAATAATAAGAAATCATAGATGGTTATGATGACCACCTTCAATGATTGTCGGAACGTAGGCGGCTTTGCCGACCATTATGATGTTCGACTATCAGTCTATCATTGACATATAATCATTATTTATGGATATAATATAATTAAATAAATAAATAAGTAGTCAACGATTAGTAAGTTAGTTGACTATGCTGTTCCTGGCATCCTCACCTGCACACTACTCCCAAACAAACTCGCACTCTCTACCCTCGTATACCACTCGCTAAGAGTGGAGGAGAATCAGAGAGAGAGAGAGAGAGTAAGGAGAGAGGCACAGGTTAATAAAGTGGCTCATGGTCATCATTTTTACATACTCATCGCACACACTCTTTAGAAAGAGAGGGAGAGAGAGAGTTGGAGAGAGAGAAGTTGAGAGTTGGGTTTCATAACGGTTCAAGATGGAGGATTGCGCTTGCATCGTTTGATCATGCTACCATAATCATACATGCGCACACATGCACACACATGCACACAAAACGATCACTGCATGTACTAACACATGCATTTTTCAGTCCTACGTCGAGAGAGAGACACGTTCAGAGTCGGAGTTGTCGATGTCGGCCGACCAAAGGCTTGCCGAGGTCAAGTTGCTCGCACTCACTCGGTTACACTTGCACACACATACACTTAGAGGGGTGGAGTCGAAGTGAACCCTGGGTGGGGTTGTTGCCAGTTGCTACGATCGACGACATACGGCCGAAGTTTGGGTGACGAGGGACTGAGGTGGCACCAGCGAGGTACTGCCGACGATTTAAGCAGGCTAACGTCGTCGTCGTTAGGCGGCGAGGCTAGTCGGAGAACTTACCCACACACCCTTGCACACCCACTCACGCCCACATACACACAACACAGAGAATAAGCGAGAGTGGAGAAGGACCCATGACCTGCTGGCCTTATGGTGGTTGTCGGGATGGTGGCCGGCGGTTACACACACACACCAAAAGAGAGAGAAAGAGAGCTGGGAGGAGGAGTTCAGGTTTCGTGGCTGGGTAGCCTGCCAGGGAGGTGGCCGGCGGCCATACACAAGAGAAAGAGAGAGATAGAGAGAGAAGGGCTCCGGGGTCAGATCAGGTCATGGCGTTGTTGCGCCGGTGATGGTGTCGGAGATCGGTCGATTGAGGGTGATGGTGCGCCGGTGACGGGGCAAGGGAAATCGGGCCGGATCGGGGTCGTGCGACGGGGCATAGGGAATCGGGCCATCGGGGTCTTGCAATGGGGCACAGGGGTTCGGGTTGTCGGCAACGGCGTCGGGGCCGTGCGACCTGCGATCGGGGTCGATCGGCGTCGAGGCGAGGTGCTGGCCGAGGTGAAGGGGCAATGGGGTGGCGGCAGTAGGGTTGCGGCGACGAAGGCGCCGGATCGGGGCGACGTGTGTTGGATGTGTGGTTGTAAAACCACACAACACAATGGGTTTTTAGTCCCATATCGGTAAGGGGAGAAATCCCCTACCAACATATAAGGATTTGCCCATTTCCCCCCAATAGTCATCACACTAGAGGAAGGGCTCCACTAGCTCACACACGCGCGCGCGTGCGTGCCGTGCCGAGCCGGGCCGGGTCGGGCCTGGGCTTGGGCGGCGCGTGTGTGCGCGCCCACGGACCCGGACACGATAGCACCTCCGAAATGGGCTGGTCCGCACCTGCCCTATTTTTATTTTTTGCTTTTAAGTCCTCCACCATTTATGATATTCCTTTTTGGCTACTAGCCGTTTTGCATGCGACCCGTTGCTGCATGTGAGCCGTTACGAGACTGCTCTCTGCGAGCTGTAACGTGCAAGGTTAATGGGCTTAATCGCAGCCCATTAACCGCTCCCCTCTTTCAGCCTCCCATTAACAGCCCGAGGCCTATATAAGGCCCGGTGCAGCCATGGGATGTATACACTCCGAAAATCGGAATTCCTCCTTGCTTACTGCCTCTCTCTCTCCCATTCTCTCGTGCCGTGTTGCTGTGGTGCTGCCCCTTTGCTCCGAAGAGACTCTCTCTCTCGGACCAAAGCCTTGCTGCGGTGCTGCCTCCCGGCCTCGAGAAGATCGTCATCGAGTCGCTGGGTTCCTGAAAGTCTACAAGGTTCGCAAAACCTTCTTGGAGTCGTGCCGACGAGAAGGAGGTCGCCTGACCGGGGTCGCCGTATCTCCGAGAACAATTGCCACGAAACCCGCACGAGGGGGGCAATAAGATTCTTGGGACAGTGCCTAGCACGCTTCGACCACAGGCCAGAGTTTCTAACTCTTCTTTTGTCCTAACATTAGATCTAAAATAATCGACTTGCATCTAATAGAGAAATCTAAATAATTAGATATATTTTAGATAGATTGTATCTCCCTTTTAGAAAAGTTCGACAAGGTGAATGACGGTTCCATAGAACCCGCTCTGCCTTGGCAAACAATTTCTAAAAGAAATTTGTGCCTTGTCCTTGTTTGCGAAAATAACATTTGCTAATCAATTTTAATATTAATAATTTGATTAAATCCTAAATTTGCTAGTTTAGAACGATTAGACTTCCAACAACGTGGCGGGGTGATGGGGCACCGGCGATCGGGTGGCGGCCATCGGGCCGGATCGGGCTGTGGGGTGCCGATGGTCGGCCGTGTTGGCAACACGAAGAGAGAGAGAGAGAGAGAGAGACCATAGGGGGGCCTCTCACCTGGGCGGCGGCGGCCGTCGAGCGGCGGCGGCCGTCGAGCGGCGGCGGCAGAAACAGAGAGAGGGTGGGGGAGTGAGGGAGATGTAGAGGAGAGAGAGACAGGGGTTTGAGAGAGAGAGAGGGCTCGGGATGAGAGGAGGTGGTGGGTCTGATGTGGGTTTTAAAGAAGAGGGGTGGAAGTTGGGCCGTTGGATCAGATTAAAGTGGACGGCTGCGATTTAGGATGGTGGGGATATGAGCTTCTTCCGCGAAGCTTCTCTTTTCCACTCGTGTTCTAATTCATTATTTTAGAGAAATTTTATTCGTACCCCAAAAATCTGTAATTAGCCCCCGTATCCCTATCGTTTCTCATTAACTTACTCAACAATCCTTTAATGCCAACAATGCCCTTTTTTTTTACCCCAAACCCCAACGCCTCTACTCAACGTCTTTTGTACCCCCAACCCAGCCCAAGGATTGTTTGAACTTAGCCCAAGCCCAACCCATCGGGTTGGCTGGGTTGTGCGGGGTGGGTTCGGGTTAACCCGTCCAAAGTCGGGTTGGGTTCGGGTTGGCCCCCCCAAGTTGCAGCTAGGGGTGGCAATTGGTCGGGTCGTGTGGGGTTCGTGTCGTGTCTAGTTTCGTGTCGTGTCCAAGACCCCTAGACCCGGATCCAACCCATTAAACTAATCGTGTCTAGATCTTAAATCCGTACCCGATTCGCTAATAAACGGGTAGACACGATAAGACCCGATAAGACCCATTTACCACTTGGATCTATTCAGTTGACCCGATCCGACCCAACCCGACTCGACCCGACCTGACCCGAAAGACCCACTGGTATTATATATTATAGTATCAGATTGCTGTTAGACCCGACCCGACCCGACACGACCCGTTGAATACTAAACGGGACTTCCCGGGTCGACCGTGTCCAGACTCTAAACCCGGACCCGACCCGTTTATTTAACGAGTCTATCGTGTCGACCCGTTTACGACCCGAACCCGTTTAGCCCTGAACCCGTTTAGCCCGCCCAAATTCGGGTTTGGTTCGGGTTGGACTCGGGTTGGGTTAAGGTTGGTTCGCCCAAGTTGCAGCTCTGCTTGTGCCTTCAAGTACCAGCCAACTGTATGGGTTTTATTTAAGAGTGGGGTGTATTCAAGAGTGCATATAATTGGGGTATATTTAAGGGGGTATGTGTTTGATTGGGGTATATAATCAAGTTGGGGCGGGCCATTTAACTGGGGTGTATTGAAGGTGGGTGTAAGGGGGAAGGGTATTTTTGGGATAGGAATGGGGTATGAAAAATAAAAAATGGGGTGTGTTCAAGTTTGTTGGTAATGGGGGCTAATTACAGATTTATGGGGTATGAATAAAATTTCCCTTATTTTATTTCGGCAAAGTTTGACATAAGTCCTTCTTCAGAGATGACTTTTAGTTGTAGGACAAGTAAATTTTGAAATATAGCTTAAGTCCCTCCCGACGAATATATTATCTTTCTAAGAAGAATGTCTACTTGTAGGGACCATAGCTAATATAGCCATTATGATGTCCTACGGCTAATATTGCAAAATAGTTAAGAATCTATACCTAATATGCTATTTTATTTATTTATTCATCCTAATAAATCATAATAAGTTCATTTCGCATCCGAAAAATATTATTTTTCTTTCTAAAAATCTAGAAAAATTAAATGGTTGTTATGAGTCGAATTCGAATGTCTAGTAAGAAGGTTCATATCTGATTCAAATCAGGAAAGATTAGGATCCCGTTATTTTTATCAAGAATATTTAAGTGGTCGTAACTACTGATAAGAAAGTTGGATTCGAGTGAAACAAGATTCGTTGGAATTCTGTCACCAACACTAAAGTACTAATATTAAATATTATTTCATCACAAGGGTAAAATTATAATTTATAATATATTAAAATTCACGGTCGTTACATATATGATAGTTATTAATTTGACCACGGATGAAATACCTTTATATAGTCAATGCCTTCCTTCTGCTAGAACCCTTTCACCACCATCCTGACCTTGTATCACTTTGATACATCATGCTTGTGCTTCGTCCAATATACACACTTGATACCCGAAGATTTTATTTCTTTAAGTAGTCTCACTAGATTTCAAGTTTAGTTCTTCAGTGAGTCCATCTCATCGTCCATGGCCTGCTCCCACTTTTTTTTAGTCTCTACTCGCAATGCTTATTCGTAGTATTCAGGTTCATTGTCATCTATCAACAACAAATAACCGAGTGAAGATTCATATTTGATAGATGGTTTCCCATATATACTCCTAATCGACCTTCTCAGTGGTGGTGGGAGAGTAGGTTCTTCCTGTATATTCTCATTCTGATCCAGGTGCTTCAAAACAATATCTACAAATATTTCTTCAAATTCTGCAAATTCTGGGCTTTTCATGATTTTTTTTCTATTCCAAGCACTCCGAGAGCATAACTCCCGCATTAAATATAACATTTTTGCTCCTAATGTTTTTTTGACTTTCTAGATCCCAAAACCGATAACCAAAATCATGAGTCTCATATCCAATAAATGTTCACTTTCTAGACTCGGCATCTACTTTATTTCTTTCAGTGGAATCCACATGGGCATACGGCGTATAACCAAATATTCTAAGATGTGACAAGTCTACCTCCTTTCTAGTTCATGCCTCTTGTGGTAATACAAATTTCAAAGCTATTAATGCTCCTCTGTTGATCAAATATGTTGTCATGCTTACACTATCATCTCATAACTACTTCGGCAATCCAGCATATATCCTCATGATCCTTGCATGCTTATTGATGGTTATGTTCATCTTCTCTGCAACTCCATTCTGCCATATCGTCCTGGAAATTATCTTATGCCTTATGATCCCATTTTTGCATAGTACTTTTCAAAATACTCCCCATCATTATCGTATCTCAATTACTTTACCTTTAAATCGGTCTATGTATCGACATTCTTTGAAGGTGTCAAACACCTATGATTTGTACTTCAAGAAGTACACCCATAGCTTCCTGGTAACATTATCAATAAAAGTGATATAATAAAGAGATTTGTGGGTGCAAAAAATGGCTAAGGCATTTAGCCAATCCATAGGCCCACTACCCATAAGAAAACCAACAAGCAAGCCAACAAAGTACCACACCGCCGGAGGCCCATGAGGTCAACGCATGGCCCATTTGGAGACCAATCAGCAGGCCAGAAGAGGTCCATACCACAAGAAGCCAATGAGGACAGCTCGTGACCCATTTGGAGGCCTAGGGCCCACATGTGGACTAATCATAGATTGCCACATGGACTAATTACATATCGCCACATCAGCTATGATATTTACGGGAAGACAACGCCTATAAATACACCAGAGTGCAACATCAGAAGTGCTTTTCACCAGTTTAGGAGTTCTCATCCTCTTGTAGAGTATTAGATCTCCATATCGAGGCTGATAGAGTTTGAGACAATGTTTCATTTTCCGACCTTCTTCCCTCTCTCTCCTTCTCTTCCACTTTTTTGTACAAGCCTTTCTTGACCTGTCGAGTGATAGCTCTATATTTTTAAAAGATAGTAGATTCAAGGTTGTGACTTATTGCACAGAGATATAGGCTTCGGTAAAACTTTGACAACTAACCTCTTGTGTCTACTTTTTCTACTCCTTACTCTCTCAACCTATAATCCTACCTCCTTAATAGATCGATTGTGTGAGGGATCGAGCAATGGCTAAGATCCCCCATGATTTAGCGTTGTCTATGGGATACGAGTAGAAAGCTCCACTAGCTCGTCTCCGAAAGCTGATTGATCGAGCAGAAGCGATCAATTAACAACTCATTTTGCTTGCAAAAGTTGACCGATTAAGCAAAAGTAACTAACCGACAGCTCAGTTCCTGAAGACTAATCGGTCGAGCATAAGCGACTAAACTCCCACTTTTTTTGCCATTCGAAAGAAAATTTGATCCGGGGAATGTTAAAGGCAAAAGGCATCAAAACCAGACCTCCAATCAACTAAGGCAGAAAGCAAGCCAGTAGCAAGATGGCCAGGACCAATCGGCAGCCCACTCCAAAGGACACCGATCAGCCACTCAGTTGGTAATCCAACCTCTATCAAAAGTCCATCCACAAACGGCTCGCTCATAACACTCTGGGGGAATTCAATAACGATCTAGACAGGCGCATGTCACGTACCCAAGCAGCAGATCAACAACCAACTTATCGAGTCTCGGAAGAAGACTACTGGCTCAGGATTAATGTCTTTAAGTACTAATGACGTTATATCTAAAAATCTGCAAACTAATATCTCTGATTGCTATTCCACACATCGTTATCAAGCGCACTCTGGAGCTGAAGCCAAATGTAGAACCCTGATCGATTATGGCATCTCCATGATCAAGCGGTGTTATTCCATGCGTCGTTATCAAACGCACACTAGAGCAAAAACCAAGTGCAGAACCCTGATCATTTATGGCATCGCCACGATCAGGCGACGTTATTTCATGCGTCGTTATCAAGCACACTCTAGAGCAGAAGCCAAGTGCAGACCCCTGATCAGCTATGTCAACACCATGATCAGGCGATGTTATTCCATGCATCGTTATCAAACACACTCTGGAGCATAAGTCAAATGCAGAACCATAGCGGTCGATGCCTTGCCACGACTAAGATTTTTAAGTACAAGATCGATCTAACAAAAAGATCGAGTTCAAAGCAGCAAGGCTGATCTAGCAGAAGATCCGATCTTCAAGTACAAGACCGATATAGCAGAAGATCGGATCTTCAAAAAGAAAAATCAATCTAGTAAAAGATCGGATCTTCAAATAATAAGACCGATCTACTAGAAGATTGGATCTTCAAACACAATACCGATCTTGCAGAAGATCGGGTTTCAGACAACAAGACTAGTCCACTAGAAGATCAAATTTTCAAGAACTAGTTCTACAGACAGTCGGGGATGGTCAAACAGTTCACCCGTGCGCAGCACCATACTAGTATGTCTCTGTCTTTAAGAAAAGATCTATAGCCATCCACATGCAGAGGCAAGCAGGGGCAACTTTGACTCTGCACCGGGGATCCCAACAAGATAGGTAGTCACCAAGCTAACCGGGAGGGGTAATTGCAGGTGCAAAAAATGGCCAAGTCATCTAATCAGCCCATAAGTCTAAGACCCATCAGGAAGCAGCTTAGCATGCGACCTCTTGGAGGGCCACGAGGACAGCTGTGGGTGCAAATTTTGGCAGAAGTTTACCAACTACCACGGGACCCACCGGCCCTGCCTGGCGGGCCCACGAAGACTACCACGGGACCCACCGGCCCTGCCTGGTGGGCCCACGAAGACTACCACGGGACCCACCGACCCTGTCGGGTGGGCCCACGAGGACCACCGCGAGACCCACCGGCCCTGCCCGGTAGGCCCACGAGCCTGTAGAATCCCCAAATACGACAGCAGAAAACCGCCATTTGCCCCGGAATTCCTCCCCGGGAATCCTATAAATAGCAGAGCCTTCGAATGTAAAAGGATCGAACTCTCAGTTCTAAAAAACCAGAGCTCTGGGATTTCCAACTTCCCATCTTCCACTTCTCTTTGATCTTCTTTTTTCTTTCGAAGAGATCAGAGTGTTTTCAGTGATACTCGGCCTGTCGAGATCACTTCAACATAAGTGTTAGTGAATTCGGGTTGCTCCCTATAGCACGGAGACGTAGGTTTCGGCTGAACTCCGAGATCACATCTTGTGTCAACAATCTCTCTGATTGCATCTCTCTTTTTACATATCAAAGGCTTCAACTTCAATCAATAGATCGAACAACAATCTTCGACGTCAACTTCAATTTCAATTGACTGGTGCTGCGAAAGTCTTCGGGTCGGCACGAAGATTTTTCCCCACAACAGCTCGTTGCCCACCTGGAGATAAGCCAGTAGGCCAGCAGAGGCCCACGAGGACAACTCGTAATCTATTTGAAGACCTGCTAGTGAGCCAACGAAGTCCCACACATCCATGTGGCTGCATGCCCATTTTAGCTAGGATGGCTTGATGCTCGCCACGTGGACCAAGATCAATGCACTCATCTCCCTAAGATGCATCTGAGTCGGCCAGCTTACGGAGCGACCCAGTGTACGCCACGCAAACCGAATGCGTTGCATCTGCTGAGCGTGGGCTGGGATCGTATCCCACGATTACCGGCACTCCATAACAGTATCGAGTGACGATCGCGTGGCGAGGAGGATTGGGGCCCAAAGCAATCCTAAGTAAACCCTAATATAAAGGTACACAACAACAAAAGGAGGGATGGACGGAGAAAAGGCAGAGCCGCACGGTATCTGGTCCCATTCTCTTCCACACTCTTCCAGTTCGGATTTCCTCCAGTCGGTCGGTCTCAGTAGGTGGACCCGACGCTCATCCCAGCCGCATGCAGTCGGTTGGATCAGTACCATTCACTTTCGGGTCGCCTGTCGTGCGGCTGTGATGTACTCGGGCCCACCGACCGACTGGAGGAGATTCGAACACCCTATCCGCTGATCCATTCACAGAGAGGGCAGCCACACAGCAAGAGGGATGGGATCCACCCTATCCCATCCTTTTTCTTCACTGCATACAAACAAAGGAGTGTGGACCATAAACCCCATCACCCATCTTCTCCAATCCATGTTACAGCGACCTTTTCCTCTCTAATCAACTAACTCATCCATCCTATTTCATCCAACCATTCAGACCTTTTCCTCTCTAATCAACTAACTCATCCATCCTATTTCATCCAACCATTCAGCAACTGCTTGCGGTGGAGGCCTATGCCTCCTCACCACCTCCTTTCATCTCGATTGATCCATATTATTTTTAAGGAGAGAGAAGAGGTCTTCACCTCCTCCTCCCCTCATCCGATCATCACATGTACATCAGGGGAGGCGATCCTCAACCACCCACTCCCCCTACCTGATCTGCACACCAGGGAAGTTTTCCCCTCGATCTTTAAATCTCGACCACCCGCGGTACATGTCACGACCACCGACGACCTCGACCTGGCTGGGCATCATCGAGTCTTCCTCCGATGGGCCGGTCGTACCACCTGAGAGCCTGTCACCGACGATGACACCACAGCCACCCACGGCATGGCTACGATCGAGGTCCCCGACCTTACCTCTCTGAAGAACAAGGGCTATTGTCGTTGGTTAGACTTGAGGATCTTGTTTCGGCTTCTTTTTGTTTTGAAATCTGCCATTGGTCTTCAGAGAAGATTTACGCTATACGTATAGAGATTTGGCTCTTAACCATATCCCTTTTTTCATAATCTAAAGTGCCGCTAGGAGCTCTGCCTTTGTTACATCCAACATGTTAAGGTCGATGTTTCAACATGCAGCCCTCAAATGATCCAAACAAGGATTGAAGAAAAATATATGTCTGAATCTTGACTTTTAAGATGGTATTTAAGGAACTCAGTTTGTTCACATAACCGAACAATGTCAACATATGATCCCTTACTGAAGGTCCCTATACCATCTTGGCATCAGCCAAGTTTCATGTAGTTAGTTAACAGTTACCTAACCCTTGAATATCTCCCTCGGTTTCAGTTTTGCATGATCCATGGGCATACACGTTTCCGAATGGTGGTCTACAGAGAGACTACGCACTCGAAAGCATGAGGTAACTCCTGCATGTCTCAGCAGACTTATGTCAATCCTTATTAGAGTCATAAACTCAACATGTTTTTGAAAGTCATTTTGCTAGTATATAGACTATCTCCAACATGTCTCATCAGACTTATGTCAGTCCCGTTCTGAGCCATGGACTCGACACCTTTCTAAAGGACAGTCTGCTATGTGACTACTTATGCGTAAACATAATGTTTCTTCTGCATGTCTCATCATAATAATGCTCATTCAAACTAGTCTCTAAGTCTTAGCCTCAGTTGCATCGGGTCCCCCGCTAGTCCGGCTCTGGGTTATTTAGAGCGGTCATATGTACGCCTACCCTCGGGACTATATGGTGGTCTTACATCTAGGCTATGGAGTTTAGGGACCGATAATTAAATATGGCGTCAATCACTCATGATGAAGGATAGGGGGTTTAGCTGGGTCATTTTCTAAAAGACAATTGGTTCATATCAGAAAAAAAAAAAAAACTAAATACTTGTTTTCATAGACTTTAAAAACAAATAATTTACTCTCACTGCAACATCTACACCACCTCAAGTACATATATCAACAAAATATTAATTCCCTAGACTCGAACACCAAGATCGTCAGCCTTGAATTGAAGACACCATCGATCCTGAAGGAAGTAAACAACCGCTTCTAATAACGTGGGTGTCTATAACCCTATCAAGTTATTCTCACAAAAATGAGCAATGGACCTATTGATCTCCTTTCGGCCAGCTTTATGTGACCCACCATGTGAAGCGACGATGGTGTCGAACAAGCTTCAGATGGTTACCCACAAGTCTAGGTGGTGTCGACACGGGAGTTCATAGGCTCTTGCGGAGCGGGTGCAACTGTCACTCATGGCACCACGTCCTCCATATCCTGAGGGAAGCTACTAGGTGAACCAGTATGAAAGGAACACCGTTCTCACCAAGAGGGAATATCGAATTATATATGCATCTCCCACCCAAACCCTTAACTAGCCGACTGTGGAGGCAAGGGACTCCCTTTGGAGAAACCTCTTACACATCCATTCTTCATTGAGGTTTAATTGAAATTACTAAGGTTACGACCTCTTATACCTAACCCTGGGTTGTGCCTAAACTTTCAAGAAGATATGGCTCCCACTAAGGTTACATACAATTTATGGAAGCATTAGTCATTTCTTGGTGAGCTGACATTGCGTCTATCCATGATGCACATTACTCGGCTACCTGAACCACCTCTAGGGCTGTTATTATCTTTCCTTTTAGAAAGCCACTAAATTTCGTACATGTCATGTTCATCAAGAAAAATCGATGGTACCATTAAAATAGCAATAACCTTAAGCCTAGTCTAGAATACCCTACACACAAACAACAATTAGAACAATAAAAGATATTCATCTTTGATCTAGTCCGGGTTCTGAGCCTCGTTTATTGTTCTCCACGCAACCTATGGCCTGTCACGCCCCATAAATCTGAAGACCGATTCCTGGGGTGTGAGGTGAGAAAGGAAGAGGGTTCTGGGTATGGTTACTTAACTATGCCAATTTAGGATTCTCACTGGGCTCCTGCTACGCTCACACACAAGCAAATGAAAGAAGGGGAAGAAACGAAAGAGGATGGTTTGAAACTTGAAAATATTTGTATTTCTTTTAGAACTAAAATTTATCAACCGAGAGAACATTAGGTCAGGCATGCATAAAAAAGTTAATAATTTAATAATAAATATTCTATTGTTTGCATGGACACCATAGATAGGTATTCCCTTAATTTGAATAAATAAATAATTAAAGAATTATCGGGACCCACCCTCCTGAGGGGAGCGTGGTAACCCTAGTAAAGGGATTTTGAGCGAGAGTGCTTTATGATATTTAATTTTGATGCTGGGTTGTGAGTGGGTGCGAATCCTGGTGTAATCCATCGAAAATGATTAAACACTGTTTAGTTCATTCAATGTCATGTGTTATGTTAATCTACCTGGTTAGAGGGTAGGGACCCCGTGCGCGCAAGGGTCGTGAACCACCTTGCGCGTACAGCCGAAGTTAAGTAGGTTAGGGGTCACGAACAAGGGTTGTGGTAAAGCCAATAGGAGGTGCCCTCGAGTAGGGATTGGCCTAGCAATCCTGTCCTGCGGAGTTGAAGTCCCCATAGTAAAGCAAGTTGGGCGGTAGTGCTCCACCGTGAAAGACGGGAAACCCTTTATGATCATCTGGATGAAATTGTGCATGGTATTGGAGGATGCACGGCGAGAGAGTTGGCCCTCTATATCGAAATAAAAGGCCCGATAGTAATGCCCGACCGGGGGCAGGTTGAACAAAACATCCGGGGTTCATGTATGAGTGTGTAATAGTTTGATTATAAATTTTGAATTGTATGACTGTTTACACGATGACCTAGCGACAGTAGGATTTGCATGTGAATGTAGAAATTGCATGGACACATAGGACGTGATTGAGAACATAGCTTGACAATTAGGTTAATCAATAAATTTTCTTAAAATTTGAGTGTTGTTAATTATTAAAATTGTTAGCTTGTCACTAGCCATTTATTTGGCTAATCTCCCAAATGCATTTTTGGGAGCTACTCATTCCTACGAGTAGACTCTTCTGCAGGAGCTGAGGCACAGGAGCAGCAGTAGGAGTCCAGCAGTCAGCTTAGGGTAGCAGCTTATTTTTCTATTTATATCAATCTTAGTAGTGGTACCTTTTCATTTGATGTAATCGAATTGGATTGGAATAAGTTTCTATTAGTTAGTGAGTTTGATAAGTGGTAATGTGCTAGCTGAATTTTCTTTGGGTAGGCCTCTCCTCAAGGCCCCAAGCCTAGGTTAGATCACTACAAAAATATAAGACGAATAATTGACCTAATTTGACAAGCCTAGTAGATAGGACCTTCAGACAGATGCACCGAGTGTTCGGGAGCGGGTGAGATACTCGGCTCGCCGTCGGAGGCTTGAGCCTCGTGCTCCTTTAGAGGATATTCTGTCAGTATGTTGTGACACCGTTAGGTCGCATATACTGAAAGGATATCCCTTTTGCAGGTCGAGCCTGGCCTAATGTTCTCTCGGTTGATAAATTTTAGTTCTAAAAGAAATACAAATATTTTCAAGTTTCAAACCATCCTCTTTCGTTTCTTCCCCTTCTTTCATTTGCTTGTGTGTGAGCGTAGCAGGAGCCCAGTGAGAATCCTAAATTGGCATAGTTAAGTAACCATACCCAGAACCCTTTTCCTTTCTCACCTCACACCCCAGGAATCGATCTTCAGATTTATGGGGCGTGACAGTTGGTTTCAGAGCCGGTTCTCCTCGGGATGGGGGGGTCTAACCCTACACGAGGACGTGTAGCCGGGATTGTGACGACCAAGATCCAATAGGCCAATAGCCAAGAGCCAAGACTCCTGAGGCGGGAATGCCAAGATGGATGAGGTGAGGTAAGGTGTACAAGGCCATGAGTTAGCCCCACATCGCCTGGAGAGAAGGAGATTCTGAGCTACTTATATAATTTCCCCTTCCAAACATAGAAGACGCATTTTAAAATCGTGCGCCGCTACGGAATTCGTAAGAACTCCATAGTTAAGCGTGCTCGGGCGAGAGTAGTACTAGGATGGGTGACCACCCTGGAAAGTTCTTGTGCGAGCACGGGCAGAGCGGACAATATCTTGTGTGTTTGGGGCGGATGTTACAAAATGGTATCAGAGCCCGATTAGCCCTGGATCCGACACCCGGGTGAATAGTTATTGCTATTTTGAGTTTTAGAGTCTTTCATTCTTTTCGGGAGATCCAGAAGTCAGAAAATTATGTACCAAGCGCTAACGCGTTCGCGTTGACGAGACCTTTCCAACGAATCTTCTCGGTTCCTATTCTGACTTCCGGTTTGATAGTTACGAGTTATTATTCTTTTCAACCCGGTTGATGGACGAATCGCACCCGGATTCCAACCAAGCCCGGTTCAGGGCTCGAGACCGAGCCCGACCAGCCCTGGAGCCTGCCTCCCGGTCTTCTAACATAGTTTAAGCTCTCTTGACCTCCCTCCCCAGTGGTTTAAAATTCAAAATTCGGATGAGAAGATCGGGTAAGATTTTGGGATGATAAATCCATATCTTTTAGTCCTTATCCCCTCCCCCTTAGTAGGAAGTCTTAACCGAAATTTTGAGTTTTAGAGTCTTTTCTTCTTTTCGGGAGATCCAGAAGTCAGAAAATTATGTACCAAGCGCTAAAGCGTTCGCGTTGACGAGACCTTTCCAACGAATCCTCTCGGTTCCTATTCTGACTTCCGGTTTGATAGTTACGAGTTATTATTCTTTTCAACCCGGTTGATGAACGAATCACACCCGGATTCCAACCAAGCCCGGTTCAGGGCTCGGGACCGAGCCCGACCAGCCCTGGAGCCTGCCTCCCGGTCTCCTAACATAGTTTAAGCTCTCTTGACCTTCCTCCCCAGTGGTTTAAAATTCGAAATTCGGATGAGAAGATCGGGTAAGATTTTGGGATGATAAATCCATATCTTTTAGTCCTTATCCCCTCCCCCTTAGTAGGAAGTCTTAACCGACCCTATCCCCCCAGCCCTTCTCACCACAACAACAACAGCCTCCCCCCTTTTTCTATGAACCGAGAGAACGGGAGAGAAATAGAGAGAGAGAGAGAGAGAGAGAGAGAGAGAGAAAGAACGGGAGAAGAAGAGAGAGAACGGGAGACAGAGAGAGAGAAGGAGAAGAGATCGGGGGAGAAGATCGGAGCACCCCACCAGCCCCTCGCCGGAGCACCGGCGAGCGCACCAACACCCCCAGGTCAGCCACCCTCTCCTCCTCTCATCTCCTCCGCGACCCAACCCCGCGACCCCCTTCCTCCTCCCTTGTCGCAGCCCGCACGGGCGGACACCGCCGCCGCACCGAGCCCCTCCCCGGCGACCACCGACCTCCGACCAACCCCTTGTGAAACCCCCTCCGGCCGAGCTCTCGGGCTCCGACGACCGCTCCGGCCGCCTCCCACCGTGCCTCCTCTGTGGGGGTGATGCGGGAGAGGCCGGCCGAGCGCTCGCCGACGCTCCAGGCTGCCCCTCCCATCGGCTGCCGGCGCGCAGGAACCAGCCCGCCGCTGGTCTCAGTCTCGTGGAGAAGAAGGAGTTGGGGGGGGGGGGTAAATCAGTAATTTACAGGTTAATTACTTAACCCCAGACCCGACCTATTTAACCCCAGACCCGACCCGGCATTGCACTGCAGACCCGACCCGACCCAGCAGACCTGACCCGACCCACACAGTGAACCGGTCTGGTTCACCTGAATCAGACCCGTGAACTAGTCAATTTTGGTTCGACTGCCATTTCTCCGTCCGAACTTGGAATTGGACGAAACCAGCGCCATTTCGACCGGCTCGGGCGAGAGTAGTACCAGGATGGGTTACCCCCTAGGAAGTTCTTGTGCGGGCACGGGCAAAGCGGACAAAATCTTGTGTGTTTGGGGCGGATGTTACAAAATGGTATCAGAGCCGGTTCTCCTCGGGATGGGGGGGTCTAACCCTACACAAGGACGTGTAGCCCTAAGGGGGGTGGATTGTGACGACCAAGATCCAATAGGCCAATAGCCAAAAGCCAAGACTCCTGAGGCGGGAATGCCAAGATGGATGAGGTGAGGTGAGGTGAGGTGAGGTGTACAAGGCCATGAGTTAGCCCCACATCGCCTGGAGAGAAGAAGATCCTGAGCTACTTATATAATTTCCCCTCCCAAACATAGAAGATGCGTTTTAAAACCGTGTGCCGCTACGGAATTCGTAAGAACTCCGTAGTTAAGCGTGCTCGGGCGAGAGTAGTACTAGGATGGGTGACCACCCTGGGAAGTTCTCGTGCGAGCACGGGCAGAGCGGACAATATCTTGTGTGTTTGGGGCGGATGTTATATGGCCTGTCCTCATTGAGAGTAGCCTGCACACTTTACTTTCGTCATGTTCCCTCTTGTTTTCCAAGGTGGCCCTCACCGCGCTCCATCTACCATGGTACCATTAGTTTTCCCTCCGAATGGATAAAGTTCTAGTTCTCCACATGACTTCTTATTTTCTTCTTGTAAATATAAATCTAGTATGCTCCTGTGTATGTATGATCATGCACTTAAATTCTAGGAAAAAGAAAAGAAAAAAACAACCCTATAGAAAAAGACCTTGGGAAACCAAGAGATGGTTAGCCCCCACCGCTTGCTTAGTATTGCATATACATTGTCTATGCATAGTGTTGCATCTTAATTTGTCCTGAGCGCTGAAAGATGGGCGATTCACATGGGATGATTTCATGCTGATGTTCTGGTTTTACATTGGGATTTATGCACCGTACCTATCTTATTGGCACTCACGATGCGGGTGCAACCTTTACATATGTTTTTTTTAGAACCTTTACATATGGTTTATTGGGTGCAGTGAAGGAGGAGTGTAACATCCTACCCTACACAGACAGGATATTGTCCGATTTGCTCATGCTTGCACGAGGACTTCTTAGTAGGTCACCTATCCTAAAAAAACTCTCACCCAAGCACGTTTAACTATTTCTTATGGGATCCAAAACGACGCACGGTTTAATACACCTCATAATTACTTGGGAGGAAAAATTATATTTATATCCCAGAATCTCCTTCTCTTCAAGCGATGTGGACTATTACGTGTCCTTGTGCATCTCACCTTACCTCACCACATCTCACATCTTTTCATCCATCTTGATTTTCATCGCCTCAGGAGTATTAGATCTTGACTCTTGGCTACTGGCTATTGGTTCTTGGTCGTCACAATCCATCCCTTTTAAGGGACACATATCCCCGTGTAGGATTAGAATCCGCCTCTTGTGAGAAGAACCGACTCTAACACCATTTTGTAATATCCCGCCCCACACAGATATGATATTATTTGCTTTGACCATGCTCGCATAAGGACTTCCCAGGTGGTCACTCATGCTAGTACTACTCTCGACCAAGCACACTTAACTACGAAGTTCGTATGGGATCCGCAACAGCATACGATTTTAAAGCACATCATATCTATTTAGGATGGGGAATTATATTTATAACCTATAATCTCCTTCTCTCTAGACGATATGGGACTAATTCGTTGCCTTGTACACATCACCTCTGTTGGATGTGAATCCGTGGTAGAGGCCCGCAACGGAAGCAAAGTGATAGGTCCGAGGACCGTGAGCGGTGTGCGTTACATATCAAAATTTTCATCGAAACGATCTACATATGCGTGTATGAAACTAGCATGGCAACTACGCGAACCCCTAACGACGATCTAACGCAAAAGAACAATCTAGCATGAATGCATGTTCTAATTATGTTAGATCTACTTGTTAGAGATCATACCTGCGTGCCGAATCTTTCACCGCGACAAATTTCTTCTTTGTCGATGGAGACGGGCTACGGATCTGCTCGACATAGCTTCGGTGCGACGGCCATAACATTCTGCTCCGAACTTCGATTGGGCTGAAATTTGGACTGCAGGTAGCCAGCTTCGAGACGCAACTTTTGCAACAAGTTTCACATCGTTTGGACTTCTGTAGCTCCCGAAATCACAGAAACAATGCTGATTTTCTGTGCAGATTCTGGACAGCAAAAGGTTGCGGGAGACGCCTTCTAGTTCACCCGATCTCACACGATGCACGGCACCTCGTCGATGGATCTCTGAGTGTCTCCATACGACGAGCCTTCTCCTTCTATGAAACACCACGTGAGGAAGACGAGTCGCCATCCAATGGCGCAAGCGAGGGAGAGAGACACGAGAGAGGAGATGCGAAGAGAGAAGAGGGGCTTCGGTTTCCCCATGGCTTGCATGGCCGGCCCTAGGGCTTGCCCATGCTACTAATTTCGTGCACCCTCTCTCTCCTTCTCATATATAGGGCCGGCCTATCCATATGGATAAGGACAGTATAGATAAGGATGATTGATTCAAACCTTATCCCTATATATCTCTTCTTTATCTCTATCATTTTCTTGTTTTCGAAAACGGTCAAAATTAGCCCATTTTCTGCACCTCATAACCGGCCCCTTCATCGGAGGCAACAACCTCCCGAAACTAATGGGGCCGGCCTTGACCAGTCTCTCAACACTTAGGGCCGACCCCCTTAGTGCATAGTGGCGCATGGTATGACCAAAACGCCCTTATGCCACTAGTTGGTCGTTCCTCGTGTACGAGACTTTGCAAGGCACACATAAGTGAAGTGCACCAGTGATTTCACTATTCTCTGAGGTTCCCGTAGGGTGCCCCTAGTGAAGTCAACTAGTCAACTCGCAACATGTCCCGGTGCATCGCACCCATATGGCAAAGTCCACTTATGGCAAGGAATTGCTACATGCGTCTCTGCACTAACCTAGGGTTTCCCCTTAGTGCACACACGTAGCTACGCATCTACCGTGCACTAGTGCGAAGCACTCACGGAGCGTATGCTTGGACTTCTCGCTTCCTCTAACTACGTTCTGTGTTTCGAGGAGATGGTATAGAAACCATATATAATGTCGATAAGGTGGAACCTTCAGGGACCAGGGTTCATGGCTTCCAACTCAGACTCGATCGACACACTACCCGAGTGTACCATCGATCCTCTGAGTCCGAGTTAACCTGCGTAGCCACCCAGAGTGCGACGCAGGCTGCACTCCAATTCCCCGGACTTACTATGTTCTCCCTCATACCCCTGCTCTCCACTTAGTATGGTAAACCCGCTGTCCCTCCACTTGGTGCCATGACGCAACTCGAGCGGTGGAGAATACCGTCAGACTCGAGTGCTCATATGACTCGGTTCCTTCCAGGTTGACCACATGCATCGTACCTCCGATTACTCTGACGAGCAACCGGATCCGTCATCAGTCCAACTGATGACCACCTGGCCAGGGTTTAATACGACGTAGGTCAGACCAAGGAACGCACCTCCCGTTAGGGGTGTGGATAGCCTGCAGGAGTGACACGCTGATGCAACGCCAGCCGGGTAACCCAGTACACCGTGGTTTTGGATCACTGTATCCGGATGCTCACACATTGGTGCGCCAAAGCACCACATAACTGGTTAGTCCACCAGACATGGTTCCTCAGGGTTTAGGACCGTTTTACCCTAAGCAGAAACACGGTTTAGTGAACCGATGTCTGCTCATCGATCTGTGCACCGTGTTGGTTCCGTTCGGCCACAGACACTGTGCCTGGTAATGACTGTGGTGGAGACACCCACGCTCTGTCATCCCAACAGCTTATCCTGATAGGGCGACCAACCCTTATCAGAGCTGCGAACGTATTTAGGTTACATGGGACCAGTCCCTTGAGTCTCCCACTCAAGAGGATTACCATGTAGCCATGGCTCTCTGTTCTGTAATCAGAACACGTACTAAGGTACGTACCAATATGCAATCCTATACTATCAACCATACATAGCTAAACTATAGGTTTTTACGAGCTATAGACCTCACCAATTCTAGCAATCTCCCACTAGGTCTAACGAGGAATAACGGTGTTGAGCTCTGTTGCTTCTACATGCTGCCCAAAAGCCTTTGCAGGAATTCCCTAAAGGAATTGGCAACATTGTCTGTAGATTCCACCTCAGTACCGCTACTTGCATTTCCTCCTATAACTGTCAGATCAAGTGGAGTTTGTACTTGATGGGTTTCCCCTCACGGCGGTGCCTAGTCTCCTTGGACCTTGCTTACCGCTCTTCTGTTGCAACAACAGATAACTGAGCTTCTGGTACGCGTCCTTAGTTCTCTAAGAACTTCCTAAGCCTTACCGCCTGATATACTACTTCGCACGCAACAACGTGCTAAGCCTCTGTGGTAGAGTCTGTGATGCACTTGCTTCACACTCTACCAACTACCGCTTCTAATCCCAAGATAAAAATAATCCCTGAAATCGATTTTCTGGAATGCACATCTGACACCAAAGTCAGATCCTGTGTGTCCAATCGATATCAGTACCTGTGAAGTGCAAGCTAACTCACAATCCTTACTTAATGAGGATTTCTGAGTATACCCTTCACATCGGTCCAGAGATCTGGACCCGGGTTCAACTGAAACCAACCCATCATTCCTGCTGCGCAATAGATATCTAGCCTCGTAAAACAAATCTGGCTAGAATCTTATCTTCATGCGTAGCCTATGACAGCAAGAGAACCTTACTCTGGTTATCTAGAGTTACCTTGATTCCCAGAGCATAACTCGCCTCACTAGGGTCTTTCACATCGAATTGTGATGACTACAAACCTTTACCGTAAACAATATTCCTACGTCATTTTCAATCAGTAGAATATCGTTAACGTAAAGTACTAAATATACCCTTGTAGCTATTTCACCTTTCCTGTACCATCTTGGTTTATCCTCATTCTGATCAAATCCGTATGAGCGGATTCACTTGATCAAAATAGATATTCCAACTTGGACGCTTGCATCAGTCCATAAATGGACCGTTGCAACTTGCATTCTATATCTTCCTAACCTACTAACACAAAGCCTGAGGCTACATCATCCATATGTCCTTTTTCAAATTCCCGTTAGGGAATAACTGTCTTGACATCCATCAACCAGATCTCCCAACTATAATGGGCTGTGATGGATTAAAAGGATCCGTTATAGACTTAGGCATAGCTACCAGTGAGATGGTTTTGACATAGTCAATCCCTTCTCCTTTGGTAACTAATCTAGCTACTTAAGTCTTAATCGGGTGCTCTTCTAATTCACCTTCTACACCCTGAAGGGTGATAGTGCTATAAGTGTCAAGACTGTTCCAAGGGACATTGATGCAAATTTGCCTCCATGGTCTTTTGTCAGTCAGAGCTGTCGGAAGCTCCCACTACTTCTTCGTAGCTCTAGGGATCATCCTCCTGAAACTCTGGATTAACTATCAAAGTTTCTCCATAGTATCTTTCAGGAGCTCTGATAGTCCCACAACGACGAGGTGGTGGTGGTACAAAGAAAGCTCCCACTACTTCTTCGTAGCTCTAGGGATCATCCTCCTGAAACTCTGGATTAACTATCGAAGTTTCTCCATAGTATCTTTCAGGAGCTCTGATGGTCCAACAACGACGAAGTGGTGGTGGTACAAAAGTGAATTGTTTCAACAGTGTCTGGTATACTAGTTTCTTGTATCATCTACTCCCACTACGTTTTCAGATGCGCACTCTCTACCAGTACCCAGTAGTTCACCCAGAACTACCTTACCGGTAAACTTATGGTCTATAATATAATCCTGGTCTAGGTAGATGGTATTCGTAGAAACGATTACCTTCCAAACCTCAAGATCATAAAACAGTCCACCTTATGCCTCCTAAGGGTAACCTATAAACAGATATACCTGAAACTACATCTCCATCTCATCCCTCTTGTCCTTTTGCACAAGTGCAGGACAACCCTATATCTCAAGACTCTATAGTGTCAGCTTTCGCTTAGACCATAGCTCTTTATAGGTCTGAGGCACTAATCTAGATGAGAGATAGTTTCAGATATAAGCTACTGTTTTAAGGTACAACCCCACCAAAAGGTGGGTAGTACACTTGGCAATATTCATCATACTACGGACCATGTCAAACAGGGTCTGATTCCTTCTCTCGGAGACTTTATTCTGACGTGTCATCCTTGGAGCATTTAACTGGGAGCTAATCCCATGCTCCCTCAGGATCCTATGGAACTCGTCCGATAGTGACTTATTCCTTCGATTAAATCGAAGAGTCTTCTATCGTCTAGACGCTTTTGGAACCATAGACGTCAAAATTAACTAACCCCCATACCTTTTGTGGCCCTTTTAGTTATTATGCCTTCCAGATTACACTCAGAGGTTAGAAGGATCTCCGATGAATCTGTGAACAGAAACTCGGCCTTCTTTCACCTCTGAATTTATCTGAGGCAGAATATCTAAATCAGAGGGGTCACAAATGGGATAGCTTCTCCGAAGGATTTAGATGAATTTTAATTAGACGCTGCAGCTGTCATGAAATATATTTCCGAATTAGGATTAAATACAAAGAGATTTTTCTGATCTATTCCTCTAACTATGAAGCTATCTATTCAGTTTAAGATACACACAAACGGTGCTGTCTAAAACTAAAAACTTCACTTACCAAGGAGGAAACAGAACTACATCTCTAAAAAACAAAATCTGTATTTCGGAAAAACTAAGACATTCATATCTAACAGCTTCCGCAGCGGCTTATGGCATCAGTACCTATGTTAGGATTACTTCACTATAAAGTAGCCTTCTGCTTTCCTTGAATCTCTGTAGACTCGAAGTCTACATTCTAAGAAGCATAAGAACTGCTACTAGATGGTGACTCAAATCCTAACATCCTGAGGCCATACTCAATCTTCAAATACCCCCTATACTTGCTAAAACAGAAACACTTCCGTTATTAGCGTTACCAGACTTAGGAGCCACACCAGTTTCTGCACTATAATAGTTTTCGATCTCTGATAAGTTACTTCCTTAGGTTCTTCTAAAGAAGGCCTAGGTTAAGCACTAAAGGCTTTGCCTTTAATCTTGGTCCCATCCTATGTCTCTTGAAAATCTCCTTAGAAGTTCTGCGTTTATCATCTCTAACTTGTTAAAGCTAAAGTCTCTGATAACGCCTTCGAAGGTTCCAGACAAGGATGCAAGACAGACGTCTTCCACCACCTCGTCATCCGGTACTATGTCTTTGGAATCTAGTTCGATCTGGAACTCAAAGATGTGTTCCCGAACAAGCATACCCTCAGACATCTCGGTACCGACAAGTATCTTAGTGGAAAAGCGATTGGTCGACTGACTTCGCCTTTCAGACATCTAATGCAAGTAAAACTTAATTAGAGAAGACCCGGCATATCTCTGACTCGCTTCTAAAGAGTTGTCCGCAAGTCTGCTATAACATAGCACTTGCACATCTCCTTAGACTCTCGCCAGTCTTCATATGCCCTAGTTAGTGCCCTAGTGATATCTGGACCCATTAGGTCTAATACAGGGATACTTAGATTACATGCCAATGTACGTTTTTACTACCCTATGCATAAGCTAAAGAAAGTGCTTCGGCTCTACGTAGTTAGAGACCCGATAACTGGTTCTCTTATGGGATAGCGAATAGGGGAACTATATGGTTGAATGAAAACGAATGCAAAATAACTTATTTTATAGATTTTTAAAATAAGCTAACTATATCCAAATGTCAGCGCTACCCTCACAGCGAAGACACCTCTATGAATTAATTTAACCATGTATGTAAGATCTCGGAATAGGCTGCACCTGTCCGAGGGGGCAGTGTGCAGGTCATCCGCTTACACGGGTCTTTACCTTGACCCCATCCAAATCTGCCAACTAAGGGCTTTGATGAACCATGGTTATTTTTTGGCCAGTACCACGTGATCACCATTGTCTTCGCAACGAATACCTCATGTGTACTTCGGATGCTTAACCACGAGCCTAGGCAATTACGGAACGGAAGTTCTAACGGCCCCCACGAGGGTGAGTAAAGCCTGAACCCTTGGCGCCGTAACCGCCATATCCCGAGGGAGATCACTAAGTAACTTGACATGGAAAAACACAGCTCTCACCCGAGGGGGTTGTTGAGTTATGCTCTCCCACCCGAGCACGAAGTGATTGGCCGTGGAGGCCAGGGGATCTCTAAAAGTCCTCTCTTGCATCCCTTATTAAATTTGAGGGTTATTTAATGCAAGTATGAGTGTACACTAAGGTCACGACAACCTATACACTAGACCCTGGTCATATCGTGCTCCCACTAGCATTTCAAGCCTTTTGCGAAGCATTAATCGATCTCGGAATATCATAGTCCCTGCCTCGAGTGGATTTCTCCACTCAAGGGTCACATTACATATCCCAAGAACATCGATGCTTTGCAAACTTGGCTATAACGCTAATGCCCTGGAGCCTAGCCTAAGGTCAAACTGACAGGAAAGGTCTTCCACTACCATGGCGCCTCGCTTATAAATTTGACGAATGATGTCATAGTAGAATTCCAACTCATTCTAGGTTTCGATGCTTGCCAAATAGGCACACCCGACTAATCAGGTGTTGACCTAATGGGGGCATAACCAAATGTGAGGAATTCATGCTATCATCAAGGGTCAATTAAATAATAGGCGTCACTAGTGGAATCCTATCCTAATAAGGTCGCTAGGACCCGAGGGGAAAGGGCATCCCTCTAACATAGATAATCAAATTATCGCATCGGGGTTCTCTACAGAATTATAAAGAACTACTGAAAGAAACAAGCACACAACTGAATCAAGTTCAGGGTCCGACCCCTGAACCTGACTGGCACAGCGCAGGCTCTCTGTCTCCTTCGCAAGGTTCCTCGATCCGGTGCAAGCCTCTGTATACGATCTCTTGACGCTTTCTGCCCTTTGCCGTCATCGTGTACGCTTCGCCGGATCGCCATCGTCCTCCAAGATTTCGCTCATCTTCCCGGTGGTGGATCTCCACGGTAAGTCCTCCTCTTCAATCTGTAATCGAAAAAGATCTAGTACGCTTCGAGCAAGTGCTCGCTCGTACATAATTTCCTAGAAAGAAAAGGAAAACAAACCTAGCAAAAAGCCTAGGAATCAAGGGTGGTAAATCTTCACCTCTTGCCCGACTATGGCTCTAAAATCTATCCACTCACAGAAGAAAAAACATCCAGACAAAATCGCTAACACGGGGTCCGACCCCCGGTAGCAAGCAATCACATATCTAGAATAATTTTAGAAGCGGTGCCCTGCAAGAATGATTCATAGAACACACAAAAAATATACTATGCATGATCTACTCGTAGAACCCCGATGGCGGCACATACTATTCATGCGCGCACATGACGGTTTCATGAAAAACATGAAATGCACACCACTAGCATGGCTCTGATACCAATTGTTGGATGTGAATCCGTGGTAGAGGCCCGCAGCGGAAGCAAAGTGATAGGTCCGAGGACCGTGAGCGGTGTGCGTTACATATCAAAATTTTCATCGAAACGATCTACATATGCGTGTATGAAACTAGCATGGCAACTACGCGAACCCCTAACGACGATCTAACGCAAAAGAACAATCTAGCATGAATGCATGTTCTAATTATGTTAGATCTACTTGTTAGAGATCATACCTGCGTGCGGAATCTTTCACCGCGACAAATTTCTTCTTTGTCGATGGAGACGGGCTACGGATCTGCTCGACATAGCTTCGGTGCGACGACCATAACTTTCTGCTCCGAACTCCGATTGGGCTGAAATTTGGACTGCAAGTAGCCAGCTTAGAGACGCAACTTTTGCAACAAGTTTCACGTCGTTTGGACTTCTGTAGCTCCCGGAATCACAGAAACAATGCTGATTTTCTGTGCAGATTCTGGACAGCAAAAGGTTGCGGGAGACGCCTTCTAGTTCACCCGATCTCACACGATGCACGGCACCTCATCGATGGATCTCTGAGTGCCTCCATACGATGAGCCTTCTCCTTCTACGAAACACCACGTGAGGAAGACGAGTCGCCATCCAATGGCGCAAGCGAGGAAGAGAGACACGAGAGAGGAGATGCGAAGAGAGAAGAGGGGCTTCGGTTTCCCCATGGCTTGCATGGCCGGCCCTAGGGCTTGCCCATGCTACTAATTTTGTGCACCCTCTCTCTCCTTCTCATATATAGGGCCGGCCTATCCATATGGATAAGGACAGTATAGATAAGGATGATTGATTCAAACCTTATCCCTATATATCTCTTCTTTATCTCTATCATTTCCTTGTTTTCGAAAACGGTCAAAACCAGCCCGTTTTCTGCACCTCATAACCGGCCCCTTCATCGGAGGCAACAACCTCCCGAAACTAATGGGGCCGGCCTTGACCAGTCTCTCAACACTTAGGGCCGGCCCCCTTAGTGCATAGTGGCGCATGGTATGACCAAAACGCCCTTATGCCACTAGTTGGTCGTTCCTCGTGTACGAGACTTTGCAAGGCACACATAAGTGAAGTGCACCAGTGATTTCACTATTCTCTGAGGTTCCCGTAGGGTGCCCCTAGTGAAGTCAACTAGTCAACTCGCAACATGTCCCGGTGCATCGCACCCATGTGGCAAAGTCCACTTATGGCAAGGAATTGCTACATGCGTCTCTGCACTAACCTAGGGTTTCCCCTTAGTGCACACACGTAGCTACGCATCTACCGTGCACTAGTGCGAAGCACTCACGGAGCGTATGCTTGGACTTCTCGCTTCCTCTAACTACGTTTTGTGTTTCGAGGAGATGGTATAAGAACCATACATAATGTCGATAAGGTGGAACCTTCAGGGACCAGGATTCATGGCTTCCAACTCAGACTCGATCGACACACTACCCGAGTGTACCATCGATCCTCTGAGTCCGAGTTAACCTGCGTAGCCACCCAGAGTGCGACGCAGGCTGCACTCCAATTCCCCGGACTTACTATGTTCTCCCTCATACCCCTGCTCTCCGTTTAGTATGGTAAACCCGCTGTCCCTCCACTTGGTGCCATGACACAACTCGAGCGGTGGAGAATATCGTCAGACTCGAGTGCTCATATGACTCGGTTCCTTCCAGGTTGACCACATACATCGTACCTCCGATTACTCTGACGAGCAACCGGATCCGTCATCAGTCCAACTGATGACCACCTGGCCAGGGTTTAATACGACGTAGGTCAGACCAAGGAACGCACCTCCCGTTAGGGGTGTGGATAGCCTGCAGGAGTGACACGCTGATGCAACGCCAGCCGGGTAACCCAGTACACCGTGGTTTTGGATCACTGTATCCGGATCCTCACACATTGGTGCGCCAAAGCACCACACAACTGGTTAGTCCACCAGACATGGTTCCTCAGGGTTTAGGACCGGTTTACCCTAAGCAGAAACACGGTTTAGTGAACCGATGTCTGCTCATCGATCTGTGCACCGTGTTGGTTCCGTTCGGCCACAGACACTGTGCCTGGTAATGACCGTGGTGGAGACACCCACGCTCTGTCATCCCAACAGCTTATCCTGATAGGGCGACCAACCCTTATCAGAGCTGCGACCGTATTTAGGTTACATGGGACCAGTCCCTTGAGTCTCCCACTCAAGAGGATTACCATGTAGCCATGGCTCTCTGTTCTGTAATCAGAACACGTACTAAGGTACGTACCAATATGCAATCCTATACTATCAACCATACATAGCTAAACTATAGGTTTTTACGAGCTATAGACCTCACCAATTCTAGCAACCTCACCTCACTACACCTTACCTTACCTCATCCATCTTGGGTTTCACTACCTCATGAGTCTAAGGTTGCCTACAAAGAAATAATAATTGCACCTATTGGCAAATAGTCCCACATCGATAAGGGGGCACATGTATGCCGCTTAATATAACTGCTATGCTCTACTCCTTTCAAGAGGTTAGCCTTTTAGAGACATGGGGTGTTCTAATAGCACCAAATACTCGAGCCTGAAAAGAGGTAGATGTTATTAGGGTCAACTCAGTTTTCATGCATCGTCATGACTTAGATTGTCTATTAGGAAACTTTTTTTCAAGTGGGATGGTTACATGATGCGTCGCCGCTGCAATCTGATGCATGTAGCCCTGACTTGTGAATCACACTCAACTTTTTGCATGTGCATTATGTGACCTTCGCACTAAATATTTCCACCTCAAATAGGGTGCCAATGTTTTGGCATCCTTTCAGTTTCTCAAAGTCGAGACCCAACACTGGACATCCCCTTAGTTCGACTCCTTGATCTTCACTTAGCAGAGTTTTCCTAGTTTTGGAGAGATCTGATGTACTCATCCCAAAAATGTGAACACCATCCGACTCAGCTCCTTTTTGGTGTGAGCGCACCATACGACTTGAGAATGATTTTATACACCATCCTTAAATAGTGATAAACAACACCACCCTCCTTATTGGCCCATTTCAAGGGCATATATTTCATTACGCTTTATTTATAATGATGAAACGACCAAAATCCATTGAAATGGGCCAATGAGGAGGATGGTGTTGTTCATCACACTTTAAGGACGGTGAACAAATTCATTCCCGTACGACTACCATCAACCAACAAACCTCCACTTAATGGAGTTGTTCTCCTATTTAGATATGTGACATGATTATAGTCAACCTTAGTTGAGTGATGTTCTATTTTCTTACTTCGGACCAAATAAGGTGGTACGAGTTTTAATTTTTTGGTAAGAAAAAGTTACTCGAATTTAGGAGTAAACACTTTAAAATTTTAAATATTAAAATATCATTTTTAGATTCAGAAAGTAGCAATCACCATGCAGACAATAAATAGAGAACAATAGCACAATATTAAAATCCACTTCTGAGATCAATTGCACTACCTGTACACATGTGTTAATTCTCTAAACCGAAAACATATACCAATCGATGTCTCTAATACCAATTGTTGACCCCTGAATCAGAGTGTCGCAGCAGAAGCTAGCGATGGAGATAATATAAATAAGGTGTATATTTTCATTTTAAAACTTTTAGCATAATGAGCGTGCGCACTACACATTAATGAACGAACCCCTAACGTCAATCTACAATCTAAGATTTAAGCAAGATCTACGAAGATTATCATGCAAAACTACTTTTAGAAGTTTAAATATTCATACCTTGATCCGGATTTTGTATCCATAGAGAATGTATTCTTTAAGTTCTGAGGTCGCCTCACATTGAGGCGTTTGGTAGAACTGCAACCAATTTTTCTCCCCAAGTTGAATCGTCATGAAACTTTAAGGTCTTGGAGATAATTTCTTCATGAAGATCCTCAAACTAGAATAGGGTCAATCTGAGTTATGGATCTCCCAAAACAATTCTCGGATTGCATACTGATCTGCCAAAATTTGGTCAGCAAAAATTACTGATGGAAGCATCCACGAAGACAATCTTCGAGCAGATGAATAAAAGACACTATCGGATAGTATCGAGTCTTTTGTAAAGGGAGAAACCCTCATACATCTATCTCTAAGTGCAAGATCTACGAGCCCACTGCCATGAGTCGCATCGCGAGGATGACAGAATCACCAACCTTTTCTTATCTTCTATATTCCCTCTTCCCTTTCCTTCTTTTTCTCTTCCTATTTTCTTGGCTAAAACTTCAAGAGAGGGAGTGGAGACAAGAGTGGGGCAAGGTCAGGGGGTTTGTGGCCAACCATAGCATGAAGGGGGCAACCTCCCTAATGATGCATAGATATGGTCACCCTCTATTAGGGTTTGACCAAGTCAAAACCTTAAAGGGGGCGCCTCAAATAGCATACACAAGAAGGTGGCAACTGCTCCTTGCCACGTGCCACACATGTGGCCACCCCCTCGCTATAGCTCTCGGACCAAAAAGGTCCTTATAGGGGGCAACTACTGTATTAGACAGAAAGAGAGAGAGATACACCCCTATTTTAGGGTTTGACCTCATCAATAAATTTAGGGTTTATCCCAATTCAAATGAGATCAATATTCCAAATATGATCGGGCCTAAATCCAGTATCCTTTTGGGGTAGGGGTGGTGTGATGACCAAGAGCCAAGAATCAAAAGCCAAGAGCCAAGACTACTGAAGCTGTGATGCCAAGATGGATGATGTGAGGTGAGGTGTACAAGGCCACGTATTAGCCCCACATCGCCAGAAGTAAAGGAGATCCTGAGCAACTTATATAATTTTTCCTCCCAAACATAGAAGACACATTCTAGG
Organism: Chamaelirium japonicum; assembly: GCA_947650365.1. Classification (NCBI taxonomy): domain Eukaryota; kingdom Viridiplantae; phylum Streptophyta; class Magnoliopsida; order Liliales; family Melanthiaceae; genus Chamaelirium; species Chamaelirium japonicum. The sequence continues at coordinate 89,831,436 of OX393553.1, read as the reverse complement.
TGGTTCGATGGTAACCACACTAATGCAAAACCTTGAGGTTGAGGGTTTGATACCCAATAGACCAGTAGAGGACAATATGTCATGTTTAGGGGCTCACCACCTTTCTTGCCAAGACACATTTTAAAACCGTGTGCCACTACGGATTTCGTAAGAACTCCGTAGTTAAGTGTGCTCGGATGAGAGTAGTACTAGGATGGGTGATCCTATTAGGAAGTCCTCGTGTGGGTATGGGCAAAGCAGATAATATCTTATGTACGTGTTTGAGGTGGATGTTACAAAATAGTATTAGAGTCAGTTCTCCTCGCAATGGGGGGTCTAATCCTATACGTGGACGTGTAGCTCTTAAGGAGGTGGATTGTGACAACCAAGAATCAAGATTGAGCTAAGACTTCTAAGGCTGTGTTGCCACGGTGGATGAGATGAGGTGAGGTATACAAGGCCATGTGTTAGCCCCACATCGCTTGGAGAGAATGTGATTTTGGGCTCCTTATATAACTAGTAAGATGCCCGGACAATACTTGAATGTGCATGATGCACGCCATTTGGCAAAGACGACATCGCAACTGTTTGAAGAAGTGTGAAATCTGAAATGAGTGTGATTCACTTGTTAGAGAGAGAGAGAAATTAACATCAAATGACCATTAAATGACATTGAACGAAAATTTATCATCATTATGGTAGGTTTTTTGTAATATCCGCCCCAAACACACAAGATTTTGTCCGCTTTGCCCGAGCCCGCACGAGAACTTCCCAGGGGGTCACCCATCCTGGTACTACTCTCGCCCGAGCACGCTTAACTACGGAGTTCTTACGAATTCCGTAGCGGCGCACGGTTTTAAAACGCGTCCTCTATGTTTGGGAGGAGAAATTATATAAGTAGCTCAGGATCTCCTTCTCTTCAGGCGATGTGGGGCTAACTCATGGCCTTGTACACCTCACCTCACCTCACCTCACCTCATCCATCTTGGCATTCCCGCCTCAGGAGTCTTGGCTCTTGGCTATTGGCCTATTGGATTTTGGTCGTCACATTTTTAAATTGATTTAAAAGAGACATGCGTTCACACATGGAAGAAAAATTCTCTCTTTAAAAGACATCCACGTGTCATAACACGGGAGAGATCGAGGCTTCCATTTTATTACAGATACTAGTAAGAAACTCAGGCAAATGTACTTGATGCATGCCTTTTGGCAAAATACGATATCGCAACTGTTCAAAGAAGTGTGAAATCTGAAGTGAGTGTGATTCACTTGTTATAGAGAGAGAGATTAACATCAAATGACCATTAAATGCCATTGAATAAAAAATTATCATATTTATGATAAATTTTTAAATGGATTTAAAAGATAACCGTGTTCACACACAGAAGAAGAATTCTAGCTCTTTAAAAGACGTCCATGTGTCACAACACGGGAGAGAGGCTTCCATTTTAGTATATATACTAGTAAGAAACTCGGGCAATGCTCGAATGTACTTAATACACGTCATTTGGCAAAGATGATATCACAACTGTTCGAAGAAGTGTGAAATCTGAAATAAGTGTGATTCACTTGTTAGAGAGAGATTAACATCAAATGACTATTAAATACCATTGAATGAAAATTTATCTTTATGGTAGGTTTTTAAATGGATTTAAAAGAGAGCCGTGTTCACACACAGAAGAAGAATTCTAGCTCTTTAAAAGACGTCCACGTGTCACAACACGGGAGAGAGGCTTCCATCTTAGTATATATATAGATATATAGATTTCTCCTCCCAAACATAGAAGATGCATTCTAGGTGGTTCGGTGGTAACCATACTAGTCCAAAACGTTGAGGTTGAGGGTTCGATATCTAATAGACCAATAGAGGACAATATCTTGTGTATGGGGACTCGTCATCTTTCTTACCAAGACGTGTTTTAAAACCATGCTCCGTTACGGATTTCGTAAGAACTCTGTAGTTAAGCGTGCTTGGGCAAGAGTAGTACTAGGATAAGTGACCCCCCTAGGAAGTCCTCGTGTGGGCACGAGCAAAGCAGACAATATCTTGTGTTTTTTGGGGTGGATGTTACAGGTGGGACTTAGGTACGTTGAAGGGTTTGCCCGTCCAACCCGACCTACACACACCTCAACCCGTTTTGCCCGTGGATCTCGAAGAACCCGTGGATGCTCAACCCGTGCTTGCCCATTTCAGGTTGCTCGGGTTGCCCAATTTGCCAAAAAATGGGCGAGTTGGTCGGTTTGAATAAGTTTAATTTGATTACAATAAATAGAAATACTTGATCTCTTAAAACCTAAATAAGAAAAAAAAAGAAGTAAATTATTCTATTAATCAACAATTGCCACCACTACAAAAAATAAAACCAGCAAACACCAATCTCTCTCTCTCTCTCTCTCTCTCTCTCTCTCTCTCTCTCTAAAACATCCATCGAATGGTTGTGGTGATGGATCAACAATAGCAGCCCTATAAGCATGTATGCCATTGTACTCGTCTAGTCGGGTTCTTCGGGTTGGGAAAAATGATACCCAAATTTGTTCAAATTGAAACCGGATAGATATTTTTTTGTCCAAACCCGTCCAAGTTTTTAACCAATTTTGTCCATTATTTGGGTTGGACGGGTCGGGTTCGGGTCAGACCCGCCCAAGTTGCACCCCTATTATGGGGCAACTATATATAGATATATGTTTTTCGGCTTGGACTGACAATCCATCGAGCTGTCTCGCATCGAACACGACTAGTGGACTGGGTGTATAATTCATATATGAAACAATAATATAAAACCTTTAGGGCTTATGATTTCTCGCTCCAACCAGAATCTTTAAGTTTAGAGCGGTTTGGGGAACTATGCCAGTCTTTTTCCTTAGATTTAACAGGGATCAGATCCTACCCCATTACACATGGCTTTAAGTGGTTTTTATAAAGTACACAGTTGGTTTGTTGGGTGTAAGAGTATTATCTCCTTCTTCACGTGCTTGGCAAATGCCATTTTCTCTCTCATTTATCTGGACATTGTCTGCATACCTGTGGACCATATCTACCACATGGCTTGGAGATCTTCTGAAACTCCCAGTCTAACGTGCGCTAGACGGCACGGGCTACACTTTTTGTCGACTTCGGGGGCTTCGGCACCCAATGCATCCTTGAGATGACAGCCCTGTTTGGATAAGATTTTGATTCTGGAATTCTAGGAGCCTGGAATCCCAAAAAAGGGCTTTGGAGATCAGAGCCTCAATTTTGAGCTCTAGAAAAATGGCTTCAAAAGTACATTTTGGGCTCTCCGCAGAAACACTTTTTAGGATCGGGTTGTATCCAAACAGACTTTTTGTCTTTTTTATGGATTTCGGACTTGCAGAATCCTGGAATCAGAGCGTATCCAAATAGACCCTAATATGTACTTGAGGTACGAACGAATGATGACGTTTCCACGTAGATCTTTGCGGTTCGGAGGTGGTTTAGGGGGCTGTTTGGCATAAGGCACATACCATTTCTCTGTTTCTTGCCTAAGGCTTGTGCCTCAGGCAAAATGTCACGGCACAATCATGTACAGAAATTGCGTTTGGTATGTGGCACAAAAACATTGCTGAATCCAGATTCTTTGGTACAAAAACACAGAAATAGCGTTTGATATGCAGTAAGACAAAACATACAATAGAAAATTTTAAAGGTAATTTTTATGATTAAACAACTAAATTATTTATCTAATAAGATAATTAAATAATTATATGACTTGCTAAAACATCTAATATTTTGATGATGAAGAAATGAGCAAGAGGAATAATGTAGAAGAAATGAGCAAGAGGACTAAGAGATCATGGAATTGTAGGTCCACTCCCCATGCGAGAAAAAAATTGACGATTGGCTTTGACGACAAGTAACTATGACCGGCCTGTGGCATTGCGCTACATACGCCACATATGGGTAAGGAGGTAATTTGAACCCATTGAAAATTACCTCCTTAGCCTCTTCAATGGGTTCAAATTACCTTATTACCCTTATGTGAGTATGTGGCGCAATGTCATTGGTCGGTCGTAGATACTGGTTCGTCAAAACCAGTCGTCAAAACCAGAGAGAGACGTTGAGGAGGGGCCACTGGGACTAAAGAGAGAGGTGGGGATGGGAGATCTGTGAACAAAAAAACTATCCACTTAGAGAGAGAGAGAGAGAGAGAGAGAGAGAGAGAGAGAGAGAAGTGGGGATAGGAGACCTGTGCACCACAGTTTTCATGGGCTCACCGCTGGGATCTCCCATTCTTGGCCGTCGGAGTAGAGAAAGAGAGAGAGATGTGAGATCTGCTCTCAAAAAAAAATATGCATGATTTGCACCACACCAGAGAGAGAGAGAGAGAGAGAGAGAGAGAGAGAGAGAGAGAGAGAGAGAGAGAGGTGGGGGAGGGAGATCTGTGCACCACAGGAACCGCTGGGATCTCCCATCCTTGGCCATCGGAGTAGATAAAGAGAGAGAGAGAGATAAGGATCTGCTCTAAAAAAAAGTTTGCATGATCCACACCACACCAGAGAGAGAGAGAGAGAGAGAGAGAGAGAGAGAGAGAGAGAGAGAGAGAGAGAGAGGAGGGGCCTTAGGAGTAGTTGCACCCCGCTCATAGTCACACCATGCCACTTGGAGTCGCTGGATAAAGTCACTCGATGGGGATTTTTGGAGGAAGACATAGCAGCGTCGCTAGGAGTTGCAGACTTGGAAGAGGGGTGTCGAACGTTGCAGGATAGAAGGGGCGATCGGGGGTTTATGAAGTTATCGGGCACAAATAGGGTTTGTTCGGCACGGTTAAAAGGGATAGTCGCTCAGGTTCAGCTATCACAACCTGGGGAGCGATTAAAAATTGTTCATGGATTTCTTGATCTGCGACACATAAAATCTTGGGCATACGGAGCAGGTTCAACAAAAAACAACAACCAAACATGTTTCTTTGCCGCGGTCATAAGATCATGGCCATAAACATGTCCGCGGCATGATACCAAACAACCCTATTAGTCGAGAAGTTCGATTATTGTTCGGCACTACTCATGTCTTTATCGATATGCACCTTCATAGTGTTGCATTCAGATCTTTCCATGCATGCTACGAGATGGACATGGACTCGCTACCGGACGACCATGCATTGGTATAGGCAACGCATGCTGGGTCCTCTGCGATTGAGGGCCTGGCACTTCTCTAGACTTTAGCGGTTGGTATGTTCTTCGGTCACGATCGTATACATGCCGATCATCGGCACACTGACTCCTCAGGTCATGATAGTGGGCCAACCTAGCTTTCTATATCCGTTCATCTTTCGATGAGAGCAAGGGTACCGGGGTGCCTTGACTTGTGGAGTAGGGATTGTGGTTTCGATCAGGGATTCTTTCATGCTACCATTATTGCCTGTAGCTTTGGGATTGAGGCCCTTGGCTCCCTCGATCCTTCCAACATATTGTATTTAATGATATGGACAAGTAAAGAGGTGCTTTAGCATTAGGTCCTGCTGTTTGAAAAATATCCATTTGATCCCTACATGCAATTGGACAAGGAATCACATGAAGGGTAACATTTTGATAATGAATAGTAATATTTATTTGAAAGCACATTTTGTGGGTGCAAAATCTGGCTAACGCCCAATGGTGGGACCTACAACCCTGTCTGTGGCCCACAAGTCCAACGGTGGGACCCACAATCTTGCCTGGGATCCACGAGTCCAATGGTGGGACTCACAGTCCTGCCTGGGGCCCATGAGGCCAACAGTGGGACCCGCAGCCCTGCTTGGGGTCCACGAGTCTAATGGTGGGACCCGCAGCTCTGCTTGGGGCCCACGAGTCCAACGGTGGAACCCGCAGCCCTGCCTGAGACCCACGAGTACGACGGTGGGACCCGCAGCCCTGCTTGGGGCCCACTTGCACTATCTAGGGTCTGGTAAATCCCCCCGGGTATTTACCAAACCCCGAATATTCCTGGAAATATTCTTGAAATATTCCCTAGATAAACTAAGCCCTTATAAATAGCAAACCCTGTAAATATTCCAGACCCTAAATTCCAGACCAGAAACCCACTTTCTGTTCTTCAGAGCTCCTCGAGCTTTCTGGTTTTCAGATTCCTTATCCACTCTCTGATTACTTATAAGAAGCACTCATCGGCCTGTCGAGAGTAGTTTTACTGTTTATTTAGAGATAGTGGATTCAAAGGTTGCATCTTACCGCACAGAGACGTAGGCTTCGGCTGAACTTTATCACCACATCCAGCGTTAGCTCTCTCTCTCTACCCTACAGTGCTTGTGTGATAGCTAACAAGTTACAGCTCAGCACTTCAAAGTGCGCCTCATCCCGAAGGGTCAAACCTTCAATCGACTGTTGGAGGAGGGTCTCGTACGACGGCACGAAATCCTCCCCCACATATTTCACTGTAGCTGCTACAATGATTTCACAACAACTGCTACAGGGATTGTTGCTTTAATTTTATTGTAGCAAAAAGTAACAATCTACACATGTTACTTTTCTCTACAATACTTTGTAGATTGTTACTCTTTGCTACAGTGAAATCACTATAGTAGTCACTATATTTGCTAAAGTAACAATAACTGTAGCAAAGAGTAACTTTATGTAAAGCACTGTAGCTAAAGAGTAACATTTGTAGATTGTTACTTTTTGCTACAGTGAAATCACTGTAGTAGGCCATGTATATGCTACCGTGAAATTACTGTAGCAGAATAACTTTCTGCAAAGTACTATAGCTAAAGAGTAACTTTTTGCAAAGTACTATAGCTAAAGAGTAGCATTTGAATGTTATTACTCTTTGCTTCAATACTTCTGTAGATTGTTTCTCTTTGCAATAGGGCAATCGTTAATTGTAGCGGTTTGTACATGCTACAATGAATCACTGTAGCAAAGAGTAACTTTCTGCAAAGCACTGTAACAAAGAATAATTTTCTGCAAAGTATTGTAGCTAAATAGTAACATTTGCATATTGTTACTCTATGCTTCAGTACTCTTACAGATTGTTATTCATTGTTACAGTGAAATGGTTGCAACAATATTGTATATGCTATAAGGAAATCACTATTGTTGCAAAGCGTAACTTTCTGCAAAGCATTGTAGCAAAGAGTAACTTTATGCAAAGTGCTATATATAAAGAGTAATATTTGCATATTGTTACTATTTGCTACCATACTTTTGTAGATTGATACTCTTTGATATGTTGAAATCACTGTAGCAGCCACTATATATGCTACAGTAAAATAACTGTAGCAAAGAGTAACAATCTACAAAGCACTGTATCTAAAGGGCAACATTTGTAGAATGTTACTCTTCGCTACAGTGAATAGTAACATTTGTGATTTTAGTATTAGGATAATTTTGTCATTTAAAGGAGAGAAAATGTCAATTGAGTGACTTACTGTAAATGCATCATTTTGGGAAGGACCTGGTGCAAAACCATCTTATTGTCTGTCCTTTTTCACCAAACCGATCTCTTGCTAGGGACCTAACACTAAGCGCCCCTTATTTTTTAGTTCCCTAATCTGAAAAGTAAAAGTACATACATATAAAGAAGTGTGGTATATATTTGTTTGGGGGGGGGGGAGTAAAAAGTAGTATCTACAAACAAAAATGAAGTAGACGCGTAAATCACTCTTCTAGAACTATGTTTATTTCTAAGAGTTATTGTAATTTGAAAACATATGCAGATGTCACATGTCCAAACAGATGCACACGCAACATTCGCCCAACATCCAAACATGCTCCAAAAGAAACACTTGCACGTGCTGTAGGAATCGTGCATCACATTTGATGCATTGAGAGACATGATCGAGATAGATTTCATAAGGTCTTTTAAGATCATGTTTGGCCTTTCTCGATTCCCACTCGCTGGCCGGGGCTCATCCACCCATACGCTGCAGCGTTGAGGGAGAGCCAAGGAGAGATAAATCACACCCCATGTGCCTCAATTTCGCTCTCCTTAGATACATATATATTTTTCACTCGGCGTACAATGTCTTGGCAGAGGCGATTACCTATTCCACTCCTTAAAAAACATATAGAAATACGAGCAATGACCCAACAGGGGATAGGGGAGTTGATAAGCAACTGATGCTTTGGTGAGGAGGTTGTGGGCTTAATTCCTACCACTCTTGAGTTACTCGGGAGTGCGTAGGGAAACTTCCGAGTCGGTCGGTGTGCATTTTAGGAATGATTAGTCCTAGCCCAAAGTGGGTTAGTGCATATTTATGAAAGATTCTGGGACACCCACCAATCTAAAAAAAAAAGTAAAAAAAAAAAACAATTCGGCCATTGGATTTCCATCAAGATGGGACCATCCTGAGGTGGAACAACCCTAGAGGCACAACCCACAAATCACTAATTCAAACGCATGAAAACCAAAAACCCTAGAGGCTTAACCCTCAAATCGCCAAATCAAAAAGCGAAAGCCAAAAACCTTAGATGCTCAGCCCACAAACCACCAAAACCAAAGAGTAGAAACCGAAAACCCTAGAGGCTCATAAGTGTCCCTTGCCAAAATCAAAGCATACAAACCCTAAAGAGGAGGAGGAGGCTCACCACAGGTGTAGAGAGGCCGAAGCACGAACGAAGGCCTGAGGGAAGGAGATCGCTAAGAAACCCTAATCCTGATGGAACGCAGCCTCACGTGGGTCAACAATCTGCTATGCAGTGTTAATATAAGGGGGCTGAAACTGCATAGATTGGTTGTCCGACAGAAAAGCGTAGGGTACCAACTCACTCATTTGCATTAAAGATAAAAAACGATCGAAAGTTGAAACTGCAATGATGTGAAGCTGAACCATGAACCAAACAGACAGTAAAAGTCCAATGCACAAGAGTTGGGAACCAACATGTTCTTACTCAAGCCAACCAAACAGGCTGGTGCTTGCAAGGAAGAGAGATGGCCTTTTGGTAGGATGCACAACTTGTTGATGGGCTAATGGATCGGTCCCAGACAATAGCGTACATGCTGGGCTCCATGACAGAGCAATCTCGACCTACCTTTGAACCTTAAATTGGTCGATCATCCAACCGTCCGTTCATGGCCGTATCATCCAAATGTAATCTAACCTTTCGGTGGCGTTTACCCTGGGCCCACGACTCTACGGTAAAGAACATACAACCCCAAAGACGGGTCCCAGCCAAATGGACGGTCCAGATTACCCCATCTCCAGCTCTCCTATAGTGGCCCCCACCATGAATTAATTCCTAAGCCACATACTTAACGGCACTGTAGCTGAGGGTGACACGGATGGTTCGAGTCTACGACTACACCGAACGAGTTAGTGAGTGGGGATTGAGTAACCTAACTTCGGATTCTCAGAGGTTACGGCCGCGGTTTAAGAGATAGGTTAGAGCTAAATCTGAATCACAGCCGTAATTTTTCCTGTCGGACGGTTGTGATTCGACTTTGGCTCTAATCTCTCTCTTAAACTGAGACGCGCAACTGGCCCCATCATGAATAAATTCCTTAACGTAAATGAGCACTACCTCTGAGTCCTCGTGTGTTTTCTTTCGTCAAAGAAAAAGAAAAAAAGTTATTGTTTTCGTCTCACTGGCAGACTCAAAACACTGTAGCTGACGGTGACAACAACAGCAGTATAGCGTACCTTTAGACAATATCGACCTAAAATAGAAAAAGAAAAGTGAACCCACTTTATTCCCAACCACGGAAAATCTGGTCCCACCGTCTAAGATTCCATCGTCAACGTTTGTAGTGGGACCCTTTCTTTTACTGGAGAGGTTTAACGTTTGGGTTTATTTTAACGGTGCTTGATCCGCTTCCGTTCCCGGTGACATGAAATAAACGCTTCGTAACGGCCATTGGCAGGGGAGAAGCATCACTGTAGACCCCCTCCCTCCCTATATATACTCCCGAAGAGCTCTGCTTCCTCTTCTGGCTTTGATTTCCTTTGTTTCCGGCGTCTTTCTCACTTTTTCTCAGGTCAGGCGGCGGCGGTGGCGGCGGAGAGCGGTGGCTAGGGTTTCGTGTTATGGGATGTGAGAGATGGCGGCGGCGGCTAAACCTCCCGTGGAGCTCTGCAAGGGCGTCAATGGCCTTGAGAAGGTTGTGCTGAGGGAGGTCCGGGGAAGCTCGGCCGAGGTCCGTATCCTCTAATCCGTCTTTCTGAAGCGTCGATATTCTCGTTATTTTCTGCTAAATTTTAGAAATTCGAGGTTGAAACCTATCGGGAAAAAGAGATGGCTAGATCGGAATTCTGATCTGATAATGTTAGGGATGGGATCTCTTCATCTCCTCCTGGATCCGATGCTGTTTCTGCCATTTCTGTCTGTTTTTTTTTTCGATTGGTGTGTTCATTGTATGATTCTATAGTTTCTAGGACTTCTATGTTTTATAATGTGTATAATTGTTCAAAATGCCCAAAATTCGAAACAGCATGGCATGCCAGATCCATCAGCTACGAAATTTGTGAAATTTCTAGAAAGAAATGAGAAATTATTCAAGGGATTGGGTCACATCGAGCGGTGGAAGAAAATTTTATTGCAAGGATGGAAGAACTTCACGCCTGTATGTCTTAATATTTTCAAAATGCCTTTGGAAGAGTATTTGTCTTTGACGAAACCAGATTTGAGCATTCTATGGAAAAATAGTCTTGTTCGATTCCTCATCATGTTGATACATAGTGAGGAAACTTGGCACGATACGATTTTGTAGAAAGAAAGTATTGTGATAAAGTTAAGGATGCTTCCTGATGTACCTTAATAAGATCCGAGCATTCTATGTATTCTAAGTTGATTCCATATTATATGGATCTCCAATGAGCAACCATAGCAAGATACTTGATTTTGCAGAAATAAATTATTAGGATAAAGTCAAGGATGTTTGTGGATGTACCTTAAATCCTTGATCATGCGGAGGAATTATAGTATCATAGGCATGTGAGTAGATGTCATAGAGTTTAAAGATACAATATGACAAGATAAATTTATGTCTCATGCTATTACGTCTTATGTTTTGGTCAGTTAGGAATCAAAATCTTAGAAGAAAGCTTGTTTGTACACCAGAAAAAAAAAGAAACTTTTTTTTTTGCTGGACCGACCAGGCGGTCATAGGACAGGGCGCTAGAGCAAAGGCTCAAAGAGGTCCGAAGATAGAAACGGGGGGAGCGGCAGAAGCAACAACTACTTTATTAAATTCCATAATCCCGTGAACATGATATCAAGCTTGCAATGCATGTTTAATAAATGCATAAATTATTGGTTTTAATAATTTTGAAGGATATCCATAAATGCAAAATACAAGTGTCAAAGAGATGATGATGCAAGACAACAAGGGAAAAGTTATAATTCTTCTGCACCTGGGACTGCTGGATCAGGGCACAGAGGGTACGAGTGAATCGGCCTCGTCAAGCTTCAAATCAGTATATGACTCTTAAATCGAGTGTGCGTATCAAAAGATATAGCCCATTGAAGTAATTAGGTCGGATCTAAAGATGATGTGCATATTTTTGTTCACAGCAGGATAAAATTTTGCTGCTTTGGGAATATCCGGGAGGTGGATGTTATTGAAACTTGGTAGAGAGGACTAGAGGTAGGTCAAGATTTGGGGAAGCTTGGGTAAAAGTTTGTGGCAATCTATCTGCTAGACGAAGAGATATCAAAGGATTTCTAGACCAGGACTACACAATCTAGATTTGGTATATAATAATATTAGGCAGTGTTGTCAAGGCGATGAGGCGCGCCTGAGGCACAAGGGGCCGCTAGAGTCTGAGGCGCAAGGCGCACGCCTTAGTGTGTAAGGCGCAAAAATATATAATTTGCTTTAAAATTATTAATAATTGTCAAAAAATTCTAAAATTCATAAAAATATATATTTTATGAAAAAAAAAATATGACCATTATTCAACTAAATCAATGCAAGCCACAAGGTATACACTAACTCATAAGTCATAACTAGTGTGGTCATCAAATGAACAATTTATTATAGGCAACATGCCAACATCATATTCATAAAATGAAGGGATACATTACTCATAAGTGATAATTGATAAGTGAGAACTCATAACCAATGAGTAAAAAAATCATCCATGAACCATGATTAAGTTAACATTGTCTTAATTCTTAAACAGTTAAACCATTTAAATAGATCAAGAAGTATAAGTACTAAAAAACAGAGGACACGCTCGCAAAAAAAAACAAAGGACATAAATCATAAAACCACACAATCACTCATCATCATCATCAAATAAACCCTCCACATCATCTTGATTGGCATGGTCATCCACATCTCCAAAAGGCGCTTCTTCTTCAACAAACCGGTAAAAAAAAAATTGAAAAAAAACCAAAAAAAAAACCAAACACAGTAAGGCGCGCGCCTTGTCCGCCCTGCGCCTGGTTCATGAGGCGCTGAAAGGCGCGCCTGAGCCACGCCTTGCTGTGCTCGCCTCACCAGGAAGCGCCTGAGGCGCACATGGCTGAATCGCCTTGAGGCGCGCCTGAGGCGCGCGCCTCACTGCGCCTTGACAACTATGATATTAGGTTTCAATTTGATGGTGGAATTTGGGGCTTTTCATGTGGAAAGTGTAGGTTAGAAGGAGGATTCATGAGAATTTGGTTTAGTGGAAACTGGAAACCAAACAAAGTTTGATAGGGTTTAATAAGGGTTTTAAGATTTAGCTTTAGGGTTTCAAACTTTCAGGTTTTCAGTAAAGCTTGACAACTGAGGTCGATGGGTTCACAACAATGACAATGGTCATTTGTTCTAGGTTTTGCAAGGATAAAGATGCAGAAAATACTGAAGAAAAAAAAGATAATGAGAGATGGTAGCACAGACCCTTTGGCTTCGCACAGTCGACTTCGCACCGGGTAACCCTAGGCTTCACACCACCAGGGAAGACAAAGCCAAGTAAAATAATGAATGGTTACCTGGTGCATGATGATTGTGTATTAGACTTAACAACATGAGATCAATTTTAGAATGATTTAATTTTATGATTCTCCACATTAGTTAAGGTTTAGATACAATGATGATGTGATACTGGATCAGTGCAGTCTTGCGAGAGGAGTCAAGTCTAATCGAGAGAAGTAAGTACTTCTCACTGGTTACGATTGTTCAATTTTAACAAACTTACAAAGACACCTTAAACAAGGATAAATGATTTTTAAAAAATTAACTCGGCTAAAAAGGTTGCTACCAATGGCTTATGTTCAATAATATTTAGGGATTACTCAAACTGATAACAAGATAAAGAAAATAGCTCTAGAGTTCATACTTCATTAGAGGACTGAAACGATTACTAGTGGTGGGGAATTAGGAGTACATCACAATTTGCTGAATGAGAGTTAAATCATCGGAATCTGGTTGAAGAGGTCGCTTCACACTTCGGTGGAGCTATGGTGATTTTTCTTGGATGTCGAACGAGTCGTCAAGTGCATGGTCTTAAAATTCGGTCGATACCGAATCACCGATACATATTATTTTTTGCCAACTGCGACCGATACCCCTCAGAAACCAATACCTCCACTGTATCGGCCAAGTTGAACTTGGTATCGGCCCGTATCGGCTGATATGCACCCATATTGGCCGCTATGCCCGACTTCAACTCGGTACTGATTTTTTATTTATAAAAGATCGATACCTATTTCGGTTCGTACTGGCCGATAGCGAGTCGTATCACTGGTACGTATCGGTTCGGCGCTGACCAATACCCGCATTTTAAACCTTGGGTGGACTCGGGACTCTCGGGAGAGGAGACGACTGCGAACAAAGCCTCCAAAGACTTCGAGAAAATCAGATCCACACAAAGGATCGTCGACGACCTGGGGTGGCAGCTGGTCGGTTGGCTGCCCGTGACTTCGTGAGGTGGCGAGGGTGGGGCCGGCTGCCAAGATGATGGCTGACTGCTGCTGGCGCTCGTGTTGGTGGCCGGTGCAAGAGAGAGAGAGAGAGAGAGAGAGAGAGAGAGAGAGAGAGAGACTAATATGGCGACAAAGTAAAAAAGAAACAAGTACTAAACGATATGGGACTAAACGTGCTTATGAAACAAAACAATATATATAAAAATGTACAAACGAGCCCTATGTAGGTGAGTTGACCTATTATACCTATAGTTGAAACAAATCCCCTTGGGCTACTCGCCAAGGCACAACGACATAGGATGGGCTGTTCTGTAACGTCATCGCGTATCCACTTTAAACGAAGTCAAACGGTTAGTGATGTCCCCACCAACTCTCCCTGGCTAATGAGAATTCCCCTTTGGTGAATCACAGCTCTGGTAGCGCCCGAGGAGATTTGAATCGATGCTCTGGAGCTCTGCTCTAAAATTCCATGTGGCGTTAGACTAGGGGCTTCCCCTCCACCTAACCACGTACCACTGGTAGCCACAGCTACGCGTATGAGAGTTGCGTGATAGGGGATACGATCAACAATAAAATAAACTTTTACCTTGCATAAAGATCAGGATTTAAATCTAACTGGAGATACAATTACAAATTCTTAAAGTGCAACATTCAGAAAGCTACATGTGATGCAAAGGTCGTGTGTGAATCAAAAGGTAGAAGCGTACAAGGTTCTATCCTAATGCAATAAGTAAAGATACAATATTTTTAGGTAAAAACCCAAATGAGAAAAACCACCCCGAGCAAGCTCAGATACGCAGCAATCTGCTAAGAGCAATGAGTTACAACCAAAGGCAACAACGTTACTCTTGAAGCGATCGATACCTCCACAACCCAATCCTCTTTAGCTTGGCACCAATAGTCAGCAACCACCGTGACGATCCTCCTCCTGGCAACCTCCTTCGAGGCAATGATCTCTCTTCTTGTCCGAGTCCGTGAAGTCTCCTCGTGCAATCTACTCCGCGTGTCGGATCACCACAATGACTCTGAACCTCGACTCCTTGCAGGTAAGCTCGAGTGAAAACCTCAGACTCCTCCCCGACGGTGCTCCTCAATGAGAAAATGCAAAGAGGCAAATCATAAAACAAATTGAGAAAAAGTCTTGAAACACTTGTAACCAAATCGAAGAACTTTTCTATTGAATTAAGTACATATAGAACGTTGAAAGATCAAAGCTCATGTCCAAGAGAAAGTAAAACGATGAAGAACGAAACCCGAAACAAGCAAAACAAAACATGTAGAGATGAAAACTCAAGAACAAAGCAAACACTAAAAGATACCGTCTACGGTTTAAAATAAGGCAATACGATGGTCATATATAGGTAGAAATAAGGTAGACATCCTTACAAACCCGTAGGAACAAACCTCATACGTTTTGGAATCCTAACGAAATCAAACGAGCAAAAAAAAAAAAAAAAACTCATGCACGCAGCCTGGCCGACCTGCCTCGTGGGATGGTGTGTACCACCTTGGCAGAGAGCACGCTTGACCAAGGGTGCCGGGTGCTGGATTTTGAACATAGACTTGGGTTCTTTCAGGACAAAGGATGCAGACAACATTATTTGCATAAAATAAAATTTAAGTAAATATAGTTTATTTTATTATATTTATTTTATTCATTTACTTTAAATTATTATATAAATAAGCAAATACCCCCCCTATTTGGATTCAATAAAATATCAGAAAAACTAAAATCTAAAGGAATCTAAAAGTAATTTTTCATTTCCTATATAAAAATTAAAAGCCAATTTTTGGGGTTTGTAAAACACTAATGGTTTTTGAAAACCAATAAATCAAAATATTTAATTTTGAAAAAATTATAAAGATGTAGAAACATATGGTCATCCAAGAACACCAAATGTCGGAAAGATATTTTGATCCTTAAAAAAATTTCCTTTATAACAACACCATTTTAGCCAAATTTTAAAATAGCGTACCCTAAAAATTAGGGTAAAATGAAAAAAAAATTAACAAGGTTCTTAACAACATGTCCGACTAGGAACACAGAAGCTCAAAAAAATATTGAGTCAATAAAAACTTTCCTTCAATAGGACAAAATTTTTCCAGACTCGGTCAAATTTCAGGATCCAAAATTTTCAGATTTAGTAGTTGAAAACATGGAAAAACCGTATGCAAGTTCAAATCCAATAGTGTACGATCAAATCCGAATTACGATCCATTAAAGTCATCATAAATCGAAAGTCTGATAAAGTAATATGCAAGCAGAACATCTGATAACTTCTTCAAATTGCTTTGGCATAGTCTTTGAATGAAGCTTGCAAATTGTCTTCGACATCTTCAATGGGTTATGTGGAAGTATGCAATCACGCTCAAGTGTAACCAAATGCCAGGACTTGCACACTATCCGAGAGATTGTTTTGTGTCAAAGTATAAGCCAACAAAGGTGGAACCAATACTGCGGTTTCAACATAGACACGGCCCATTCATCAAGAATCTTGGCAACCTTATCTCTTTCTTGCGTACATGTGGTAAAGGCAAAGGTGTGAGGTCTGTAGCAGGTGTTAGGCTCGTCAAAAGGTTCATCTGGGATTGTTGTCGGACCTTGATAATTGACCAAATTCTCAACGTTAAAGATTGGGTCAAACCCATACTCAGGAGGAAGTTCAAGCATGTAGGCATTTTTCCAATCCTTCTTAAGATCTTGAACGGTCCTGCACTACGGGCATACAATTTCTTCACGGTTCCCTGGGATACCGCTCAGGTTTTATCCCAGTCATGACCATGGTTCAAAAAATCAATATATTTTGCAAAATATCATGAAATATATCATTTTTTTAGTTACTGAAATGCTATATATCGTGATATTTCACAATATATCGTGATATATCACGAAATATATCAGTTTGGGCCTAGTCGATATGCTTGTTGAAATCGTTTTTTGAACCTTGGTTATTACAAAATCACCCACTGAGAATTCTTTGTAACTCTTGCTTGAATCAACATGAATTTTATATTTGTTGTTGCTTTGATTTATTTGCATACTGATCTCTTGATATATGTCTCGGACGTGTTGGGTAAAAGAGTCCGCAGATTTCGACACTCGCTGTTGAGAAGTCATTGGAACGAGTTCTATGGGTTTGTCGGGCAGATAGCTGTGCACACTCTGAAATGGACTCATTCTTGTAGTCTTGTTAGCAGTCATTGGAACGAGTTCTATGTTATCAACACAAACCCTGCTGTTGATAACATCAGATCCCAATATCTGGTGTTGTCTCCGACCAGACATCACAGGAGATTTCCCAAGCTTCTATTCACCACGTTCGTTTGATTGTTGGTCTGAGGGTGATAAGCTGCAGAGAATTTTAACTTGGTTCCCATTTTTTGCTACAAGGTTCTCCAGAAGGGACTAATGAATTTAACGTCCCGGCTAGACACGAGTCTTGGGTAATCCATACAAACGGACAATCCCTTTGAAGAATAATTTGGCCACGTGCAAGGCATTTGTCGTCTTGAAACACTATATAAAGTAGGCCATATTGATGAAACAGTCCATTAGTAGAAGTAGCGAATCGTGCCTCCGAGCTGTCTTGGGTAGACCTAACACAAAATCCATGTTGATGTCTTGCCATGGACAATCAGTTATCGGAATGGGTGTGTGCCCAGTATTTTGTTTTCATTGTTTTGACACCTAGCACATTCGATAATGCCCTACGATTTTAGCCACATCACGCTTAAGACTTGGCCAGAAAAATCGCTCCTTAACTAAGGCAATTGGCTTTTCATGACCAAAATGGCCGTGATTTCCCTAGCGTATAGTTCCCAGACAAGGAAGTCTCTTGAGCGAGGTGCGGGGAATGCACAACTTGTTGGCTTTGAAAAGATAACCATCTTGGAGAATGTAGTTGTCTATTTCTCTTACTAGTAGTAGTCCTTTGGTCAATACCGAGTAGGCCTCACTGAAATCCGGACAAGAAAGGTAATTCTCGAGCATTCGCTCAAAACTAGTGACTTTCACACTGACGGCGAAGAGGAGGATACTCCGACGATTAAGTGCGCCAATAGCCTTGTTCTTAATTCCTGCCTTGTACCCTAAGAAGCACTGACACTGGTACGGGGACACGGGTACGACACGACACGGGTTCGCCGACACGGCAAATCCTAAAAAAGGAGGACACGGGTACGGCGAGGACACGGCAAAATAAATTAATATTTTATGTGTGTTTGCAATTTATATATATTTCAATAACCGAAAAAACCTTATAGAAAACAACTAAAATGAAAAATTAATCGCTATCGTTAGTTACATCCAGCCTGATCGGTGAATCACAAACAGCTCTAAATGATATGGAAAATAACGGTTGTGTTTCAGTTTTGACTTCAACCTATCTGAAACCTCAGAGGATAAGATAAGTTAAAGCCAAACCTGAATCGTAACCATCCATCATAACCATCCTGACAAGTGAATCACACTCAGGCCCAAATGGTATGCAAAAGAACGACGGCGATTCAGTTTTGGCTTCAACTTATCTGATTCTCTGAGGTTATAATCTCAGAGGATCAGATAGGTTGAAGCCAAAACTGAATCACCACCGCTTGTAACCCGACCCTATATCGAACAGTCCGTCAACCCGCAGTGTCTCGAGTGTCCGAGGAGTGTCCGGCGAGTGTCCGAGGAGTGTCCGACCGTGTACGGCTCCCTGAAGCACGTAGGACACGGCACATGCGTGTCCGGTGCGTGTCCGGCGAGTGTCCGACGAGTGTCGGTGTCCGACACGGGTACGGGAGGCCTGGGGAAGTGTCCATGCTTCCTAGCTTGTACCTCAACACAAAAGTGTACTTTTGGAGGAATTCCGACCGTTTCACACAACTTGTTGGCTTTGAAAAGTTAACCATCTTGGAGACTGTAGCCGTCTATTTCTCTTACTAGTCCTTTGGTCAATACTGAGTGGGCCTCACTGAAATCCGGACAGGAAGGGTAGTTCTCGAGCATTTGCTCGAAACTAGTGACTTTCACACTGACAACGGAGATGAGGATACTTTGACGGCTAAGTGCGTCAATAACCTTGTTCTTAATTCCTGCTTTGTACCTCAACGCAAAAGTGTACTTTTGGTGGAATTCCGAACGTTTGGCATGACAAGCATTGAGTTTAGACTAAAATAAATGAGAGATGGGGGCACTCATGTAAGATTTAAGGCAAATAATGATCACTGTCTTCCGCAAAAATTAGTACCTGACAAATAAAGTGATAGAAAGAGATTACTGAGAACACAAAAATAAAAATAGAGAAATAAAAATTATAAAGGAATTTCTACTAAACCCAAATCTAGCTACCATAGTGGTAAATCCCCGGCAATGGCGCTAAAAATTGTGATCATTTTTTATCACGACCGATATGAGATTTTTTTGCCTGTTGTGTTGTAGTTATAGGCATGGTTTGGAGTTTAGACCGAAACAGATCCGTTTCGGCTGTTTTAGATTGGTTTTGGTCGGAACTGGTCCCGAAACTCACTAGTTTCGGGTTTTAGAACTTAACACTTAGTAAAGGCAGGACTGGGTTTAGAATAAGGTGTTTTTCAGCATGACAGCTTGATAGCCATCTTTACATGAAAAACATTTATTTTATGTAAATAAGCATATACCCCCCATTTGGATTTAATAAAAATATCAGAAAAATCAAAATCCAAAGGAATCAAAATGTAATTTTCCAATTCCTATACAAAATCAGACTTTACAACTTTTGGTTAAAAAATAAAATTCAGTGAAAAAAAACCCTCAGTATTTTGGACCGAAAAAAATCTCAGTAATCTAGAAGTATAAGATCAACTTAAAAACCTAAAGTCTGGTAAAATATTTTGAATCTATAAAAAATACTTTCACAAGAACTCGTTTTTCCTCCAGACTAGGCCAAAATTCAGAATCAGAATTTTTCAATTTTTTGACAAAAAGTCGGGATAAAGTAAAAGCCACGCTCTTTTGAAAACAAGACCACTATAAAGTGGGTTCTGATGTAATTATTTTATATTTTATAATTATTTTAAATTTAAAAAACAAAACCGAATTCCGAAACCATCGAAACTCTGATCCGAAACTCTGAACCGATCGAACCAATCCTCGATGGGCAGACCGAAACTACAAACCTTGGTTATAGGGTTAGATATTGGTGTCGTCATCTAGGATTACGCAATGGTTATCTATAGTCGGGTTATTGTAGAGAGCTAAATTGATGATTGAATTAAACTAGATATCAATTGGGGGAGATCTAGGGCGGTGAATCCACCACTAGTCTAGCAACTAAGTTTTTCATGTGAATTTTCGGGTTTAGTCTCTTATATGGATTCAACCTACCATGGCTACAAGCCGTGATGGTGTTTATTTTAATGGCATGGACCATCTTTGGTTGATACGATCTGTCCTCATGAGTACGGACTGTCTTTTCTAGGCATAATCCTTCCAAAGATACAATTAAAGATCCTACAATCACCTCAATGGCATGAGTTATCTTTGGTTGGCACGATCCGTCCTCCTGGGCACGGATCATCTTCCCTAGGCATAATCCATACAAAGATGCAATTATAGATATGTTATTACCTTGTATGATAATCATAGATTACAATAAAAAAAAATAACCTACGACGAGTATTAATCTAGATAGAACAATCTCAACGAAAGCATCAACTATCAATATCAAAGATTAAATAAAAAAATATTCATCGTTTATCACCAACCATGCAACAAGCCATAGAAGAAAGTTAAAACCCTAATAAAGACATGAAAAACATAATTTGCTAGGCTATGGTTTCATTGAAACCCTAGAAGAGGCCTTTAGTCGAGCATGACGATGATAACAAAGAAGCTCCAGCTGCTCCACGATGTAGTCATGGCTGCAATCTCCACTCTCCTCTCCTAGAAGGCTTCCCAACTCCAAAAGATGCGTTTGACGGCCCCAAAAATATGTATTTAAGGGGTAGGGATCGTCCTAGAAATACTACAAGAATATCATGTATTGGTCCAGGGTTTCCCCATATGAATCCCTGTCAAAATAGGAGAAATATAGGGCATATGTGGCTGTTTTGGCAGCCCAGGTCCGATCAATCGGGGCTCGGGTTCCGATCGATCAGATTTGTACTTTCTGTTGTTTTCTGCCATTCAGTGTCGACTTGTTTTGCCTATAACTTTTGACTCGGTTGTCGGAATTAGGCGTTCTTGGGCTCGTTTCGAGGCTCTTGACGAACCCGATCTTTCTATAGCATCCTCTCATTCACCCAAAGATCCAAAGTCGGTAGAAAAATGGCTTTTCTCCTTTCTTCTTCTCTAACTTGCTCCTTTAAGACCGTTTTGACCTGATTTTCGGAAGTTACGGACACATAAGAGTATAGATTAAGCTATATAGAAGGAAGATTAAGCATAGGTTTAGGGGCATAAATATGGTGCAATTACGCACCGATCAAGGATGCCTGAGTGACTGAGTCCATGATTGCCACATAGGAACTAATAAGGATTGTAGGTGGGTGTGCAGGTGTCTGTGTGATATATTCTATCTTATATTTGAATTCTGAATGGACTTTGCAACCGTCGATGTCTGTTTGATATATTCTATCTTATATTTGATTTCTTAATGGACCCTTCTGTTGGAGTGTTTATTGATCTTTACTCTGACTCTAGCAAACTTGTTCCACCAGGTGGGTTCTTCAAGTAGATCTTGAGATGGAGTGCCTAAGTCTTTGGTTATCTTGTTGACCATTTGCTTTGAAAGATATTTGATGGGAAGCCCATGTATTTCAATCCAAAACTCAGCTATGTTTAGGGTATAATTTTCTGGCTGCGTGTTAGCCATGCATATTTGTGGAATCACCAAATCGTTTCCAAAACACCAAGTGAAAATTTCCAGACTAGATCAGAATCTAAATTAGATTAAGTCATGCTAAGAAGATATTACAAAGAAACTCTATGATATTACCTCAAGGATTTCCATGATTTCTTTAGACTCCGTGCCACGGAAGAAAATCTGCTAATCTATGAAGATTTTGACTTCCATGCTCTTTTTCCAATTATTATCCTTTTGTATATCCGATGTTGATAGGATAATTTTGTTTTCCCTTGGTTCAAGGTCTAACATAGTGGAAAACTTCTGAATGATATATGCTTCTGCCATAGTAGGATTAGAAGTTTTAGAGTTTTCATGATGGTGGGAGCTTGGATTTCCCATGGTGAACCAGAGAAAGGGTGAGAATTAAGCAGGAAGAATTAGAAGTGATGAGAATGGAAGGGTAAGATGGGTTTGTGGTTGTGGAATAGATGGGTTTGTAGTTGTGGAGTAAATGGAACAGAGGAAGAGATTGAGATAGGGAGTGGAGGGGGAAGGCTCGTTACAAAGTCGAGGGGGGATACAATGTTTCTCTCTACGACATTCTCTCACAATATTTTTTTAGTTAACTACAAAATTTTCTCTGTACAACATATCTCTGCAACTTATCTGTGAACTCTCCAGAAATTTTTTTAATAAAATTTTCTCTACAACTTCTCTCTATAACGTTTTCACTCTTTATGACATTCTCTTTCTTTAACATTTTTTCTATCTATGATGTTCACTCTATACTACTTTCTCTCACTATAAAATTTTCTCAAATATTCTCTCTATATAATATTATTTCTCTATAACTTTTCTCTCTATGACATTCTATCAACTTTTCACTCTACAATATTTTCTCTTTATACATTATTCTCTCGATAACTTTCCTCTCTACAATATTCACTCTACACAAATTTTCCATTTTAATATTTTCTCTGTGACATTCTCTCTGTAACTTTTTCTCTCTTTATGACATTCTATAACTTTTCTCTCCAATATTTTCTCTTTAAAACATGCTCTCTATAAGTTCTCTCTACAATATTTCTCTCTATAATATTCTCTTTTTAAGATATTGTTGCTCTATGACATACTCTATTTAGAACTTTTCTCTCTACAACTTTAATTTTTTAGTCATTCTCCCTCTAAATGATTTTCTCTCTATTATCTTTTTGTAACCTTTTCGCACTCTACGACATCTCTTTTTCTCTATATAACATTTTTTCTCCCTACGATTCTTTAGAATATTCTCTTTTTATGACATTACCTCAACTTTATTTTCTCTTTCTATAACATTTTCTCTCTATATAAATATAATATACTCTCTCTACAATATTTTCTCTCTACAACTTTGTCTCTCAATTAGATTGCCTCTCTTCATTATTTTCTCTCTACGACATTCTCTATATAATGTCTTCACTCTCTCTGACATTATCTGTCTATAACTTTTTTTTATCTACAACATTCTCTTTAATCTTTACTTCCTCTCCCTCTAATATTTATCTCTCTACAATATTTTTTATCCCTATAAGATTCTCTCTCCTAATATTTTCTCTCTACATCATTCTCTCTAGAATATTTTCTTTCTACTAATACTCTCTCTACAATATATTTGCCTCCACAACATTCTCTCTATAATCTTTTATTTCTCCACAACATTCTCTCTAAATATTACATCTCTCCATAATATTCTCTCACCACAATAGTCTCTCTACCCTATTCTCTATTTGTAATATTTATCTCCCTCCACTACATTCTCTCTACAATACCTTAGTTCAAGATGTGAGGGACATTTCAATTTTCACATACAAGTCCCCAATGAGCAACTCCCAAGTAAAAAGAGGCAAGGTAGCTTTTGTTTTCTGTTTCTAAAAGCGGCATAAACAAGAATTTTCTGTTTGGTATCACTTTTGTTTTCTGTTTTTCTCTTTTTAAAAACAGAAAAACAGAAGATTGTAAGTTAAACAAGTTTGGCAACCTGTTTTTACTTTTGTTTTTAAAAAACAGAAAGTAAATTTTTATAAAATAGCATAAATTGTATATCTTTAAGTGGACGCACATGGTTTTTATTGGTTCCTCTCCTTGTTACTTTTTTTTTTTGGTTAAGTAAACTACTAAAAACAAACCCCAAAAACTAATTACATCAGTCCAAGAGATAGCCGAAACTATCCAGGATCATGGATAAGTCGAGGATAGAAATTCCCTGATCGATCAAGAATCATCAGGCGCTTAAGACCTGTAGAAAGAGTCTCCCACAGAAGCTGGAACTAAGATAACCGAGAGCCTCTATTGGCCAGAAAATCTGCAACCTGATTGGCGTATCCGCCCTGATGCCGCCTTATCAAAAAGAGACTGGCATTCCAAAAGAACAGAATCTCCCGAATCGATGGCTTGGAATGCTTGAATCACCACTTTAGTATCTCCCTCAATCCATAAAGGATGCGGAGCAAAATACTTTCTATAGTAAACTAGGCCAAAGAAAAGTGCAAGTTTCTCCGCAACAAAAGACGAAGATGTGTGAATAGGACCGCATACTGCCTAGAGTAGAACCCCCACACTGTCTCGAAAAACAAAGCCAAATCTAGCTATAGAAGACTGCAGATGAACAGATCTATCAAAGTTGAGCAATATGACTCCAGGCGGAGGCGATTGCCAAGAGACTCCAATCAAAATAGAACGTTTTAGACCGGATGAAGAACGCCCCTGAAGAATGCCTTCTTCATGCCACTGTAAAATCTGATGACCAGCTGACTCAACCTTACTCACCTTCAAAAATCAACTTATTACGGTCCTCTCCTTGTTACTTGTGCCTTTTTCCCCTTCCTATTTTGTGCCTCCTTACCTTTTCTTGTCCACTTCTGTTGTTATCTATATCTGCACTGAGATGAAAGCTTACTCAATGAGGATGTTTTGCATTTGGTAATAAGTGATTGTTTTAGCTGACCAAAACGGGGAATAAATCAAATAATATTCATTTTATTGTTGTGGGAATAAGCTTTTCTGGTACTTAATTTTATCCTTTTATTTTTCGCTTCAACAGGTGTATTTGTATGGAGGTCAAGTAACCTCTTGGAAAAATGACCATGGGGAAGAGTTACTTTTCGTCAGCAGTAAGGTACCAAAATTGTTTCAGTACTCAATCAAAGTTGCATCGCATAATGCCTAATTTTCCAACACGGTAAGTTTAAATGTTTTTGTAGTTTTCCCTAGCAATTAAATAGAATTAAATACTTGATGGAAGGCACAATTCTATGGACTATAATGATTGACTAAGTTTTTTATAATTGGATTTTAACAGTGTTTTGAAAACCGGACCGGACTGGGTGGTTTGACAAGTTTGGACCGGAACCGGAACATGTTTCGGTTCGGTCTTTGAATAAACTAGTTCGTTTGAAATTTCTATTAAAAAATAAAGTACACACTTATTTTGGGAAAAACTGGATGGTTAGGTTTCGAACACGACCTATGGGTTTAAAAACCTTTGAACATGCCTTTTTAACCAAAGAATCACAATTTTCTTTGAAGTATTTACTAAGTATCTATTATAAAATACCTATTTCTCAAGCGGTTCAAACGGTTGAACCAACGGTTTGAACCGGTTTGGACCGGACCTGATACCTTTTCGGTTCATCTTCCGGTCTGGTTTTAAAAACATTAATTTCAAGAGTCAAAACTCAAAAGTTGGATGAACTTATTGTTTTACAGGCATACAAGGAGTTCAATAGTTAGAACTTATTTTTAAGAGGTTTCTTTACCTTTTACATTTCTCATCTGAACTTTTTTTTTGTCTCATCAAGTTTTCACTTTCTTTTTGTGTTATTAAGCATTGGATGAAGCATGCAACTAAGTGGGCCAATACGGTTAGAGAAGGGTTTGAAGCCAGTCCCTCCTTGGCCTTTTTCAATTCTCCTTAATATTGTTTAAGAGTTGCATTAAACCAAACAAAGAAAGACATAATTATATCTCACAACGATTTCACATGGTCAGGTCTCAAGAATAACATAAACAAACATGTGTAACAAAAGAAAATCTGAAGAGAGAATACAAGATGGCAAAGAAGGGGGAGGCAAACAACTAGCCGTCCCACCAATCAAAACTATAATAACCAAGAGCACAACTGAATGAATTAGGTCTTTTTGCTTCCAGCCTGACGGGTAATACTCGAGTCATTTGATACCTCCATTCTTGTGTATGGGATTAAAGCATGGTTGCTCAGTTTCTTTAAAACTTTCCACCAAACCCTGTGGTGACATCCACTGGCAAAGTCAACCAGCCTTGACAAGTGAGGAAGACTACTGTGCAACTAGCTACTGCTGCATAGTTCCAGCCAATGGAAGAAAATCTGGTAAGCTTAAACACTAAACAACATATTTCTCAAGTGAACTGCAGTGAAGCATAATGTGGTAGATAGATTGCTATTGATATCATAGAAAGGATGATGCTATTATAAAATCTGATAACAATATTGCAATCTATTGCTGATTGATGGGGATCAGAAACATTAGGAGCGCCAAATGAATGCGTACCAGTGCTAGCGTCGTCGAGGATGATCAGAGATTCTAATTGCTTCAGACAGATCCAGATTTGCAAATTGTTTGTTTAGTTTTTCATCAATTTATTTCTTTTATCTAATGGACTTTATATGAACTATTTTGGTCTTTAGTTATAGTTGACTTGAGTACCATATAGCGCTTAAGTCACATGAAAGCAATCCATTAGGGCTATATTTTAAGGATCAAGATTGACTCAAAAATTTTGGTCTTTGAAGCACGGGTACTTCGAAAGGACTGCCGTACGAGTATCGGGTACATGTACGACAATTTCCATACCCGGTATGCTGTTTTGAATCGGGTATGGGTACTCGATTTGGGTACGACGTCAGTATGGCATGGGTCTGGGGATAGAAAATTAGAAAAAATGTAGTAATTTAGAAAAAATTTCGAAACAATCTAAAAAAATTAATAAAAATAAGATACAAATAATTTTTAATTTTAATGACTATTAATTATACTAAATTATAAAAAAGTATCATTGATATTATACTAAAATTATAAAAAAATATTTTTTTATATAGGTACTCCGCTTAAGGTTTTGTCGTATCGGCATATACCCGTATTATACCCGTACCCGTGCTTCATAGATTTTGATTATAATAATGGTTCTCAAACTCTCTTACTTCAGGACTTTAAGGAGTAGTATGCATTTTGAGGCACAAAATGAGTAGTTTAGACTTTGGAGAATGTTCGCTAGATTGTGTGTTAACTGTAGGTCATGAAATCGGTATTCAATGCTTATTTGGCCACTCTGAGGCTTAGATTGTGTGATTCACAATTTTGGTGACATTTTTTTCTCTCTATCCTCTTGTTAAAGCTCGCTTGTTGTTTTTTCTTCTTCTTATTTTCCTTCTCCACGTTACATCCTTTTGGTTTGTGAAACCCTAACCATAACTTTCCGCTTCCTTTTCTTTTTCATGTTTATCCACTTAAAGCTACTATTTTTTTCCTACCTTTTCATTTATTGAAATATAATCGGATTCAACTTGTACATTATCTCCAATTTCATCACATCACCCTTCTCTTTTTTTTTTTTTTTGCTTTGTCATAAAAAACGTCGAAGCAATTTCCTTTTGATTTAGCTATTCATGCACCACTTGGCAGCTTTGTACTTCTGCCAAGTGTTATGTATGGATTTGTTGCTTTCATCATATAAATTAAATGTATCACCATCATTATATTTACATGACCATGGACGCAGAAGAGTCGGGGAGGGGGGGGGGGGGGGGGGGGGGGCGCAAAGTGCACCTCATCGTCACCTCCTCCATTCTTCCCTTCTTCTTGTTAAGTTGGGGGTGCTAGTAATTTGTGGGGTGCTAATAACAACACTAGAGAGAGAGAGAGAGAGAGAGAGAGAGAGAGAGAGAGAGAGAGAGGCTAATAAATAGGGAAGGCACATACAGTCCTTGAAAACAGAAACCCACAAATAGGCTACAAGCCCACAACTAGCCCTTGAAAAGAGGAAGCCAAGATATGATATTCAGGTCAATTATAGTATTCATCAGATTTTTATCAGATGGTTGTGACTCCTGAGTATCATTCTCCCCAAATTTTAGAGGAGGGGGGGGGGAGGGGGGGGGGGGGGGGGGGGGGGGGGGCGCTGGCCCCCCTTGACTCTATGTGGCTCCACCCATGCATGGACGTGTCCTTTAAGTTCATATTGGATTTTTATATGGAAACAAACTGCGTAGTCACTGTCAAATGGGTGTGTACATATCCCTATCATAACCGAGAAACTTTAATTACGATATTCTTTTTCCTACTGCTTGCTTCTTATGTGATGGTAGACAATGAGAGATGGAGTACTGGCTTTCTGTAGATTTAATTCTGTCAATGCTGTTTAGCTTTTATCTTGCCCACAGTCATTCATTTTTGCTCTCTGCAGGCTATTTTCAAGCCTCCAAAAGCTATTAGGGGGGGCACCCTATATGCTTCCCTCAAGTATGTGATTTCCTGATTGTATGGTTTCTATTAGTTGTGCTTAAATGTCTTTTTCTCTTTTTCATCGTCCTCACATAGATTATTCTGCAAGTACAGTTTTCAAATCATGGAACTCTTGAACAACACGGGTTTGCAAGGAACAGGTTTTGGAGTATAGACACTGATCCACCTCCTTTTCCAACAAGTAGCTCTAATAAAGCTTTTGTTGACCTAATCCTCAAGCCATCTGATGAAGACGCTAAAATCTGGCCCCACAGGTATGCTGTTCAGCCAATTGATATTAGAGTTTGTTCTGTTTGTAATGTTGTACGAATGCCAGGAAGGTTTTTGTTTGCTTACATTATGTTAGCGTCTTCCAAAATTCATACTTAGCATTGTCAAATCTTTGATCAATTAAGAGGGTCTGCTTTCTGTCGTTGCAGTTATGAATTTCGTCTAAGGGTTACTCTGGGACCTGGAGGGGATCTCATGCTGACATCACGCATAAGAAATACTAATACTGATGGAAAGCCATTCTCATTTACATTTGCGTACCACACCTACTTTTCTGTTTCTGATATCAGGTTTGTCAATGACTTTCTGTGAGCTTATTATTGCTCATATCTCGGAGTATCTTCTTTATTTTAGATGAAAATTTCTCTAATGATATATGACACATTTCCCTGAAGTTTTAATGCACATGTAGTAATATTTCTTCATGCTCTATTCTTACTGTGCAACTATAAGTAGGTGAACTGAGAAAAATTTGCAGGAGTAACACTTCATAACGATCATATGAAATATCTAGCTATAAACTTATTTTCTCTACTTGCTGAGTTCTTTTCATGAGTGTGTATATTAAAAATGGGATGATTTTACATCTTACACCAAACAACAGGTGCCTTAGAATTTGATAGTTAGTGCAAGGTAGACAGATAGCCAAGCATGAGGTTGGTTTGGTCTAAAATGAGTAAGCACATGGCATGTTTTAGAGGCAACTTCCTACGGAAAATTGTTACTTGGACAGTTGGACAATGGACACTAGATAAATCTATCTAGAAATTAACCAAAAGTACTTTGATAGTCTAAAGGTAATGATGCTTACACAAGGAAAATTGTTGGTAGAACACAGGTACATTGGTTAGGAAATGAAAAATGTCTTGATTCAAGAGAAGTGAAGGGCTAGAAATGTAGCATATAAGGGGCAAGAAAGTTTGCTGGAAAAGTCTGATGCTAATCAATCAAAAGATGTCCTCGGAAGATTACTTTTTCAGAACTTTTTCAGAAGTGGCTTCTAGCTAGTCAAGTAGGCTTTTACAAGGATGAAGACAAGTTTGATAACGATGGAGAGTTCTTGAATAAAATGATTTGTCTGCTTAGGAATTTGTTGGTAGGAAAATGCCAGAATGTATGGAGAAGTATTATTTAAATATGGTTCCATAAGAACAAAGATTTAAAGAAAGTTAGCACTAACTGCGACAGGAAAGGTGAACAAAGCAAACAAAGTATACAAAAATACCTAATCAGCTAGCGGCTTGTTGAAACAAGGACTTTTGAGGTGTTAGTTTGCTTAACACTAGGCTTTATTTTGTGTTGGGTTATGTTTTTGGTGTTCGGATGACTTATGAAACTGGTATTTTTTGTTGGAAGGAGTCTGCCCAATACTATAATGTCACTTGTTTTTTTAGTGGTGTGGCCATGGAGGAGTTATACGAGCCATTAACTGCGACGCGACCATGCATTCCTATATAAGTAGAAACGTTGCATGTTGAAGCACTGTGACTCCTTAAAACTTGAGTCCATTGAATTGGTTTTAGCTCAAAAGACGTTCAAGTGAATAACCTTACAGTCTTTTTTCTATAAATTGTAAGTTTCACTTGTGTCAACTAGATTTCCTATTGAGATCATATAAAGGAGACGAACACTTATTTCCTGATAAATATATGCTGGAAGTTATAGATAATAAAGATTTCTCCTTCTTTTTCTTTTTTTGTGAAGCCATCTTTTAAGGTGAGGATTTGCCTTTTATGTTTGTTCCAGTGATGTTAGAAATGTTTAGTTCACTGTAGGGCTTAACTAGGGGTACTTATGGATTGAATCCGAGGTTAGGAAGAAAAAAATGGGTTTGCTACCCAGAAAATCTGCACCTGGTCGATTTGGGTTTGAGCAATGAGGTATGGGAATTTTTGGTTTTAACCTCAAGGATCAAAATGAAACAAATACCAGCCAAGTAGGGTTAAAAAGGAGCTGAACTAGTGAGCTTGTAATATATCTATATTTTGTTTTCAGAAATAGCCAGAAAATAAATAAGTTTTCAGACATATGTTATGGCTGTTAAATGAGGGGGAATTGACATTTCTATTGATGAAGTATTTGGATGGAAAATTAGGGTCTTATGATTCTTATTGAAACACTTTGAAGAGTGCCAAGGTCAGATTAGAATGGTTACAGTGCAGAAAAACAGAAACCTGTAAGAGCAATAATGACTGGAAAGATGTATTGATTTGCATAAGAAACATGAGAAAGAAGCATTACAGGATTATCACCCATTGAATAAGTTAACAACATATTATAATGATTACTGTAGTTGTTAGCAAAGCGAACTAAAGAAAGAGTAGAACTAGAAACAAGAAGAAGCAATTTATAAGATCAGAATAAGGGAAAGATAAGTAGATAACAAGAAGATCACAGCTACAACAGATTCAAGAACTTGATATAAGAGTATGATAAGAAGAAAACTAATAAGATAACTAGAGGATCACACCTCAACAACTTCAAATTTCATTGAAGTCTGTGCCTCACAACCTGTTTCTTTCTTCTTAAGTTGTCTGGCCACTTGCTTTAGAATTTGACTTTATGACTTTGCTTGATTGGTAAAGATCAAAAGAAACTCCTTATTTATAACCTAATTCTTATTGTTTAGAATAAAGAAAGATATACAAAAAAAATCTATTCCTATTCAAACTTGGTTGGCCCTGTAGTTATTCGTCTCCATTGAAATTGGCATGTATATGCCTACTTTCACGGTGGAAGTGGGCTTTTTTGAACCTTGTTTAGGACCTCATTTGAGCAGGGATGAAGCCAAATCGGGCTTGACCTCCACAGTGATACCTAGGGCAACTAGGTAGATCAATCATTTCTATTGCCTGAAATCTGTCCTCGAGTTCAAGACCTTTAGATATTGCTCCACCACCCTGAATAGGGCCCGAGGATGCCCTTTGTTGGCGATGAGTGTGCATTGGTCACTTTCTTCTTTTGGCCCTGAAGTTGTTTCTGTCTAATCTAACTCATTGGCTGTTTTCATCTTTGCCTTATATTTCTTTGTGTCAATGTTTTTTGAATATAAATTTCCTTTTTGACGAGGCCTTTGTTATGGTAGATGCTTTTGGTCCTGTTTGGAGATGTTAGAGTGATTTTGGAATCATCAGGTGGGTCTTTCTTCATTTATAGTTTTATACCATGACACTATTGGTTGCTTCCTTCTCTTTTGACTTGTATAAACTGATTGAAGATGGAGATTTAGGAACCAAATTCTTCTTTTGACTCCTTTGTTCCATCAGTTCGGGTGCTCATTTAATATTTGCTGTCAAGAGCTGAGGCTTGACAAAAAATCCCTCTCAGGAGTGTTTCAATTCCATGTAAATAATGAAAGTATAACAAATGGATATCCTGACTGAGTGAACAAGCCGTAACTTGTAATTTAGAGGTATTAGGAGAAATACTTGGCTCCTGTTCAGAAAATCTGAATCCCATAGATTTGAATTTGGGTCGATGCCTTTGAATTTGGAGTTGTGAAATCTGAAGGATAAAAATAAAGCAATTACTGACTTTTTAGGGTTAAAAGGGGGAAGTACGAGGGAGTTGGTAATAGCTTCATATTCAATTTATAGATTAAATCAGCAAACAAGCATTTTCAGATCTTTTATAGCTGTTAAGGGAGTGGAAAACTTAAATTTCTATTAATAAATTAATAAATAGGGAAATGTAGGGTCTCAGGAAACACTTGGAAGATTGTTGGGTCCGATTTAAAACAATTTTAGTGCCAAAAAAAAATGCAGCAACAATGTTTACGGAAAAACATATATGTTGATTTGCAGTAAAATTTTGATCAAGAAGCATACACTGATGAAATTTACAACAAAAAATAAAATCTGCAATAGTAGTAGGTAGAGAGAACTAAAGTAATAAAACTAGAAGGAAGTGTTACATGAGGAGAGAGAGAGAGAGAGAGAGAGAGAGAGAGAGAGAGAGAGAGAGAGAGAGAGAGAGAGAGAGAGAGAGAGAGAGAGAGAGAGAGAGAGAGAGAACTGTCTCTACTCAGTGGGGGGCAATGGCCCTATATAGTTACGAGAGATGGGGTCACCACAGGTGAACATATCCCAAGAGGGATTAGTCTAACCTATACAGGGCTAAGTATGTACACCTTCTAACACCCCCCCTCAAATTTAAGGTGGATCATACACCAAAAGTTTGCTAAGAAGAGTTTGAAAACGCTGGATTGTGTGTGTCTTCGTAAAGAAGTCGGCAAGCTGATCTGTAGAAGACACATACGGAAGCGAGAGCATGCCATCCACGTAGCGATGTCGTACAAAATGACAATCAAGTTCGATATGCTTTGTGCGCTCGTGCTCGTGGAACACCGGATTGCTAGCAATCTGGATAGCACTCCGGTTGTCGCAGTATAGGCGAGTCGACGAGGTTAGATGAACTCCCATATCACCAAGTAGACGGCGCAACCAAACAATCTCACACGCTGTGCGGGCCATAGCACGATACTCCGTCTCGGTACTGGAAAGAGAGACAATATCCTGCTTCTTGCTCTTCCAAGAGATGAGCGAGTCACCTAAGAAGATGCAGAATCCAGTGGTGGAACGACGATCAGTGGGATCACCTGCCCAGTCCGCATCAACATATGCACGTAGCTCCAAGGAGGAAGAAGACGACAATAATAGGGAACGAGTCACCGAACCCCGAAAATAGCGAAGAGTACTCAGTAGTGCGGCATAGTGAACCGAGCGAGGAGCGCTGACAAACTGACTAACAACTCGAACGGCATGTGAGATGTCTGGGCGAGTGATCGTCAGATAGACGAGAGTACCAACAAGCTGTCTGTAGCGAGTGGGATCGGAGAGTGGCTCGCTATCAGAGGGACGGAGTTTCACATTAAGCTCCATCAGGGTGTTCACAGTCCGAGAGTCGGTGAGTCCAGTACGACTTAACACATCAGAAGCAAACTTCTGCTGAGAGATCAGGTATCCTTGAGGAGAGGAAGCAACCTCAAGGCCAAGGAAGTAGCGAATGTTACCAAGGTCTTTCATCTCAAACTGTTGCTGGAGGTGTCGCTTAAGAGAATCAATGGTGGCCGTATTATCACCAGTGATAATCATATCGTCAACGTAGAGAAGCAAGATCACACGACCTTGACTAGAGGTACGAGTGAACATAGCATAATCATTCAGACTTTTTGTAAAACTAGCTGCAAGTACGGAGGACCGGAATCGCTCAAACCAAGCCCTTGGAGCTTGCTTGAGTCCGTAGATAGCCTTGCGAAGACGACATAAATGCTGGGGAGGAATTGGAAGACCTGGAGGTGGGAGCATATAAACCTCCTCGGAGAGGTCTCTATGCAGAAATGCATTCTTGACATCCATCTGAAATAGCGGCCAATGGCGAACGGAAGCAACAACTATCAAGGTTCGGACACTAGTCATCTTCGCAACATGAGCAAAGGTCTCCTCATAGTCAATGCCGTGCTCCTGTGTATACCCACGGACAACTAGATGGGCCTTGTACCGTTCAACTGACCCGTCGGAACGAGTCTTAATCCGGTAGATCCATCGACATGAAATGGGGTCCTTCCCTGTAGGAAGAGGAACAAACTCCCAAGTACCAGTCCGGTGGAGCGCCTGTAACTCCTCTGCCATAGCTTGCTGCCAATGCGGAATCTGAACTGCCTCACGGTAAGTCTGCGGCTCCTGAAGAGAGTGGATAATCGCAAGAAAGGAGTGAAATTGAGGTGAGTAAGAAGCAACCTGAGAAAAACCATAGCGATCAGGTGGATGCCGCTCACGCTCAGGATAACGCGGAGAGGCAGGAGGAGCAGAGAACCCATCTGTACTGGCGGGCAAGACTGGTGGTAGAGGTGGGGAACTGGAAGGCGCTGCAGATGTAGTGATAGCTGGCGAGGTAGGTAGTGTAGGTAGAGTTGCAGCGAGCTGACGATGAGTATAGGTGTAAATAACAGGTGGTCGGGGGGACTCAAGCACAGGAGTAGAGTCTGTGGGAATTGCTGGATTCACGGGAGTGGGAAGAACACCGGAAGAAGAACGAGAAGTCTGAAGAAATGACAAATCTGGAGAGGGAGGGGCCCCAGAGAAGAAGGGGGTGTCCTCGAAAAAGGTCACATGTCGAGAGATACGAATACGAACAGAGGGATCATAGCAACGCCAACCCTTATGCTCATTACTATACCCTAAGAAAAGACACCTAGCAGCCCGAGGAGAAAACTTTGTCCTCTCCCCAGGTGGAAGTAGGACAAAGGTAGTACAACCAAAAGTTCGCAGCACTCGATAATTTGGTAAAGTGGAGTAAAGTTTCTGAAATGGGGACTAATTAGAGAGTAGTGAGGAGGGAGTCCGATTAATAAGATGGACAGAAGTTAGAACAGCCTCGGCCCAAAACTATCGAGGAACTGAGGTAGAAAATAAAAGAGATCGAGCTGTCTCAAGAATGTGACGATGTTTCCGCTCGGCGACCCCATTTTGAGCAGGTGTGTAAGGACACGACTGTTGGGGTAGAGAGCCCCTTGTGAGAAAAGCACATCACGAAAGTCAGAAGAGAGATACACGAGCACCATCGGAGCGAAAAATCTTAACTCTCTTACCAAACTGAGTGTGAACCATACTGGTAAAGCCACGATAGACTTAGCAAACATCCGAACGACGACGTAAAAGGTAAACCCAAGTAAACCGAGAGAAGTCATCGATAAAGCTCACATAATAATGAAACCCTGAGACAAACATAACAGGAGCAGAACCCCAGATGTTAGAATGCACTAAATCAAAGATACAAGATGACACAGATTCACTAGATGGAAATGGCAGAGCGGAATGCTTAGCCAACCTACAACTCACACAGGGAGACAGAGGGGTAAAGGGAGTATCACCAAAATGGCCTGACTGAAACATGCTCCTGAGCCTCTCAGCTAAGGGGTGTCCAAGGCGGTGATGCCATAGGTCGGAAGTCGCGCATGCAGTAGCAGTGGATGTGGAAGGAACATGCAGGTGCTCTAAATGATACAGTTCACCAGCTCTACGCCCAGTCCCAATCCTCCGGCCGGTACGAGGGTCCTGCACCAAACAAGAGGAGGATGAGAATGTGGTGGTAAAGCCTAAGTTAGCAAGAAGACTGACAGAAATAAGGTTCATCGACAGATTTGGCGCAAGAAGTACGTCAGACAAAGCTAAACGGCTACTAGGGTTAGAAGAGGTGGTGATGGACTCCCGACAAGAAACTAGGAGGGGGGAGCCATCAGCAGTGCGGATCTGAAACTCAGGGGGAACACTACCACGATTAGTAAGAACAGAAGCGTCTGAGGTCAAATGGTGAGTGGCTCCTGAGCCAAAGATCCATGCAGCGGAGACAGTACCAGTAGAGGCAGACAGGGCGGAGGTGTCACTCGACGGAATCCGGAGTGTCTGCTGAAGCTGCTGTAACTGAGCAGCTAGCTGTAAAAGCTTAGGAGTAGGAGCAGAAGGAATAGCTGCTGATGAAGTAGTGGCTGTAGTGGGTCGATGTGGTGGACCAGGCCTCCCATGGAGCTTGGAACAAGTCTCTCGTGTGTGGCCACGCTTCTTGCAATAGGAGCAAGATAGGTGGCTAGTCGAACCTCCACCAGAGCGTCGATCTCCTGTAGAACGCCAATCTTTGACAGGGCCTCCATCGCCACCAGGTGGAGTCTGGCTGACAGAGCGAGAGGTGGTAGCAAGAACAGAGTCGGAGATAGGAGCTCGGTGGGACTCTAAAGTGCCTAAATGTGTCTCCTCTGCAAGGAGCTCAGCAAGAGCAGCATCCAAACTCGGAATAGGGTCTCGATGGAGCAGCTGTCCTCGGATCGGCTCGAACTCAGGCCGAAGACGCATCAACAGTTGGTACAGATGCTGACGCTCCCTATAACATCGGTGAGCAGGTACTACATCAGACGGGTAGATAGGCTCCATAGAGGCAAGCTCGCGCCAGACTGTAGACATGGAAGCAAAGAACTCTCGAATAGTGCTAGTACCCTGAATCAGTGCCTCAGACTCACGAAGGAGTTGATACTCACGAGCTCCACTAAGTTGAATGGACATCCGAGACAAGTACAACCATATTTCTCGAGAGGTCTGAATCTGAAGAGTCTCTAAACGAAGGTCGTGTGAGACAGAGCCTCCTATATAGGCACATATGAGCTTATCTACCCGAGACCACTCTGTAGCGGGCTGAATGGTGGAGGTAATACCTGAAGATGCCGAACTAGCCGTGTTGAGGGACGAAGCCAATTTTGTGCCATCAATGTGACCCCACAAGTCATGTGCTTCAAGATTCATCTGTAGTGTGGAGAACTAAAGTCGGAAGTTTGACGATCCGGTGAGTTGAACATCCATGAGAGGAAGCTTAATTTGGGGTTCCATTGTGGTCGCCATTCAAGGTAATTAGAACTTAATTACTCAGACACTTAGTTGCTGGAAGATGCAGAACAGAGGAGGTTGCACGGGTTCACAGCAAGTATGGAAAATAGAGCTCTGTTCACTGAACTGAAGAGTGCTCTGTAGTGCTGAAACTGAACCAACGTTCTGCAGTGAACCGCAGTGAACCGAAACCAAACCAAGCTCTGCAGTGAACTGCAATGAACCGAACCAAGCTCTGCTGTGAACCGAACAGTTCTCTGCAGTGCTAAAACCGAACTGGAGTTCTGCAGTGATACCGAACTCACTTAATGAAATGGAGCTCCGGAGTGAACCGGACCCGAATTAGATCCGAACCCTTAACAGAAACCCTAAAAGGGTAAAGAAGTCGGACAGATCTGAGATCTGATCCCGACGGCGGCCGAGGACGAACCCTAAGAGGAGATCGTCACCTGAAGACGAAGGCACAAATCTGCGACAAAGATCTTCACCGATCTTCGATGGCGATGAGAGATCTTCACCGGCGAGATCGGATCTACTGTCGACGAGAGATCTTCACCGATGGCGACGAGAGATCTTCACTGATGGATTGAAGGAGTCTACTTTGGATTGAAGAAAGCTCACAATCCCGATTTCAACGTCAGATCTACAGATTTCGGCTGTCGAAGAAGATGTCGATGGCTGGCGAATCCACCGTGCATCACTGCGTTGGATCTCGGCTCTGAAGGAGGGATTAAAGAGCTACGCATATCACTGGGTCGACTGCATGTGGACCGGAGGGCTAAGGATCAGGTAAAACATGGCTCTGATACCATGTTAGATGAGGAGAGAGAGAGAGAGAGAGAGAGAGAGAGAGAGAGAGAGAGAGAATGTTGGGAGTGAGAAATGTCTCTACTCAGTGGGGGGCAATGGCCCTAAATAGTTACAAGCGATGGGGTCACCACAGGTGAACATACCCCTAGAGGGATTAGTCTAACCTATACAGGGCTAAGTATGTACACCTTCTAACAGGAAGAATAAAAAGGAGAAGAAAGAAGAAAAGAAAGAAGATTTTTGTAGCATCAAATTTCATTATCAAGTTTGTGCCTTCTACAAACCAATACTCATCATTGTCATGAAAAAATTGATACTAGAGATAATAATGAAGGTAAAAACTAATCACAACCAACTTCTATGTTCTCTTGATCTTGTTCATCTCCACCAAAATGACTTAATAACCCTCTTCCTGTCACAATGGACAACATACACTTTGATCCATGTGTGAAAGTTGGGTTTTTGTGGCCATGATACAATTTGGCGGAGTCCCACCGTGCATGACAAATATGATGTTCGCAAAAATTCCGGTTCTGCCATTTTTTTGGGTGGTGGGGGTGGGGGTGCGTGGGGGAGGAGGGGAGGGGGCTGCTGCCAGAAATAATCGATATGGTAGAATGGTTGATCAGTCTATCCGTGAGCTTGGAAGTTCGAGTTTTGACTTCTAACCATGATGACAATGGGAAGTTGTGGGAATTAGCTTACATTAGGATTTGAGTCTTTTGACTACGTCAATGAAGTGGACTTAGAAATTCCTACCTAAGAGATAATGGTAGTGGAACTATAGTAAATGAAACCTATAATGTAAATTAAAGATCGATGACGAAGTTAAAACAAAGAAATTTGCACCGAAAAGAGTAAGCCCTTGAAAGGAAATTCGTTGAATTGGAAAAGAATACAAGCACACTAAACTAAACACTAAGAAAATTATAAGGTACATGATAAAGGCAAAGCTCGACGATGGTCGATTGCAAAAATGGAATGCTACAACTATACAACAAAAGATAAAAGTGGACGGCGTTGATTCATAGTTAATTTTGTGTTGATTGTCGGATCCTTGATATCATCAACCTTTTACTCTTATGTAGACTTCCGAACAATACCGTTTTGGACAATGCTGATCGTCGGATCCTTAATATCGTCCACTCGGTCGAACATGTGCGGGCCACTTTTTGATCATATGTTGTATGCGTTATATCCTGAACAATGTTCTAAATTTTAAATTCGGCCAATGTTTAGGGACATTCAGGATATGAAAATCTTGTGTGAAATTATTTTGACGATATGGAAACATTGTAGTTTTTTTTAGAAATGATGGAAATATTGGGACTTTCAGGATATGAAAATCTTGTGTGAAATTATTTTTGATGATATGGAAATATTGTAGTTTATTAGACATGATGGAAATATTGGTTAAATTATGGAACTTTTCAACGAAACTCAGGATAATATTAATCGATCAAGCATTGATACACACTTTAGAACACTTGGATCATATTTTTACTCTAAGGGTGTGGAGGTCATGTATTTCTATGACTGTTGTGAAAATGCTTAATAGTCTAAACATAAAAATGATAGAATTTTGCAACGGAACTTTAGACAATCATATATCAAAAACAGATACACACTTTGGAGTTCGGACAAATTAAATAGCATTCTACACTGTCTGTTGGTTTTGAGCGCTATGTAGTATGTATTTCTAAGCATGTTGTACATATACATAAAAGTCGAAGATCTATAATAAATCCAAAATTCAAGTGATTCCATCGACATTATGACTGATTTTTTTGGGGTTTTTTTTTTTTCAAATTCCCCTTAATTTTTGAATGTCGATTTGGTAAAATCAGTGATAAATCTTCAATAAGGTAATACATCTGTTCTTATACCATCATGTTGTCAATTTCACAACTTGAAGTGAATTAATTGATAGAAGTTTAAGATTTACCATTTTCAAATGTTTCGGGGAACTCTCTATAGGATTGACTAAATGAATCGAAGCATTTTCATTGATTTAACTTCTCAAAATTGGTTGATCGACTGCGAGGACCTGAAAATGGAAAGATTCCGAACCATGATTGGGAACCTTCCGTTGGTGGATCACATAGCATGTCTCGATTGAGTTGAGTCATCATAAGGCAGATTGCCACATGTTTCTTCGATATTGATTGATCGACTGCGAGGTGTATCCATCCGTGTCGGGTTAGTGCGTTTGAGAAACAGGTCTAGGGATTGCATCACAATATTTTCGAAGGAAATTCAAGTCGAAGCAAATTGACTTTTAAAGATGGAATATGTGTCCAAACCCTCTTTACCCATACCTTCTCGTACAATCGTCAAATCATATCAAGGACATTCTTTGCCTTTGGTTTAGGTCATCGGAGGCACAAACCTGCCGGTCGTCTCATGCGATCGTCAAGCAAATCAAATTCACAAATCGAGCCTCGTACGTGGGAAGGAAGGTCAGTATTATCCTTAAGGCAATTCGAACTAAGGGGGTATATTAGTTAGATGACAGGTCATCAAGTTGATAGCGGAAGTAGGCCAACCACCGACTAATGGGTGACCTATGGGCTGCGGTTGGGAAAAAGAGATTCTTGGGGACTTTTCACATGGATTGAGAAAGTAGAACTTCCTTGCCGACATGCAACCCCCCCCCCCCCCCCCCCCCCCCCCCCCCCCCCCCCCCCCCCCCCCCCCCCCCCCCCCCCCCCCCCCCCCCCACACACACACACACACACACACACACACACAACACACACAACATATACACACACACACACGCACACATGGACAAGATCTCTCTCTCTCTCTCTCTCTCTCTCTCTCCCCACTATGATATTTTTTTTCCATCTTTATGATGTGGGCGGCATAATCCACGATTGTAACGCTCAGAGAGGTCAATTGAAGCTTTTTTACTTCAAAAGGATTCTGATGTTTTGTAAAATTTTATCATTTGGAGAATGGAACAATGAGGTTTATTTGGGGGGTGTGTTCCTTTCTCACTTCTTCTTATTCCATCTCCTTTTTAACTTCCATCTTTTCCCTTAAAGGAACTTTTGCCTTTGTATTTCACTCAACATCTATGCAAACTACTGGCTAAAATCAGCACTGATTTTGCTATATAACTCATTTGGTTTTCTGGATTTCAATTTCAAGCTAATGTTTCAGTGAGGTGCGGGTTGAAGGATTGGAGACTTTGGATTATCTTGACAGCTTAATGGAGAAGCAGCGGTTCACCGAACAAGGAGATGCTATAACCTTTGAATCTGAAGTGAGTAAATTGTGAATTGCCTCTTCTAATACCCATGTATTCTTTGCCATTCGATACTGATTCTCTTTGCTTCTATAAGGTGGACAAAGTCTATCGAGCACGCCAACCAAGATTGCCATTCTGGACCATGAAAAGAAGCGGACATTTGTGCTGAGAAAAGATGGACTTCTAGATGCAGGTGAGTCTGATCTCTTAAACCGGATGCCTGCTCTTGATTTCTCGTCTTTCCATGCAATTTCTCTCTTAGCCTAAATTCTTGAAAATCAAGGTTTGAGATTTCGAGTTCGGCCAGTAAAAAAATCAAAAAAAAAAAAACGAGAATCAAAATGCTAAATGAGTACTAGTATTATAACAAGAAAAAGCTAGTTGCATAATTTATTTCCTGCATACATGGAATAATACAAAATTTCTACATTTCATAAATGATGAATTAATATGATAAGTGTAACACTGAAAGTCATGTCTTGCTGGTATGTTTAACAAATATCAGTAGTGACAACAAAATTATGAATGTGCGTCGCTTCTACAAGTTTGATCGAGGCAATTAGTTATCATCCATCCCACCAAGTCGGGCGGTTCTTGAAAAACAAAATCGTGCTTTAAGCACAACTGATTGTTGTGCGGTATAATACACGACTCTTTTCCCTCTTTCTTTTTTAAAAAAAAGTCCTGATTTTTGCCTTTTAATTCCGATTTTCACGTTTTAAATCAGATTAATCGTGTTTAATTCCATCGTATATTGCTCAAAAATTTGTCGGAACATCTTTATAGATATTTTAAAAAATTAATTGTAGCCTTTGGTATTTACTTCTCTCTTCTTTTTTCTGCAGTGGTGTGGAACCCATGGGACAAGAAAGCCAAAGCCATGCTGGATTTTGGCGACGACGAATACAAGCATATGTTGTGTGTGGAGGCCGCTGCTATCGAGAAGCCCATCACTCTTAACCCGGCGAGGAATGGAAAGGACGGCAGGAGCTGTCTGCTGTTCCTTCAGTTATTGCAGCGGGCAACTGGATCCCAGGAGGGTCCTCGAAGGATGAAGCATCCTACAACCAATGGCTGCATCCTGTATAGGTAAACATTCAAGCCAGAATTTATCCATTTTTTTACTTTTTTTTTTGGATAAATTACACTTTACCCCCCCCTCCCCCCCCCCCCCCCCCCCCCCCAAAGTTTAGTCCAAAACCGCTTCCCCCCCCCCCCCCCTATAGTAAATAAACTACATTTTGCCCCCTTCAATTCAGTTTCGGTTAGATAGAAATTACCAAAAGAGGAAATTTGATGCTTTTTTTTTTTTTAATCTTCATCTAGGTTCGTCAAATCTCTCTCTCTCATAATCTTTTTCTTCATGATGAAGGTGGATTCAGAAGCAGATTTGAGGAATAATAGGTCTCCATGTCTTAGAAGCTGGGCCTGTCACTTGTTCCTGTATCTATGTTATGTCATAACCGAGATTGATCCATCTGAGGCATGTAAAGGTCCACCCACCCCCTTTCTGAACATGTCCGTAGATTTGTTCGAAATTTTTAATGCCTTCTGCTATGTATCCTCTGCATGTTTCCAACTCCATAAGTGGAATTGCTCCTATTCCTCATCGTCCCCACGGGTGTAATGTACTGCCTATCTTTGTTTATGCAAGTGTATGTCTGTTGCGGTTTCCTTGTTAAATTAGTTTATGGATTTTTTTTTTCAAAATAATATTTGAAAAAAAAAGATTCAATTCAATAGCCTTTGACTAAAAGTATTTAGCTTCCTAGCATTCTGACCGCCACCTGGCATGTCAGCATCAAAAACTGACCCACACATTTTTGTTTTTTCCTTTTCTAATTCTCTGGAGAACTCGGCATCCGGGTTACCAGTTTTAAATCCGGTATTGTGGATACTAGGTTTAACCGAAAAACCCTATGCAAAATAGGTTAAGTGTGGAAACAGTGTGTTGGGTTTCGGTTTAAACCTTGTACCCAGAAAATCGGTTACCCGGATATCGAGTTCTTTGGAGAATCAGGGAAAAAAACTATACAGGTTGCTTTACTGCTCTGCCATGCCATGTGGCAGTCAGAACCCTAGGAAGCTAAATACTTTTTGTCAAACATTATTGAATTAAATATTTATTTTTTATATAAAATTTTGGAAAAAATCCCTAATTTTTATGAAAAATTATAAAAGCTTCCCCTGAATTCTGTATCTCATTTCATATTGGCAACTTTTTTTGGATACTTTGTACCCTGAACTGTGCTCAACCTATATCTAGTCCCATCCGCAATTTTTATTTTGAAAATGCCCTTGTCTCAGCCAAGATTTAGTTAAAAATTTCAAAAACTATATAAGTCTAATTGGAAAGTGATAAGGGTATTTTTTGGGATAAAACTATCGGAATGGGGCTAAATGTAGATGGATCATAAGCCAGGGTTCAAATTGTTCAAAATAATAGGCGAGAGATCAATATGAAATGAGGTGTATAGTTCAGGCAAGGTTTTTGTAATTTGCCTTTATTTTAAAGGAAACCTTGTTTGGTCACTCTCTCCTTTCTGAACATCCCAAATCCCACCCCAGATTCTGGTAGAGTTTCATGTGTGTGTGTTGGGGGGGGGGGCATCCAATCACAGCATCCACCTAGGGTTCATCCCATGGGCTAATGCTCCCACCGCTAGGATGCATGGAAAATGAGATGGAGGGTGGAGATGGGTTCGATATGGTATCAAAATTTTGCTATTTAGTACCATAGTGGCACCCTTTCTATTATAGTTATAATTTGTTTCGAAATCGGCTAAATTCCCCTCCATAGAGAGTAGTTCGGGTTAGATCCATGTTAGATTCGGATTAAGTTTATGTTCAAACAAAGATAGTCATGCACCTAATTAAAGTTGAGGGTACACTGCTTTTTTTCCATCTAGGTGATCAAATTAAACGACCAAATGAAGGAATTTTAGGAATAGCAGGGGGTCGATATTGTAAATAGCAAATATATTAGGTGCTGATTTGTAAAAATCTCTTTTTTTTTTTTTCTGGGACTGATCGATGAGTGGAACATGGGAGCGGCCCCGTAATATTACTATACAGGAAACAAATATGGCATAAAAAGTAGGTACGTAGCAAGGGACCTCTATACAACTATGGCGGCAACCAAAGCGGACCCATGATACCCATATTGTTGATCATCCGCAAAAGCTTAGCCAAACATAACCTAAGATGACTTGAAGTCCAATTGTAGTAGATCACTATCATACCAGCATCAATCATCACTGCTCCATGTCCACTTAAGTGCGACATCTAGTATCATCTTCTGAAAATCGGTTCACCTAACCACCCCCCTTCTCTCTCTCTCTCTCACACTCAGTATAAACATTAGAATATGTTTCTCTTACTAACTAGATATTAGAGATGTGTAAACGATCCTCATCTATCTCTCTCTCTCTCTCTCTCTCTCTCTCTCTCTCTCTCTTAGTATAAAGATTAGAATATGTTTCTCTTACTAACTAGATATTAGAGTACCTAAACCATCCTCTCTCTCTCTCTCTCTCTCTC
This sequence comes from Chamaelirium japonicum, assembly GCA_947650365.1. Lineage (NCBI taxonomy): Eukaryota > Viridiplantae > Streptophyta > Magnoliopsida > Liliales > Melanthiaceae > Chamaelirium > Chamaelirium japonicum. The sequence continues at coordinate 89,787,065 of OX393553.1, read as the reverse complement.
TCTCTCTCTCTCTCTCTCTCTTAGTATAAAGATTAGAATATGTTTTACTCTTACTAACTAGGTGTTAGAGATGCCTAAACCATGCATCCTCATCTCTCTCTCTCCTCTCTCTCTTAGTATAAATATTAGAGTGTGTTTTAGTCTTACTAAGTAGACATTAGAGATGCCTAAACCATGCTTCAATTGCAAAGTAAAGCATACGGCCAACTATATTGTTTCATCACCCTCTCAATGGTGTGGTCATGCATGTAGATTAACAAAGTTGGCAGTTACCGTTAGGCATATGATTGCATTGGAGTACTCTCGAGGACGGCAAGAAGCCATGCATGCGTGGGTGCGTGTGGGCTTCTTTCATGGCCCCGGCCTCGGGGACCTCTCGTGGATCCTAAGTCAACCCCTACGTTGACCTTACCGATTGGGTCCCACGCTTCCGGGGTTCCAATCCCGACCCAGAATCATGTCCACGTCACTGTTCCCCTCCCCCCACCCTTCGTACACACGCCCCTCCAGCACGCACATATATGATGAAGCCCACACAAGGACATGAAAAGCTTTTTCCAAGCGCAATACTATATCCACAGGCCGTGTGGGCAAGTCCATTACACGCGATGCATAACCCGTCCATTGTACTGATGCACATCTATGTAGGGGACATCAGGCGCGATGCACGGTTTACGATGCGTGCCGGACGCTGCTGCTCACACGCACGTGGACGAGAGTCGGAAACAGAGAGAGAAGGGGGAACAAAAGCAAGCCAGCGAGCGAGAGCTCTTCAGCGATCAAATCCAATTAAACAGAAGCCTCCGAAGAAAGAGAGGAGAGAGAGAGAGAAGCAGGCAACAGAGAGAGAAAGAGAGAGAGAGAGAGAGAGAGAGAGAGAAAGACGTAGAGAGAGAGAGAGAGAGAGAGAGAATTCCGCCGGCGATGAGCTTGGAATCGCAGTTCCCACTCATTAGGTTCGTAATCTTTCGATTCCTCCTCTCTTTGGCATTGAATTTCTCCGATCTCGCGCCGTCGCCGAGATCCGTCTGGCTCAAGTGAATTGTCCTCCGATCGCGGACCAGCACAATTCCCGGCCGAAGTGAGAGCTCCCTCGAGCTCCAGGCGGCCGCCGCTCTAGGGTTTGGATCCCGCCGGCGGAGGATTCGGATTACCGGCGAGGTGCCCCTGCTCGAGATCTTTCTTCTCTTGCTCTAGGGTTTTCTCCCGGCCGAGAATGAGATTCGCCCCCGCATTGCCCTGGCCGAGCAGCGGGGCATTGGTCACAGCTCTCCAAGGCTGCGGGAGAATTTGCAGACCTAATCTTTGCTAAACACAGGAGGAATACAAGGAAGTGGGTAATTCTGTTTCAATCTGTGGATTTTCGTATGGACACTGTTCATTGAGAGATGCCGCCACCGCAGCCGCCGCCTCCGCAAGCTCGGATCAACCTCGGTGACCTGAAGTCCCAGATAGCAAAGCGGCTCGGCCAGGAGCGGGCCCAGCGCTACTTCGGATATCTGAATCGGCTGCTGTCCCAGAAGCTGAGTAAGTCCGAGTTCAACAAGCTTTGCCTTTTGACCATCGGCCGCGAGAACATCCCCTTGCACAACCAGCTCGTTCGGTCGATCCTCAAGAATGCCTTACAGGCCAAGGTCCCACCCCCATCGGCCTCGAAGCCCATCGGAGCTTCGGGGAGGAGCTCACCCGAGAGGAGGGAGAATGGCTTCATACCATCGATCGCACCAGTACCAACTCCATCGCAGCCCGTTTGGTCCAATGGGCACATCTTGCCACCGTCCCCGCGAAGGTGCAGGTCCACTGTTCGAGACAGGAGGATCAAAGATCGACCCAGTCCTCTCGGACCGAATGGGAGGGCAGAGGTTGCTGCCGCCCATCCTCCTTTACCGCCTCACGATGAGGCTGTTAGGGAGAACGGCGATTTCGCTCCGTGCGATTTGAAGAGGCTGATGCAGCATCATCAAGGTGGGCCGGCGGAGCAGCCGGCAAAGAGGCCGCGAACCGAGAAGCCGTCGCCCCACAACCAAGCTTCTGTACATAGCAAGGGTCTGGTCGAGGTGGTTGCGGCAGAAGATGTAGAAGATGCGGAACGGAGGGATGCCTTGAATTCCGCTAGAGGTCCTCTTCGAGCCCCGCTCGGGATCCCTTTCTGCCCCGCGAGCGTGGGAGGAGCGCGGCGGTCTTTGCCCCTGCCAACGAGTGCTGCCAGTAGTAGCTTTTTTACTAACCATGATAGTGGTGAGCTGTGCCATACTGAAGCTTTAAGGAAACGAATGGAGGCAGTAGCAGAAGCACAAGGCTTGGAAGGAGTCAGGATTGACTGTGCAAATTTGTTGAATAATGGGTTGGATGCTTATTTAAAGCGGCTGATTAGGTCTAGTTTTCAGCTGGTAGGAGCGAGATTGGGACGTGAACCGATAGAGCAGCCGGTCTCCAAGCAGCAACCTCACAGTAAGCCTATCAATGGTGTTTGGTTGGGAAATCACATGCGTGTGCAGACTAGTGGTGGGCCTTCGGAGGGCATGCTCGAGCCGAGAAACCACTGTACGATATCTCTGCAGGATTTCAAGGTAGCGATGGAGCTAAATCCGCAGCAACTTGGGGAAGACTGGCCATTGCTACGTGAGAAAATATGCCTCAGTTCATTTGAAGAGTAAGGTTAATCCAATCAAGTTTTCCAGTTCAATGGAAGCGGTGGCTGGACAGACATCTGATGCCTGGCTGCTGGCCTATTTAGGCTGATGAGGACAGTAATCGTGCACCACTGCTTAAAAGATATGCCTCAGTAAAATGCCATTGGGGAATGGGGATCAAAGCAGAAACATTTCTGTAAGATCCTGATGTGGAGTCCATGAGCAAACACAAAAACAGATTTTTAAAAATCAGTCAGCTTTCCCATATCGGTCAATTTGTTGTCCGATAGCGTTCATGAGGGGCATCTCAACGACGAGCAGAGATCTTGAGCTTTTATGTAGCTTACACCCAATTTGAATGGGACTCCAAACTCAGTTTTGCAGGAATACTGTTGTGTAACTTATACAGTCATGTAAGTTTAGCGGGTCTTGGTATATGTGTTATCAATTGCGATCTGTGAAAATTTCTTGAGTGTTTTTAATATCTTTTCATGGATCGTTTTAAATTGCTTAATTAGTTTCTTCTAAACATTTGACACGTCAGTATATATACCCGGAAGTAGTATTATGTATGGCTATTGCTCCTATATTTTATTTTCTTAGATCTAGTGATCGTGTTAACTTGTCATAGATATAATTCTGTCGTTTTATTTTGGGAATGTTCTTATATGTAGTGTCTCAAAACATGAATATTGCCCTAGTAGGAATCTTCTTTATCATTTCTTTCCTTGATTTCGTTCTCTTACTTGTTACCCATCACATAGCGCCGACCTAAGTGATATCTTGCACATCGATAAAGTTCTTTATTGTCTTACATCCATTATGACGTTGCGAGCATCACAAGAAGGTACCAGAACATGTAATGTTACAGGTAGAACTCACAGATCGATGGTCCTATTGTATATTTCCATATCTAGTCATTGGTGAATGGTGACTTAGTGGGAGATGCCTAGAAATAAATCACATTCTTCCATTTTCATTCAATTTCATGTCGTTTAGCCAAGGATCAGAATATGGGTTTGGGTTTATCTTGAGTGAATAAAGAACATATTCAGCATGTTCGGGCAGCTCGGTTCCGAGTTCGGCCGATCAGGTCATTTTAGAAAAATATTAGAACATCAGAAAATATCATAAATTCACGTCTGATTCTGATAATTTGGATATTGATTCGATTGATTAAGGTCTGATTCCACCAATTCAGGTTTGATCCATGACTTCATACCTGATTTGGACTTGATCTGCCAAATCGAGTCTGATTCAGCTATCGGCATGGTACGTATTCAATCCAGCTATTTTGGCTGACCTGGATCCTAATCAAAGCAAATGCTGGATTTGGGGAGTAGTTTCGGTTTAGATTGGCCAAGATTTGAAGCAGTTGTGGCTCAGGTGGGTGTTTTGGTTATGATTGGCCAAAATTCAAACTGATCCGGACGAACTGGTTCGGGTTTGAACGAAGCCTTAAACCATGCATTTACACTAAAAAATTTCTATAAGCGCATATATTAATTAAATTAGATATTAGATTGCAAGTTGTCAATTGTCATTTAGAAAAAGAGATTACTACACGGTTATCGTTGTTCTCCTACTAATTGACTCTCCTCTTCTTTGTTTTTCCTGTTTCCCTTATCATGATTAATGAGATTTGTTGAGAAATTGGGCCCATTTTTTTTGTGTGATTGGTCCAAAAGCGCTTTTAGGAGGTTGAAGTGTGTTCAACATGTTTGTTGACCGCTGAAAAGTTCTTTTAAGAGGCCCAAAAGCTCTACTCACTGAAATGCCGGATCTAACCGTTGCCCCAAAGAGCTTTTAACACTTGGCTAAAAGCTGCAGCACAACCAAGTGGAGCTTTGTATATGACATGTTCTACTGCACCTCCCTCAATTAAAAATAAGAAGGAAAAATTCTGTGTTAGGACTTGCTTGGGAGATCCAATAGGGATTGGATAACTTATGCAGGTAAAGATGCTACTTTTTAAGCTTTGAACACTATCACACTCATTCTTACAATGGTGACGCTTATGTTGACTGTAACCGTATAGATACATGGATGGTCTTTTGCGGTCAGCATACTCGATGATGTCTATTAAAGAAATAAAAAATAGCACGTTTAGGCAGAATGTGGTAATGCATTATATCTTTCTCATGTTGTGATGGTTCTTGTTAGAGACAATTGTATATTCCTTTGTACATGTATGTTATTGTAGCAGGACTTTTGCACTTTACATGTATATGGTGGACACACACCATCACTTGTATATATTGGGGCATTGCCCCGTTGGAATACAATGAAGCATTCCACAAATCTTATCTTAAGTGTTGGAATGTGCTTAAATGATTTATTTTTCTTGAATTTGTTGGACCACGCGAGCGCGCACGCGCACACACACACACACACACACACACACACATATATATATATATATATATATATATATATATATATATATATATATATATATATATATATGGGGAATGCTTAGGTGCGGTCTGCGGTCCGCGGTCCCCAGCCGTCCGATGCACTGGCCGTGTGCATTCGATGCACGGAGTGGTACATCGGACGACTGTGGACCGCAGACCGCACCTAAGCATTCCCCTATATATATATATGAGGGCGGGGAGCCTTCACCCGAGGTGCAGCAACAACACTGCACCTCTCGCTTGTTTACCTACCTAGAAGTTTTGGAATTTGATGAAATTTGGTGAGGGTGTTGTCTAGAGTAAGATGACCATCCTCACAAATTTTCATCAAATTCCAAACCTTCTAGGGGGGTCAAATGGTTGAAGCAAAATCTGCAGATTTTAACGGTGACTGCGGACGGCTGAATTTGCTTCAACCATTTGACCCCCCTAGAAGGTTTGGAATTTGATGAAAATTGGTGAGGATGATCATCTTACCCTAGACAACACCCTCACCAAATTTTATCAAATTCCAAAACTTCTAGGATGCTCAAACAATGCCTGATGTGCAGCAACGACGCTGCACCTCAGGTCCAGCATCCCTTTTCCACATATATATATATATATATATATATATATATATATATATATATATATATATATATAGAGAGAGAGAGAGAGAGAGAGAGAGAGAGAGTAGTGATACATTGCGGCCGGGTAACGTGCGGCTTAACGTGCGGCCACCCCCTTCGGGGGTATTTTCGGAATTTTTTTTTTTGGGGGATTGATCACCCACCCTTGGATTGGACACACAAAAAATTTCAGCCCGATCCAAGACTTGTAGGCCGTCCAAATGTGTTGATCTTTTATTGGTCGTTCATTTTTTTCGCCATTTTGATCAACACATTTGGACGGCCTACAGGTCTTGGATCGGGCTGAAATTTTTTATGTGTCCAATCCAAGGGTAGGTGATCAATCCCCAAAAAAAAAAAATTCCAAAAATACCCCCGAAGGGGGTGCCGCATGTTACCCGGCCGCAATGTATCTCTCTCTCTCTCTCTCTCTCTCTCTCTCTCTCTCTATATATATATATATATATATATATATATATATATATATATATATATATATGGGAAAAGGGAGTCTAGACCTGAGGTGCAGCATCGTTGCTGCACCTCAAGCATTGTTTACCTATCCTAGAAGTTTTGGAATTTGATGAAATTTGGTGAGGGTGTTGTCTAGGGTAAGATGATCATCCTCACAAAAAATCACCAAATTCCAAAACTTCTAGGGGGGGTCAAATGGTCGAAGCAAAGTCAGCCGTCCGTAGTCACCGTTAAAATCTGCAGATTTTGCTTCGACCATTTGACCCCCCTAGAAGGTTTGGAATTTGATGAAAATTGGTGAGGATGATCATCTTACCCTAGACAACACTCTCACCAAATTCCATCAAATTCTAAAACTTCTAGGGAGGTAAACAAGCGAGAGGTGCAGCAACGATGCTACACCTCGGGTGCAGGTTCCCTGTCCTCTCTCTCTCTCTCTCTATCTCTCTCTCTCTCTCTCTCTATATATATATATATATATATATATATATATATATATATATATACACACACACACACACACTAGTAAGAAACCCGGGCAATGCCCGAATGTATTTGATGCACGTCATTTGGCAAAGACGATATCGCAACTGTTCGCAGAAGTGTGAAATATGAAGTGAGTGTGATTCACTTGTTAGAGAGAGAGATTAACATCAAATGACCATTGAATGCCATTGAATGAAAAATTATCATTTTTATGGTAGGCTTTAAATGGATTTAAAAGAAAGCTGCGTTCACACGCGGAAGAAGAATTCTAGCTCTTTAAAAGACGTCCACGTGTCACAACACGGGAGAGGGGCTTCCATTTTAGTATATATATATATATATATATATATATATATATATATATATATATATAGAGAGAGAGAGAGAGAGAGAGAGGAATGTTACAGTGAGCTATGAGCTATGGAAGGAGAAAATGAGCTACGATCATTTTGACCACCCTAGAAGTTTTCGAATCTCGTGAAAATTTCTAGGGTAACATGATCATCCTCACCAATTTTCAAGGAATTCCAAAACTTCTAGGATCATCAAATTGTAGAAGCTTTATCCACCGTCCGTAGTAACCATTAATTTTGCTTCTACCATTTGATGACCCTAGAAGTTTTGGAATTCCTTGAAAATTGATGAGGATGATCATGTTACCATAGACAACATACCCACCAATTTTTACGAAATTCCAAAACTTCTAGGATGGTCAAAATGATCGTAGCTCATTTTCTCCTTCCGTAGCTATATATATATATATATATATATATATATATATATATAGAGAGAGAGAGAGAGAGAGAGAGAGAGAGAGGGAAGAGTGTTACAGTGTGCTATGAGCTATAGGAGGAGAAAATGAGCTACGGTCGAAAATGACACAGTTTCGGAATTTGTTGAAATTTAGTGGGTGTGTTATATAGGGTAAGATGATCATCCTCACCAATTTTTAACAAGTTCCAAAACTTCAATGGTCATCAAACGTGCTAAGAAAAATTAACATACTAGATATATATCATCAATTGTAACTGTAATTGATTTTTTTTTTTAAATCATAATTTTTGAATCATTTTATTTGGATGATACTTGTCCAAATTATTGGCACATTCACCATGTCACTGTGGTCATACATGTCTGTGTGGAAACCAAACAATACGATGTTTGATACCTTTAGTTGGAACCTTATAAATGTGAGTGCATGTAATATGTATCCATATTATGGCTATCAGCAAGATGCCCGAACTATGGGATGTCTGCTACACCATATTTATCCGTAATACATAATTTTCTTCTTGTCTACTTTTCATGGTAATTGTTTTCTTTTTCTGCTCTGTTACTACATTACACTTGCTTTATGAGTCATATGACATCCTACATATAAGTTGTTATGATGATTCTATGCTGAGAAAATGAATGAAACAAAATTTGAGTTGCAAACCAAGTGGAACTCATATTTAGAAAGTTAGTTGTATGCTCTCCATTGTTCATCTTATTTGGAATGCTATGAAGTCGACACTCTCCAATTTATTCTAATCTTATGAATAAACTTTTAGTGGCAGAGATCCAATTTTATGGTGATGTTTCTTCTGCAAAAGATTCATGTAAATTGGTCTAGGATGGAAGGAGACGGTTGTTTGAGAAAGAGTATTGTGAGGTGTAAGCTAGATAGGTAATCGATGTAAGTTGTTCTGGAGGTAGGTAGTCAATGTAGATTGTTTCTGAGGGGGTCGTCTGATTCAGCTAGTCAGCTCTCCCTAAAGCCCTCCATTGCAGGATGCCTTTGATGTTTGCTGCATAGTAGGAGCTTTCATTTGGGTGTAGTTGAATTTGCACATATGTTTTCTTTTAACTTCGAGATTAATGCTCCGTAATAACAAAAGAGGCAAATTAGATGACTGGTAAGCTTGCTAAAGGAACTTGAATGGTTCATCTCCTTATTTGGGCATGTATTACATAGAACAGAGGCGGACCCGATAAAGAGAGGGCCTCATATTACTATGGATTGTGCATCTCCCAAGGCTAAACCTTTTTAGTGCATCCCCTAATCATAAACCATAACCATCAAGCCATGTCCTATTTATTTGGAGTAAATTTATAATCCTTCTTCACTATTCATTTCTGTTTAGGGTTGTATCTGTTGTCAATGAAAAAATTTCCATGTCTTTTCTAACAATTTCCTTCAATATAATTATAAGTCTCCCCCTTCCTTGAACCTTCCATAGTAATATGAGGCCCTCTCTTTATCCTCTATTCTATGTTATACATGCCCAAATCATCTTAACATGCTCTCCATTATCTTTTTCCTCAACCGGTGTCACTCCAATACTTCCTCTAATAAATTCATTTTCTCATTCTATCCCTCCTAGGTTTTTCACACATCAACCTCAATGTCCACATCTTTGCCAATGAAATTGAGCTCTTTTTAAGAGCCACATTCTGAGCCATATAACAATGTGGGACTTATTGTTGTCTTGCAAAATTTACCCTAAAAGTCGGCATGCGTCGATCACATAGCACTTCCGAAGCTCCTCACCACTTTATCCAACCAGCTTTAATCCTATTGGATATATTACCATCTATCTCTCCATTCTTCTATTTGATAGACCTAAGTTATGGGAAACAATCACATTTCTAGCCATCAACTGTGAAATGGGCTTCTTTATCGCTATTAACTTTGTTAAAATTGCACTGTATATATTCTGCTTTAGTTCTACTTTTTTTTAATCTGTATTTTCATTGTCTTCCTTCACAATTCCAATTTAACATTGAACCATATCCTTGTCATCGACCAAAACTTTGTCATTTGCAATTAACATACACCATGGTACTTCTTGAATATTAGCAGTGTGTTCATCAATGACGAGTAAAAAGATATGGGCTTAACACTGACCCTTGTTGAGGTCCATAGTGACTAAAAATTCATTTGTCTCAGCAGAGTTACTTCTTACGTTAGTAATTGCTCGTAAATGTCTTCAATAATTTCAATATAACCTTGAGACACCCCTTTCCTTCTTAATGTCCAGTAAATTACATCACGTGGTACTCTATCATAAGCTTTCTCTAAGTTAATAAATACCATATGTAGATTATTTTTTCTCTCTCTAAATCTTTCCATCAGTTGTCTCAGTATATTGTGGAGCTTCCTAGCATAAATCCGAATTAGTTCTCCAAAGTTATTGACATCTTTCTAAACCTTTGATCCATCACTCACCTCTAATTTCATGTGTGACTATTTATATGCATACCCCAATTTTAAATTTGTTTTCAATTTGTTTCATTTTTTTATTTTACTTGCAACATAGGTGTCATTATTCTATTAACCTTTGTTAGTGCATCCCTCAAGACTAAATTTGTCTCATTATTCTATATTACTTGCAACAAAGTGCGTAAGTTCACTATTTATATGATATTTGCTGTCTTTATTTTCAATTTGGGACATTATGTGGAGTGAACTACTAGGAAAAATAACTTCTCGCTTCCATCAATGTTGTCCATGTCTTGAAAGCGGCCTAAAACTATGTTACTCTAGTATTGTCAGTTTTAGATATTTGATGGTAATTGTTAGAAGAAACTTTCTGGTATCTATTTAAGGTATGTGGAATATGTCTATCATGATACTGAGTTAAAATGCAGGATTTGCTATCAACTGACATTTTCTTCAATTTAATGATATTTTTTCTTTATAAAATATTAAAATACAGAATTACTTTTTATAGTCTTTAGTTGATAACTACCCAAAAAAAGTTTTTCCAACTAAACTTCACATCAATCTTTGTAATCAAGTGCCAGCGGGCGGAGAGCCTGACACCGATGACCGAGCAGAGGTGCAACAAATGATTGCATAACAGGTAAAGAATAGTGCTCCAGTGAAAAGAAAATCTCAGAAAAATGCAGGAGGCCTCATCCGGTATACCATGACTAAAAAAGGAAGAGACTTGTCTTTTATAATATCTAAACACTTTTTTATTAGTTACTCCTAACCACTTCCTAAACTGAAGTGAAGAAAACCAAATCCTCTTATTTCTGTTCTTTTCTATAGAAATTTTGCTCTCTACTTCCTAGCAGCAAATAGTTCTGGTTTGTCGCAGGAAAGAACACAATGAATTTGTAAGTTCAGTGTAACTCCTACGTCCGTGTCACTCTGGACGAGCTCCGTTCAGTGTGTTAACATTTTTGTCTGAGGGAAAGGGCTCCTTCAGCCAATTAATTTATTAGCAGACATCAGTATCTAGATTATGTTCCCAGTTCCCTATGGTGACTGGGTTCCTGAAATATGGTGAAAAAACCATACAAGCCTTAAGGTACATGAGCTTTAATCTTGTATTCTTTTTAGTGCCTTTTTTATTCTTCTTTTCATTTGCTCGATCTGGCCCTTTGTGCTACTTTTGTTGGGGTTTTCTGGTTTATCATGCAATGTTGTATTTTCTTTTGACAAGTGCAGGGTTTGAATTATATATTTGTTGATAGCCTACGATTTTGGTCTATCTTTTACAATCATTTTCAAAGCCACAGCGATTCATTAGGCCTTTTCTGAGGTTATCCTAAAAGTTTATGGATATTATCTTCTTTTTTATAAGCATATTCTTCCCTTTTTTTTAGTTTTACTTTAATTACTAGAAGTAGAGGGCATCTTTTATTTTACTTGGAGGGCCTTTTCCCTTGTCTTGTTTTTGTTCTTCCACGAGATAGGTTGGTTTGCTTTTCTCATAACCCTTGTGAGTAGAAGTGAAGTAGTGATGCTGCATGGTGATCTTGCAATATATCAGTGTTCATTATAAAGATCTTGACATTGCCTTTTATCATAATCACAAGTTGACCAACTTTACTTTTTTATAACATGAAATTCCAATGGCCATTTTTCATTTTCCTGAGGGTGGTGGGTTGGGGAAGCGACGAAAAGGTTTATCGACATTGTTTGCTGTCATACTAATAGAGAGCCATGGGAACTCTTGCTAGGAGAATTTTATAAAAATTACTCCACCTAGTTGGTAGTGTGATTGTTTGTTAATATCTTTAAATCAAGTACCTTTGTTTTGTTTTTTTTAATTTGGCAATCTCTAACTATGAATTCTTTTTTTTTTTTTTGGAGGTGTAAGCTAATTGGTGATGGAATTAACCCAGAGACATTAGAGGGAATGAGTTCAATTAAATGCTCCTGTGACTACTAGTTGTGTCATGACTATTGTAATATGGGCTTGATGGTGGGCTGTAAAGATTTCGACTCAGGATACTCAAAGCTATGTAAATATACCCAAGCAGGGTGGTTGTAACATCAGGCTGGCACTGGATCTGGAGTACAAGGGCCTCAGATGAGTATTGCGGGTGCAGGAGGCGGGAGGGTCTCAGGCGGGCAGCGACCATGGCCGTGCAGAAGGCGGGCTCAGGTTGGCCTCCAGGTGCGGGCGGTGTCTGCCACAGCGAGGAGATGTTGGGTAGGGGCTTGGGCAGGCGTGGAGGGGCCTTGGGCAGCCACACGGCGAGGGATGGCATAGCGTGGGCTGGCGTCGGGGCGGAGGGAGGAGGGCTGGGTCTTGTCGGGTGGTCCGTGGTCGGCACCAGGGCTGGGTCTCTCTCTCTTTTCCGATTTGGACAATTGAAGAGATAAGCCCATACTTTATACACTCAGAATACTGAAGTTGTGAGATGGGTTATTTGCTCCTTTTCTTTGATAGGTTTCTCATACTCATTCTTCTCCTTTTTCATCCAAAGCCTTTCTAAATCTAGAGGGTCTGAAGCTTCTCTATGTTTTCAAATATTTTCTATTGCGTCTACTTAGATAGGAAGCTCTTTGTCACTCGTCTCTTGATCATCAGTTATTTTCAAGGTCAAATCCTAAGATTTTTGGGAGAAGGTAAGGACATCTGAAAAATCTGAAGAGACCCAACAAGTTCTTCGATTCTCAAATTATAAGCATTCCTACTTTCCTCACTTGTAGTGACCTTTAATTGAGGCCTTTCAGGGAGAGACCTTAACACCATTCTCACAATTTTATTTTCAGGATTTTTTTCACCAAGATTAAAAGAAGAATTTACAATCACTTAATTTGGCATCAAAATCCCCAAAAAATTCCGTTCTCTTTTATCGTTGCGGTTTCAAAATTTGAAGTGAGCATCTGAAGATTTGAAATTTCGCTAAACCATCCTCCAAAATCTCTGATCTAAAGATTTTAAAAATATTTCATTCTAATTTTCGAGTAAGGATAGTTATTACCATCAAAACATGGAAGTCGGATGATAAAACCACCTTCGTAATTGGATTCCATATCTTTTCATGATAGGATCTCTTTTAACACAGCCTGAGTAGTAGGCAAAAATCACAAAAACATCTATAAATATGCACACGAGATTTATATAGTTCGAATCCACTCAGGTTCCTACTGCACGGGACAAATCCAAGGTAATTCACCTTCATTAATCAAAGCCTACATAGACTCGACGAACTCATCAACCAAAAGCTCGGACTTATCCACTTTCTGCCTTTACCATTGCGAGGCCTTCACCCGCCTCGTGGCTCAGATCGAGACACACGATCCGATATCTACAAGCACAAATTTCTCCACAAAGAATGATGTGTGCTACAATCTCCATGAAGGATCAATGATGAGTTCACAAAGAATAAATGAAGGGAATAAGTGTGGCACTTGTGCACGAAAGCACTCATTAATGGGGAACATCAAAACCTCTCTTTCATAATAATGGACATGAAGCACTCAACAGAAACAATGCCAAACTCACATACCAAATTTCCTTAGATTTCATGTTGGTTATAACACATGCATATATATAGAGGGGCATAATAGCAAGGGCTATTTTTTCAAAATATTATTAAAAAAATAAAATATTTAACTAAATAGTGGTTGACCAAAACTATTTATCATTCTAGCGCTCTGACTGCCACATGGCAGGTCAGTATCGTAAAGCGTGTTGCATTTTTTTCCTCCTGTCAAGATAGAACTCCTGGTAGGGGTCTAGGCCGAACCCCCCCTCATACACTGAGAGGGATTTCTCAAAAAAAAAAAGAAGATAGAACTCGGTTTTTGGGTTACCGGGTTTAAACCCGGTATTATGGATACCAGGTTTAACCGGAGCCTCCTTTGTTAATGTTCTCACACTTAGTCATTTTCTTGTTGGACTTCGGGTAAATCCGGTATCCATAATACCAGGTTTAAACTCAGTAACCTAGAACCTAGTTCTACCTTGACTCAGGAAATAAAAATAAAAAATTTTTGCAGCGTGGTTTACAGCACTGACCTGTCACGCGGCGGTCAGACCGCTAGAATGGTAAATAGTTTTGATCAACCGCTATTTAGTTAAGTATTTTATTTTTTAATAATATTTTGAACAAAAGCCCTAATAGGAAAGGTAAGTCGGTTAGCAGGTATAGTCCTCATTGTACCCCCTTAAAGGATAACATGGAACACTACTATTGGGCCGAAAGTAAAATGCAGCAAACGGAGCCGGCAGCAAAAATGCACTCAGCTAACCCTAATCGAATCGACATTTCCAAGATTCGTGCATCAATGTAGTACATGGGTGAATACACCGACATGTGTTGCCCACACAACCGTATGGGCGTAGTATTTCTCTCTTCTTTTCTAGAAATGCTATGTGTATACGTACAGATGTGGCATCCGATCACAACTCGTTTGATCCCTGCTTGTCAGGGTGAGTGTGATTCACTAATCGAGGTGGGTGTATCAGACGGGTGTGAACAGATGCCACTTCTTGATCACGTACATCTTGTTGTTAGAATAGTTTTTTTAAATTTTAAAATCAAATTACAGTTTCACTAAAGTTTTGGTACTGTTAGTTTTCTCTGTTTTTATTTTTTTGGAAAGTTTGACATAAGACATTTTTGAGAGATGACTTTTAGTTGCAGGACAAATTAATTTCAAAATATAGCTCAAGTCCCTCCCCACGAATATATATCCTTTTTGAAAATAAATATATAATCTTTCTAGAGACGAACTATAGGGACCTTAGTTAATATTGTAAACTAGTGAAGGACCTATACATAAATTGTCAGGTTTTTTTGGGGGGGTTTTTTCAAAATATTATTAAAAAATAAAATATTTAGCTAAATAGCTGTTGACCAAAAGTATTTGCCATTCTAGCGCTCTGACCGCCATGTGGTGGGTCAGCGTCGTAAAGTGTGCCGGAATTTTTTTTTTTTCTAAACCAAGGTAAAGTCGGTATCCGAGTTATCGGGTTTAAACCCGGTATTGTGGATACTGGGTTTACCCGAAGTCCAACAAGAAAACGGCTAAGTGTAAGAACATTCTATAAGGGGCTCCAGTTAAACCCGATATCCAGAATATTGGGTGATTCAGGTTTAAACCCGCTAACCCGGATACTGTGGGTGCAAAATCTGGCTAACGCCCAACGGTGGGACCCGCAGCCCTACCTAGGGCCCACGAGTCCAACAGTGGGACCCACAGTCCTGCTTGGGGCCCATGAGTCCAATGGTGGGACCCGCAGTCCTGCCTATGGCCCACGAGTACGATGGTGGGACCGCAGCCCTGCCTGGGGCCCACTTACACTATCTAGGGTCTGGTAAATCCCCCCGGGTATTTACCAGACCCCAGATATTGCCAGGAAGATTCTTAGAATATTCTCCAAATAAACCAAGCCTCTATAAATAGCAAACCCTGTAAATGATTCCGGATCTGAGATCCCGGACCAGAAACCCATCTTCTGTTTTCTAGAGCTCCCTGAGCTTTTTGGTTTTCAGACTCCTTTTCCATTCTCTGATTACTTGTAAGAAGCACTCCTCAGCCTGTCGAGAGTAGCTCTACTATTTACTCAGAGATAGTGGATTCAAAGGTTGTGTCTTACCGCACGGAGACGTAGGCTTCGGCCGAACTTCGTCACCACATCCTGTGTCATCTCTTCCTCTACCTTTCTAGTTGAATAATGCTTGTGTGACAGCCCAGCAAGTCACAACTCAGCGCTTCGAAGCGCGCCACATCCCGAAGGGTCAAACCTTCAATCGACTGTTGGAGGAGGGTCACGTATGACGGCCGAAATCCTCCCCCACAGTTTGGCGCCGTCTGTGGGATCACGATCCTATCAACTTACAACTTCTAAACTTTCCAACTCCTTCGGCATCTGCTACCGGTTGCCCGAGCAATTTGTCTGTCTCCATCGTTACACTTAAAGGGTGAAGACATCGATGGACCAGCCGGAGGAAAGCAGTATGCACCCAGACACTCAGCATCCAACGACTCGGTCAATGAGTCGTCGGTTTGCGACGATCCAACACCCGGAACAGCAACTCGTTGTTAATCCAAAGAGTCGCCTATCGGTAGATCGCGTCATCCAGGCTTAACCTCGACAATCGCCTCAACTCGCCAATCTAACTCCTCAACGCTTGGGGAAAGCGCACATCTCTCCCAGTGCTGATGCTCAAGCGTCATACCAAATCACAGCCGAGGACTATCAACTCCTCACCCTCATGAAGCAGAACGCCACTCTCATGGTGGAAAGAGACTCCCTCCGAAAGATTGTCGTTGAAGCAGGAACTGACGTCCCATGGTCTGCCGCTGGCATCAAAGACGGAGCAGGCGTCTGCCGCTAGCATCAAAGACGGAGCAGGCATTTGCCGATTGATTGATAAATCTCCTATTCCTCTAGACGATCCGTCATCGACATCACTCGACGTTCTCTCAAATCCCTCTCGAGAGGATCCTTGCCTATTCCTCCCAAGCCGACTGTCTGGGAGCGTCTCAGCGAGTCTGCTCTCCATCCCAAGTCTCTCGGCTCCGAGTCATCCTCCAAGCCCTGCATCGTGAGGGATGTTCGGGATGATAGGCACAGCTCCAAAGTTCGGCAACATTACAATGGCGATCGAACCCCAGTTGGACATCGGACGACGAGATGGACTCCAACGCCCTCTTTGCCTCTTCTTCCTCCGAGACGTCTCTCCGACCAACGAGGTGATCGTCGGAACAATCATGCCTCCGAAGGGCCACTTCATCAGCACATTCTCCGAGCCCAGTTTCCTCGAAGCTGGAAAGCCCCCGCTCTCCCCATGTTCAACTGTTTAAAGGGAGATCCGACACTGCATGTCCTCGCCTTGAAACAGGCACTGACGCCGCACTACCATAACAACCAGGTTCTATGCCGCACCTTCACTGGCAGCCTAGATGACATGTCACTGGACTGGTATCATAACCTCCCTACGGCCTCCATAAGTCAATTCAAGGATCTGACAGACCTCTTTGTTCAACACTATCGGCTGAACCTCAAGCCGGAGAAGAAGCTGGACTCCCTCTACCGGCTCAGGATGGGATCGGATGAAACCCTCCGAGAGTTCTCTCGGAGGTTCCGGAACGAGCATACTGCGCTCTCCGGACATTACCTTGATGATGAAGCTATCATGCTCGCATTCCAGAATGCCCTACGCTTTGACCTCCATATCTACAATGATCTCATCCGCAATCCTCCTGCCTCCCTTGGAGTGCTATTCGATCGAATTCAAAAGGAGATAGAGGTGGAGGACGATCAAGTTGCTCGCAAGAAAACGTGACCTCGAGAAGTGCCTTTCTGATAAGGCACCAATGAGACGAATAGCTCAAGCTCGCAACGCTCAGACTGAGGAAGATGGAACCTCTAAGAGGCCGAGGCGGGAAGACGATAGACTCGTAGAGCCTCAGAAGACCACGGACACCAAAGGGAAGCACCCCGTCAACCGATAAGAGTAAAAGACCGTCGACTATCAATAACTCGGAAGGCCCCTCATCTGAAATCAATGATGTAACATCTTCCAAGTTATCAATGAAATGACAGTTGCTTCAAATTCTGTCTCAACTTCTACTCAAAGTCATAGTTAGTTCGGTTCGTGTTATGACATGGCCGACTAACCTGCAACGGTACAAAACTACGTGCCCTGATACGTAGGTTCGACTGAAACAACGTTTCGCCTAAGTCCAACCGATACAAGGGCGTTACGCTGAGTACTCCGAATCATTGGCGTCGCACATGCTCCCATTGTCACGTAAGGACACATACACTAGTGCCTCGCCACAGTTAGTTCGGTTTGTGTTGCGACACGACCGACTAACCTGCAATGGTACAAAGCTACGTGTCCCGATATGTAGGTTCGACTGAAACGATGCTTCGTCTAAGTCCAGCCGATACAAGGGTGCTACGCTGAGTACTCCGAATCATTGGCGTCGCACATGCTCCCGCTGTCACGTAAGGACACATGCACTAATGCCTCGCCACAGTTAGTTCGGTTCGCGTTGCGACACGGTCGACTAACCTGCAACGGTACAAAGCTACGTGTCCCGATACATAGGTTCGACTGAAACGGCCTTCGCCTAAGTCCAACCGATACAAAGGCGCTACGCTGAGTACTCTGAATCATTGGCGTCGCACGTGCTTCCGTTGTCACGTAAGGACACATGCACTAAGTGCCCCGCCACACTTAGTTCGGTACGTGTTGCGACACGATTGACTAATCTGCAACGGTACAAAGCTACGTGTCCCAATATGTAGGTTCGACTGAAAAGGCGCTTCGCCTAAGTCCAACCAATTCAAAGGCACCACGCTGCGTACTCCGAATTCTTACCCCCCGTCAATCAGTAAGTTCAGGGTCCCACCCTCGGCACACAAAGACAAAGTCCGAGATGGCGACATTGTCTCGGCCCAAGGTGGCAGCCTTGGCATTCAAAAGCAAAGTCTGAGGCAGGCTTCACTGCCTCAGCACCTGACGAAGCCCGAGACGTCAGCAACGTCTCGACCCGAGACAACCTTCACCTCGGCATTCGAAAACAAAGTCCGAGGCAAGCTTTGCTGCCTCGGCACTTGACGAAGCCCGAGATATTGGAACCGTCTCGGCCCGAGGCCACAGTCGCCTCGGTATTCGAAAACAAAGTCCGAGGCAAGCTTCGCTGCCTCGGCACCTGACAAAGGCCAAGGCATCGACACCATCTTGGCCTGAGGCGACCTTCGCCTCGGTATTCGAAGAAAGTCCAAGGCAAGCTTTGCCGCCTCGGCACTTGACGAAGCCCGAGATGTTGGAACCGTCTCGGCCCGAGGCCACAGTCGCCTCGGTATTCGAAAGCAAAGTCCTAAGCAAGCTTCACCGCCTCGGCACTTGACGAAGCCCGAGGCATCGACACCATCTCGACCCGAGGCGACCTTCACCTCGGCATTCAAAGATAGTCCGCGACAGCCTGCGCCGCCTCGGCACCTGACGAAGCCCAAGACGCTGGCACCGTCTTGGTCTGAGACAACCTTCGCCTCGGCATTCGAAAACAAAGTCTGAGGCAGGCTTTCACTGCCTCGGCACCTGACGAAGCCCGAGACGTCAGCAACGTCTCGGCCTGAGACAACCTTCGCCTCGGCATTCGAAAACAAAGTCTGAGGCATGCTTCACTTCCTCGGCATCTGACGAAGCCCGAGATGTCGGCAATGTCTCGGCCCGAGGCGACCTTCGCCTCGGCATTTGAAGACAAAGTCCGAGGCAGGCTTCACCGCCTCGGCACCTGATGAAACCCGAGATGTCGGCAACGTCTCGGCCCGAGGTGACCTTCACCTCGGCATTCGAAAACAAAGCCCGAGGCAACCTCCGCCTCCTCGACACCTGCCAAAGCCTGAGACATCGGCACCGTCTCGGCCTGAGGCGACCTTCGCCTCACCATCAAAGACAGATTCCGAGGTAGACTTCGCTGCCTCGGCACCTGACAAAGCCCGAGACATTGGCACCGTCTCGGCTCGAGGAGACCTTCGCCTTGGCAGTCAAAGACAAAGTCCGAGGCTGCCGTCGCCGCCTCGGTGCCCGATAAAGAATGCGTCGGACAATGCGCGACGACCGACGCTGGACAACGCATTGACAGGCGACGTTGGACAACGCGACGGCAGCCGCGTTGCCCATCGTCGGACAACACATCGGCGAGCCCGACCGTCGACTCCGAACAACATGCGCCGAAAAGCTCGTTTGAGTTTGTTGAGTTACAAGGCAAGCTCAAGCAGGCCAAAGCTAGGCTCGGCTCGGCTTGTGTCGACCCCCTTTGCTCT
Source organism: Chamaelirium japonicum (assembly GCA_947650365.1). Lineage (NCBI taxonomy): Eukaryota > Viridiplantae > Streptophyta > Magnoliopsida > Liliales > Melanthiaceae > Chamaelirium > Chamaelirium japonicum. Next base: position 89,767,422 of record OX393553.1, on the reverse strand, counting down.
CAACTGTGCAGCCCCTTCTCTTAGATTTTTGAGTGGGTGTGAGAGAGAGTTCGAGTGTGAGAGGGTGGCAAAAAAAAAATAATGTTGAAGTGGGACACTTGGGTTCAATGCATACACAATGCCGCGGCCCGTTGTTTTCCCATCATTGAGCGAAGGTAGTGCCGCTCTATGAAGCAACCCTCTTGCAAGACCCCCCATCTTGTAAGACCCCCTCCCCCTTTTACAAGCCCCCCCCCCCCCCCCCCCCCCTCTTGCAAGACCCCCCCTCCCTCTTACAAGACCCCCACGCGCCTGAACCCCTGCGCCACCGCCGCCACCCCCCTTCCCCACGCCCGGCCACCGCCGCCACCACCCCTGCCCGCTCGAACCCCTGCACCGCCTTCGCCACCCCCCCTTAACCGCGCCCGGCCGCCGCCATCCACCCCCCCCGCCCGGCCGCCGCCATCCCCCCCCCCCCCCGCCCCGCGCCCGAGCCCCCTGCGCATAGTTTCCCTTTCTTATAGTTGTTGATTTTGTTGTTTTTGCAAAAAACCCCTCTATATTTACAATTTTGGCCAAACCCCCACGCCGCCACTTTTGACTTAAAATACATCTCAGGGTTTTTTGCATAAAAACTCATGTCTTCTAGAATATCTGAAAACCCCCCCTGCGTTAGTCTTTTTGACCGAACCCCCGCTTTTTTTCTTTCTTTTTTTTTACCCAAAATACCCCCCCGCCTCCTGGTTTTTTGCCCAAACCCCCCCAGTCTCTTTTACCAAAAACCCCCCACCCCGAGTTCTTTTGCCCAAAACCCCCCACCCCCGAGTTTTTGGCCCGAAACCCCCGCCCCCAGGGTCCCCCTGCCTGACCCCCACTTGCGCAATCGCCCACCGGCGCCGGCCTTGCCCTGTGGATTCCCAATCAACCAGGTTCCCACCTGCCTAACTGGGAGGGGGTAACACGCACCCGATCGACCGATGTCAAAGGGTCGACGGACACAAAAATCGGCCCCCGTCAAGGGGTCGGCAGACAGACGACGGTCGGTCCCGCGCAACGGGTCGGCAGACAGATAGTAGTCAGCCCCGGACAGGGGGTCGGTAGACAGACGACGGTCGGTCCCGCGCAACGGGTCGACAGACCGATAGCAGTCGGCCCCGGACAGGGGGTCGGCAGACAGATGATGGTTGGCCCCTCGTAATGGGTCGGCAGATGCACACCTGGTCGACCCCCCGCAGGGGGGTCGGCGGGCCCAACGATCGGCCTCGCGCAACTGGTCGGCAAACAGATAGCAATCGGCCAGACAGGGGGTTGGCAGACAGACAATAGTCGGTCCCGCGCAACGGATCGACAGACTTATACCCGATCGGCCCCCGGATAACAGCTAACCCCGGATAGAGGGTCGACAAACGAGTGACCGGCTTTGCACAAGGAAATCCTAGCTAGCTAGGTTAACACCTATCTAGCTGGAAGGGGGTAACTGTGGGTGCAAAATCTGGCTAACGCCCAACGATGGGACCCGCAGCCCTGCCTGGGGCCCACGAGTCCAACACTGGGACCCGCAACCCTGCTTGGGGCCCATGAGTCCAATGGTGGGACCCGCAGTCTAGCCTATGGCCCACGAGTACGATGGTGGGACCCGCAGCCCTGCTTGGGGCCCACTTACACTATTTAGGGTCTGGTAAATCCCTCAGGGTATTTACCAGCCCCCAGATATTGCCAGGAAGATTCTTGGAATATTTTCCAAATAAACCAAACCTCTATAAATAACAAACCCTATAAATGATTCCGGATCTGAGATCCCGGACCAGAAACCCATATTCTGTTTTCCAGAGCTCTCTGAGCTTTTTGGTTTTCAGACTCCTTTTCCATTCTCTGATTACTTGTAAGAAGCACTCCTCGGCCTGTCGAGAGTAGCTCTACTGTTTACTCAGAAATAGTAGATTCAAATGTTGCGTCTTACCGCACGGAGATGTAGGCTTCGGCCGAACTTCGTCACTACATCCTGTGTCATCTCTTCCTCTACCTTTTTAGTCAATAGTGCTTGTGTGACAGCCCAGCAAGTCACAACTCAGCGCTTCGAAGCGCGCCACATCCCGAAGGGTCAAACCTTCAAACGACTGTTGGAGGAGGGTCACGTACGACGGCCGAAAATCCTCCCCCACAGATACCGACTTTACCTTGGCTCAAAAAAAAAAAAAAATTGCAGCGCGTTTTGCGATGCTGACCTGCCACATGGCGATCAGAGCGCTTGAATGACAAAAACTTTTTGTCAACAGCTATTTAACTAAATATTTTATTTTTTAATAATATTTTGAAAAAAAGCCCTTTTTTTCCATACTCCAGCGTAGGCGTCTGGTTTCGACCATACAACCTCTCCATACGTGTGACAAAGCTTTATCACTGAGTTGGGCTCTCTCTCTCTCGCACGTACAGAGGAAATCTAACGTTGAGTGCCTTGCAGACCAGAGGTAGTCAGGATGTGACAGTGTCGAACTCACAGGGGGCGGGGTGACACCACTGCTTTAAAAACCTAAATTTCCCGCTCCCCATTCCGGCCGAAACGATAAACCCCCGACGTCTCGTCTTCCGACCTCGAATTAGGGTTTATCGCCGTCCGTTCCGATCTAGGGTTTCACCCCTCCTCCCTTCCTCTCTCTTCTCCCTCTCCATTTCGATCTCTTCTCGTCCATGAATCTCTCTCGAGCTCTCGCCGGATTCCTCGCATCCTCGAAACCCCAGAAATGGGCGTTGCTCCGCCCCGCCGCCTCCCTCCGATCCGCCCCTTTCTCCACGGAGTACGATGCGCCGGCGAAGCGCGACTGCAATAAGATGCCTAAACCCCCGGCGCCGGCGCCGGCGCCGGCGCCAGCGCCGGAGGAATTAGGGTCTCAGCCGGAGATGCCGGCTCCTCGAAAGAAGAAATCAACAGTAATGAAGGCGAAGCTGGATCGCCCTCCTATGAAAGACCGCTCTGAGCTGCCAAGGCCGAGCGAGATTCCGTTCCAGGCGAGGGTGTCCAACTCGGTGCACTTGGCCGGGACCATTGGCATGCCCATCCAGCTCGAGACCTCGCCGGACGGCGTGTACTCAGCCGTCTCCATCCTCGTTCGGGAGAAGAAGAAGAAGGACTTTCCGCATTTCTGGTAATCTGGCCTTCCGAAGTAGGAATACTTAATTGGGTTTTAATATGGGTGGTTTTGACGGATTTCTCAAATTTTTGGCATGAGATATTTATGCTGCTTTTTTGTGCTTCGTGTTACCTGTGCCTTCTTCCTAAATTTTTGGTTGATTATTTTCGGACCATTCATAAGTAAAAAGAAAGAGCTGTGATTGTTTGATTTTTGTTGCATCCAACTGCTCGCAGTCGCTGCTTTAAAAGATACGAAGGGTGTGTCATCTTGGGTTATACATGGGGTTTCTTAGTGTTTGTGGGGAGAGAAGAGTGCAAACAGAAAACTGCATCATATGGGCTCTTGTATGTGAGATTCAAAGAACACGAGGCTTTGGTGAGGAAAAAGAGCTGAGTAATTGCTTCTTGCTTTTAATTTTATCCTCAGATAGGGGATTTGTTTCTATTGCTTTTATATGGATATAGGTAGATTTTGGGAAACCAGGTAAATTCTCTCGCCGCTTCTCTTTCCTTTTCTTTTTTTCCTCTTTGATTTGTAGTATTTTTCTCTGTCAAGAATTGCATCTTGTTTGCGGGTGCTATATCAGTGCCCCATCGAGGCTTCCTTTGTTCGGTTCTGGGCAAGTTTCGGAATTTCGAATTCAATACTGCAATTTATGGGAGTGGAAATATTTCGACAGTGAGGACATATTGCGGTTCGTAGAAATGTTAGAAATATTGATTAAATAATGGTTTTTTTCAACAAAGCTCCGGACAATCATAAATCATGTATAGATACATACTTTGGAGCACTTAAAACATGTATCTACACGATCTAGGATTGTAGAGATCCACGTAGGCTACTTAGCATGTATTTCTATGCATGCTATGTGGATACATAACACTCTAACATCTATAACATATCCAAATTTAACTGAATTCATCATCATTAAGATCTAATATGCATATTTTCTCACAAACCCCCAAATTTTTGAAAGGTAGACCCAAAAAAATTCAGCAATTAGTCCCCAAATCTGATGTAAGAATATCAAATATCGATAGATTTAATATTATCACATTAAGTTATCAATTGAACAACTAGAAACTAAATAACTGAAAGAAAACGAAAAATACTGTTCAAATTTTTTGAAGAAGAATGCTTTGAACCGATCGAACGAATGACTCAATGTGTTTTTTGTTGATTTGATTTCCTCAAATTGGTATTAGATGGCACAACTAACGAGTAACACCCCAAAACTGTTTTTTGAAGAAAAAAAAATGTACCGGAGAAGTCTAACAAGTTGTTCGAAGGGTTTAAGGTTTATAGTTAGATTTAAGATTTACGGAATTTAGGAATATTTTCGACCCCCACATTTCGTTACGAGGGCTAGCAAAATGGAAATATTTTGTGAATTTTGATATTTTTTTTGGAAATTTCGGACCATAGTTATGGGTGGTTTCGTTTGGTATAAGAGCAGAGGAAGTGCTGGAGAAAGGATGCTCTCCAATACAAAATTTGACGTGTAAAATTATGATGGCCAAGGGACTGTTTTTTTTCTTCTAGGGAAGAGTGATTATTCTTTTTCAACAGAGGTTATAAAAACATTGTTCAATAGTTCTACAAAGCCGACAACGATGAGTGGTGTTGTTTGGGAGCAATCCAACTGTACATAATCTATGAAGTGATATACACCACTATGGATGGGGAATCATCTATAGATTTAGGATACATTATATAGGACACTTTCCAGCAAGTTGGATCTCAAACAACAACTGTACAATGATGCATGAGCATCTCCGGGTCAATCAATGTAATTAGTTTTAGCCTTTTAGGCAATTGAAAGTGCCAGGTTTAGGATTTAGACTGTTTAGCTAGTCAATTGGAGAACCGATTTGTATTCTTAGCGTCGTTAGGTGTCAAGAATAAGTTCTCATTTAGTTGATATAGTAATTTTATGGGTTCAAGTTCTTTCTCGTATTTTTTAGGATTTTTTTTTGTTTTTTTTGAATTTCTTCCAGCAATAATGGGCCAAGTTGTAATTTGGTCAAAGTCGTGGTAGGTTGGTGGTATTATGGATTTAAGGTAGGTTTTTAGGAAATAATTCATTATTAAAAGGATTATCTTCATTCTTCAATGATTTAAAGCAAGCTTTAATTGGTTTCTTTGAAGATAAAAAAATAGAAAAAACTAGATGGGAGAGGACTGCAGTCCACAGGAAACAATCTTCTCTTGGACTCTCCTCGTAGACCCACCCACAGGAAAACGATTTTCTCTTGTATGGTTTTATTAGTTGTAGCTGAAATTTATCATTGACACAAATTTCTTGATTATTCAAGCATTTTTTGAAACATTTTATACCGTTTTGATGCCTTTTTAGCCATTTTTCTTAAACTCTACTATCAAGCATTCCCTCTTTATTTTTTTTATTTTTTTTCAGGATTCCAGTAATCTTTCAAGGTGATTTGGCACAAATTGCTGCTTGCCATTTACATGAAGATGATCTTGTCTATGTAACTGGACAACTATGTGGAGATGGACCTTCATTCACTGTTAAGGATGCCCAAGCTAACATTCAGGTATATTGTTTTATTTCCTTCAAGCCAAAATGTTATCTTTCCATGATGAATTGTCATATAACATGGCATTAATATTTCCAACAAACTATGCCTGACGAAACATAAATAGTTCGTAAAATGTGAGCACAAACTAACGAATATTGAAGTTTAAAAGATTGCTTGAGACTGCTTATTTTATTTAACAGAGAATATTAGAAACTATGAAATGAGATTCAAAACGGAAAACAAAGACAAAAGAAAACAAATAGTTCTAACATGCCCGCACTATTCCTTAGTTTACGGCAAGTTAAAAATCTCAAGGCCTTTTCCTTTTAGCAAGCCTATGTTCCTTTTAATTTTGTTAGGTGAAAGTTTTTTTTTAAAACCTTCAAGGAAATATGTACTTTAGCTTTATTAGATTAGTCACCTCATAAGTTTGCAGCACTGTTTAAAAATGCACTGGAAATTGTTAATGATGATATATAAGTGATGCATACACATGGTATAAAGTGGCACATAGGAGGCTTGTGAATTGTGCCTTATTTTACTCGTATTCTGGTGGATTTCTTGTTGTCTGCAATGAGTGGGATTTGCTATTTATTTACTTTTGCATTATAGTTTGTGGACTCAAAGAAGGCCTATAGTAGGATATGGTACTGTGTACTTTAAGCTTCATACATGTATCAAAACACTACATCACTGAAGTAAAATAGGCCATTTTAATCCAGTTGGCTTAAGATTTTTTTTTTTTGGATTGTGCTAGGAGAAACCCTAAGCCAAGTTTGGTACAACTAGTAGCTGGAAACACAATACTCATCCTTCACCTTGTTTTTTCCCTTCCCAACGATTGAGCTATGATGCTTATGCCTAATGACTTAAGGCTTACACCTTGCGTTATCGAGAATTTGAACTCCTTTCCGATCTTCACCTTTCTATTCATCCGTTTGAAGTATGATTTAGAAATTGTAGTAGGATGATTTAGGGTTACACCTTGTTCCTACTAGTCTTGGATTAACAAACTTGCTCCCACTATATTTCAGCCTATGAAGCACGGGTACTGGTACGGGTATGCTGATACGGCAAAATCTTAAAAAATAGGGTACGAGTACGGCAAGGTGTATATATATATATATGTATGTACTTTTAATATAATATCGTTATAGATATGAATCAGATCCAAATACAACCATAATTTCTTCATCTTTAAAGCTCTAGCTTCAAAGTTCCAAAACCATAAAAATAAGATTATTCGATACGAGCCGTACGACGATATGGTAATGCATTCATGCAAGAAATACATTGTAATCTCATGTATAGTAATTTTTAAGCATGAGCCATACGGCGATACGGTCCATTACATTAGAACCAAACCAAGCAAAGTAGCAATACAAAACAAAATGCATAGCAAAGTTCATTCCCATCATCATCTCCGAATAGCACGGCCTCCAAATCGGGCTAATCAAGTGATAGATTTGCAATTTCAAGTAAATTGACACCCTCCAAAGACTGTTTGCCCTACCGAAGCCGTACCGAAGACTGTCTGCCGTACTGAAGCCGTACCGAAGACTGTTTGCCGTACCGGGTACGGATTATGCCGTACCCGTACCCGTACCCGGTAAGTACCCGGTACTGGTACGGTATCTGTTCGGAGTACCCGTGCTTCATAGATTTCAGCATAGGATTGCAAATGATAGGTTCACTCACTTTCTGTATTTAGTAGAGTAATACTAATTTCACATTGGTAAATGCACTGTTTAACCTAATAGAGAACCCTTTTTTTGCCTTGACGTAGTCTTTTTTGCCTTGACATAGTCAATAACTCTTTTCTTGACTTTTGAGGGATTTCTAAGAGCAATAAGTATGTTTTTTTAACAATACAACTTCTCTCTTTCCTTTCTCTAAACAATGAAAAAGTCATAGTCCAAAGCCCGCATGAGGAGGCCCATCTCAATAATAACAAGGTCCCTTCAAATCCAAAAGCCCGCATGGAGACAACAGATCTTTCTGGAGTGGTGGCAATCTGTGCTAATCAGTGGTCGACCTATGGTAATCCACGTGTCAATATTCTATACATTTGATCTCCTATAAAAGCCCACCAAGGGTTCCATTCATAGGATTCACAATCTGTGAGTCCTCCCCTTCTTGCTTCCTACTTCCTACCTCCCATGTTCACAATCTAACTGGCATTAGGGGTTCGGTGCTTCGTTGGGATCCGATGGTTTTTGATCTTGTTCTGTCTTGCAGTCTTGCCGGAGTAGACAACCACCACTCGCACATGAGAAGAAGAGCCAGAATTGCTGCCATCGACCTTTCACTACCTGGACACATCATCAGCCAGTGGGAATAGAGGGCTAGAGAAGATTTCCCTCTGACATTTGGCCCTGTTTGTGAGATCCTTCTCGAGTTTTCATAAGGGTGCCCATCATGACCGTGATGGCTAGAAACCCACCTTGAAGGGGTGCCTCTAAGACCGTTTTGATCCAGAAGCCTCGTCGCGGAGGTTGAACGATGCTGTTATGCTCCAGATAAAATAGGGACAGACGTCGGATGCTCTGCTGTCGCACTCCGACTTACCAGAAACCTTACAGTGAGTGATCTTGACGTCGCAACAAGCGATTGTCAATGGGATAAACTGGCCCTGGCCATCTTGCGAAGCCAACCTCGAACCCCTCCGAATCTCTCCCTGCCAGGTGGGCTATCACAGTCGTTCTTTGGCCTGTTCTCACCGAAGCTAATCTAGTCGCAGTCCGAGCAACTCAAATAACTCGACTGGCCAGGTAGACCGAGGTGCCCGACGGGTACCGATCCCGAATAAATAGGTCGTGTTCCCAGGGGCATTGTTGCCCGCACCAACCTTTGTGCCCCCCGTCGAACATTTGGTGATCTCACCACCCGTACCAACCGTCATACCGTCGGTCCACTTGCTTGTTGGGATTTAGTCCCACATCGGCTAGGGATGGGCAACGATTGTGTTCATATACCCTCTAGTGGATCTCCCCTTCCAACCTGGGTTTTGGGGCGTGAAGGTATCTAAAAATGGTATCGAAGCCCAGGTTGGCCCAAGCCCATGCCGATTTGGTGAAAGGGGGTGTGTTTTCCTCCGCACCGCAGGCCTCTTTGTGGCGCTCGTGCCTCCCGAGCGCCAGATTACTCCCTCGAACCCACGTGAGGAGGGACAGTTGGTTTCGCCCCCAGATCTTAGTGGGAGGGACAGATTTGTTGGGATTTAGTCACACATCGGTTGGGGATAGGTAATGATCGTCTTTATATACCCTCTAGTGGACATCTCTTTACGATCTGGATTTTGGGGCGTAAAGGTATTTACAAATTGTTGTGGAAAACCACGCTCGGGAAGAGACAAACCCAATTAGTATAAAACAATTTCTTTTATTTTAACGTAATTCACTCACATTTGTGCTACATTCACGAGTACAACTTCTTTATGTGACCGTACACCATGCTCTTGCGCTTCAATACAACTGGTCATCTGCCACGCTTTTGAGCTCCAATCCATTGCCCGTCGACAACCTAACCTCTCGTAGCCAGTGCTCTGCATCCGACACTCCGGAACCACTGTCTATCAAATGTGCTCAACACTTGGCACCCGCCAGTGCCCTCCACACCCTGTCGTGCAGGTGTGCCCTTGGGGAAGTGACCGATCCTCAAGGGGGGTGCGTCCACTCCTCGTCGGAGAAGACGTTTAACCCCATCTTCTCCGAGGCACCCTACTTTGCCACTTGGCTTTCTCCGTCTCGACGATCTTGACCTCTTTTCTCCGCTTTTTGGCGAGTTTTTTGGAGGCCACTGACACAGTTGTGGTAGACCTCAGTGAAGTCTCCATTTGCGGAGCCCCCCCAACCCAGTGTTGTCAAGGCGACCAGGCGATGCCTAGGTGGTTAGGCCTGCCTAGGCGAGGCGTGGCCTATGCAGCGCCTAGGCGAGGCCTAGACGACAATTTTTTTTAATATTAAAATATATATATGGGATAATATTCATATTTGAACAAATAATAAGCATAATACCATCAAAAACTTCATATGACAATTAATCAAACAACCGAAATTAAACATTCTTATCCAAAAAGAATATTCATGTCATCATTGTCATGCTAAATCACTGAAATGTGAATACTTAAAATCATGTATGTCATGCAACATCAACATGTAACAATCAATGAATCAAATTCTGTTATATTAAGAAGTTATAATCTAGAAGTTAGAACATTAAAACCCTAGGTCCTTAACATTCATTATAAAACAAATCAAGCATAATAAACAAACCCTAAAAATTTAGCACGACCCTAAAATTGGAGAAATAGAAGCATTAAAGAGGATAAATTACATGTATGTAGAAAGATAATTCAAAGAGAAAAAAAATTCTATAAATAAACAACAACATTAACCTTAACCTTAGTAAAAAGAACATGAAATAGATATAGATAAATTACTAAGAAGATGAAATAGACATATAAAATAGTATTTAAGTATATGGGTCATACATTGAAAAATGAAATAAAAAAAAGAGAAAAAAAAAAAAAAACCATTTCTTTATATAGGCCGCCCGCCTAGGCTGTGGCCTAGGCGACCGGGCAGGCGGACGCCTTGACAACACTGATGAGGATACAGGAGGCATATATATAGAGATTACATGAAACGATGTGGTCACCATAGTATTGAGATTACCACCTAATAATAAAGGAAAATACGATAAAAGGAGAAATACATATGATACTTCCCACTTCTTCCACCTTGCATTTCATCTCTCTTTGTCTTTTGGTATATGATAAGACCAAGATTGCCATAATGTTCGCATTAGCATACTTAACTTTCATTGTACTCTTCCCAATTAATCCTCTATGCTTTTAAACTCTACCTTTGCTATTAGTAGATTAGTTTTTTTGTTACCCAAGTACTTGCAATTGTTATCTTCTTTCTCTTGCTCTGCATTTTTTTGAATGTTAAGTTGATTATTTACAGTTAGTTGTACGCCTGATATTCAAGTTATGTGTAATGTAGGTTTTGGCTCATAGCCTATGTTTTGTGGGAAAAGATTGCCCTGAAAAGGAAGACCACATGGTAAATGAACAAGATAAAATGGCATCTGATCATTCAGGTAATTTGCATATTTAATATTCTGAAGCCTATCTTATTTTTTTCATAACTGGATTGATTTTATGTCGAACAAGGTGATGAATTTACTCTTTTATAAGCATTGGATTATTGAGCTACTTGGTGGACAGGAATTTGCACAGAAAAAAGTGGTGCTGACACGATGCACATTCCGCACGACGATGACATCATCCAAGGTTGGTGGGGTTCATGGATAATTGTTTATATATTCAACAATTACTGCCCGCTTCAATGTTTGCTGCCATTTTTGTTTGCTCAAATTCCTGTTTACAGAGCATCTAGATGGTCAATTGTTGTACCTAGCACGATGTGCAAGCAGTGTTTTGAAAGCTGAAAACTCGACTCGACTTGACCGAGTAGTTACCTAAAAACTCGATAGATAAAATAAGTTACTAATATTATTATTTATTTGTATATAGCATAAAATCAAATATTACCGATATATTGTATGTAGTATTGGAAGTTTTATATAACTAACAAAATAAATTGATGACAAATGTAACTCGGGCGTGTTTTGAAGCAAGTTAACCGAATTTTGGACCGAGTCACCCAAGTTTTGGACAAAGTCAACCGAGTCTTGGACCGAGTCGATCTAGTTTTTTGACCGAGGTGTTACCGGTTCGAGTTGATAGGCGAGTCGGCTTGATTTTCAGTCGAGTTGTTGACTTGGCTGAGTTGAGTCGAGTCAGGGCGAGTGAAAACACTGCATGCAAGTATTGTCCTTTAATGGTCTGACAGAGTCTATGGAAAATTGTGTATGTACTTGGTTATCTATATACACTCCTATATATTTTGATGTGTTTTTGAAAGAATTCTCTGTCTCGATATTTGCATCTCTCTTTCAGTATTTTGAAATATGGAATTATTTTTCCTCTATATTGATATTTTCTTTTCTCTCTTTGTTAATCCTATTCATTTTTCCTCTATTCTATATTGTTTTGTTAATGCTTCTAATTGATTTTCTTTCTTGGTTTCATCATATTTTCCTCGTTGTAGCTTTTGTTTTGTTTAGATTAATTTAGCATGAGGGCATAATATAGTATCTGTTCATTGCTTATACATGTTTTTTATTCTGTATGCATTCTTTGATTCTTTATCCAAATGTGTAATGGAATGTGAGTAGAGTTTGTATACTAAACTCCTTGCGTGGACATGCTCATTGGGTGAGTCCTATAAGTGTATGTTTTGTCTGCTGCCCTAATGAGAGTGTGCATACACTGTAATGTTGCCTCTTATATTCCATGGTATGGGAGTGCTCGAACCAGTGATCTAGGAGTGTTCTGAGACTTTTATTGCTATTTGTAAGAGTTCCAGTTTGATCAGCGCAATCTCATCGTTGGATTAAATTCCCATGTTGAGAGCCACACATTCACCACTGATTTTCGCCGAATCCAAGGACCTAGCCATTTGTTGATGCCAGAAAATTTGTGAAATTCTGTCAGAAGTTTAGGGCTCTGTAATGTTGCTTTCTTTCTTGGGGAGTTTGTGTCTAATGTCAGTTCATTGTTGGTTGCTAGAAGTGGACAATTTGATGGGTTAAATCCACTATGAGTTCGCATTTAATCTGGTCTTACTTTTTTTTTACTTTTCTAGGGCACTTGTGGTTAGTGTTGACCAGTGTTTTAAAAAACTCGCCCCGGGGTACGCCCGGGGCGGCTCAATCTGGGGCTTTTTTCCTGTGGGGCTTACGCCTGAACCACTGGGGCTTACGCCCCGAACGCCCAGGTACGTCTTTTACGCCCCAATGGCCTGGGCTTACGCCCCACTGGAGTTTGTCTGCATAGTTGAAAAAAAATGATTTGATTGCTACCGTGTGATCTTTTATATGCGTCTTACTCTCTTGGATGACGATTATGACATTTTTTGAAACTAAAGTTGTTTTAAATTGGTTATATATCATGTATAGAATGATAGAATCTATGGAATATAAACGTAGATAGTTTGAATTTTGGTTAGAAATTTAGAATTAGATCTTAAATGATGTTGAAAGACAATGATAAGTTCATTTTTATTATCATTTTGTATATATTTGTGATTTATCAACCAATTTTGTAGGCTTAAATGCTTTGTTTGTTCATAATATTTTTTATTTTGTTTGTTTTTAATCTATTTTCCCTATTTATATAATATGTTTTATTTCTATGTATTTTTTAAATAAAAAAATGAAAAATTCATGGGGCTTACGCCCCACGCCTTGGGGCTTACGCCCCGTCCCACATCAGGCAAAACGCCCCGCCTTACGCCCCCGCCTCTGAAAACACTGGTGTTGACACTTGAGATAGGTATCAGAAGTTTTGTACATGCCTCTTCTTATCCTCTTGTCAAAGTATGGTTGTGCCAAAGGAAGAAGATTGAGACTTGAGAGTAACGAGAGATCCTTGAGAAGCGAATGCTTCAACTTCATCCCCATAGTGGGATTTGACGCTTAACCCCGGCTGCTCCTTTTTCCTAATCTGATGCCCCAGAATTCGTGGCCATTTTAGTGGCAAAGTAGCGTGTCCCTCGATCCCAACCCTATATACGCGCGCGCGCGCACACACACACGTGTAGGAGAGGTGTATCACCATGTGGGTGAAAATATCACACAGAGTACTAAAATACACCATGAAAGTCTTTATAATTCATTATAATGAATATACATTTAATATTCTTCAGCTATCTTCCTTTGCCACTGTCTTTTTTTTTTTCACACAATAGGCCTGATCTTTATTTACTGTTTATCTATCTGTAAGACGGCACTGCGCTTCTTTCGGAATTTTTTGTATGTTATTTCTTGTCACGTATGTCATACATGGTAGTGGTATTGCTCTCATATTATAGTGGTTACAGTCTCTACAGTAATCAGTTGATGTTCATTCTTATCAAATAATATCCAAATGATTGATACTATCGTCTTCCTTTCATTCCTTTAACAGGCTGCTTAAATCTGATTAATCTGTTTTTTGTCCATTGCAGTTTCAACGGAAGATTTATGGAATGACCTTCTTTCTAACCCTCATAAATGGTGGGATAACAGAACAAGCATGGTAAGCAATCATGGAAATTTTTTTCGCAATTGATTGTTATTTGCAAAGTGTGTGTTAGTTACTTTGTCTTTATTTCCGCTATGAACCTTTGTCTAGAGGAATCCAACATCTGCAGCGTTTAAACATAAGGCTAGTGGTCAATTGCTATGGATAAATGATTCAACTCCAGAATGGGTTTTGTCAAAATTAGATAAGTTATTTTTTGGTCAAAGAACTCCAACGATGAGCACAAAAATCGGTTAGTACTTGCCTTTCTTAACATGTATGTGCCACAGGGAAAGTTGGAATTAGCATCATCATAAGGTAGTATTATTTCTTATATGCTTTACTGCTTCACTGAGCATATTTCAGGCAATGTCAACGATCCAGAGAACCATACAGAGTGCTTATGGAATGACCTTGTTGTCAATCCACCACAGTGGTGGGATAATCGGACGGATAAGCTAAACGGATCGGTGATCTCCTTTGTTGTTCTCTATATCTTCCACTTTCTCGGGACAAAAAGTTAAGGTCTTCTTGAGTTAATTACTTATGTATGCTTAATTTATTGTCATGCAGGTAAATCGAAACTACCCAGATTTTAAGCACAAGGTTACTCAGAAAGCATTATGGCTTGACAGTGCACCGGATTGGGTGTTGCCACAACTTGATAACTTAGAGTCTAAGAACAATGATATAACAAAACAAGGAGAGGATCACAATGTAACATTGATCAAAGAAAATGGAAAGGGTGAATGTAGGACTTTTAGGTGCATGATTGTGTTTTGCTTCATGAAGTTTTTACTGATGTTTAATATTTTCAGATTTTATTAATTTTACAGGTTCTGTTAGCAACAATTCCTTTAAAGTAAAAGAAGGAAAGACTGCTGCAGTATCAAAAAGGAAAAATATTGGTGCGTATCACGATTTTCTATTGTCTATCAAATTTTGTTGGTTCTACATTGTGTTAGCAAGAATTCCTTTAAAGAAAAAGAAGGAAAAATTGCTGCAGTATAAATAAGGGAAAAAAATGTTGCGTATGATAATATTTTCCTTTTTGTTTGCTGTTTAATGTTTTGAATTGAAGCTATAGTGCCACTTTTATTTGTGTATTAATTTTTTTTTTTGCCATAATCTGGCCATTTCTGCAACTTACAAAGTCTACTTATTTTTTAATGTTCAATCTGATGTGATGTCAGGTCGGAACTTGGAAGTATCTCGACGATAGAGATATCTTACACTTCTTCAAGTACCAAAGATTCATATCACAAAAATGAAGCAAAAATGGATGGGACTTTCTTTCCGGACCTAGAGGATAGCCCCAATCAACTTTGGACCTGCCATTCATCATCAATAGTTGTTGCTACTCAAAACCACTGCATGTTTTGGATGGTACTTGTGGGGCCTTTGGGAGCTTCTCTCCATCCGAACATCAACTCTCACCATCTATATGTCTTGACATTTCTTTGGGATTCCCTACACATTATCCCAACATCCATTTATTCTCTTCCATCCATATTGGTGGTCTGAGAGGCACATTATAGATCGAAAAGCAGGGTAGGGACTGTTTACATCCATTAGCGGTCTCTTCAATATGATCTGCATCCTATACCAATATGTATATATAGTTCAGGATACTTATATCCTTGTCGTGAATCGGATTTTGTATTGAGAAAATTAAAGGCATGAAACATCATAAATTTTTTAAAAATAAGTAATTAGAAAAATATGGATATATGGAAAGTTCCTGTTCTTATTTGTGACTGATTGCCGTTCTTGGATTTCAGTTGTATTTTCCAATCTGTAGCAAGACATTAATTAGAAATATATCTTTGTTATGTTTATTACTGGGATAGGGACACCAGGGTTGGTTCAATCACTCAATGCATGTTTGACACAAATAGAGCCAAAAATAAGATTTCAAGATAGGTTTACAACTTTATATAAGTATGTTTAGTTCTATAATGAAAAATCAATAATATGTAAAGACATTAATAAGCTATTATGTTGATATATTTATATGTGCTAAGACATTATGATGTATACACACACACACACACACAGATACCTATACATTGTTGTTGTAAAGTGACACATCATTGATCTCTTTTACACTATAACTAGAGATGCAATTGATAACTCTCTCACACAAACTTAGTTTTGATGCAAGTGTACAAATAAGTGAGATCTTTCAGTCTATACCAATCTGTGCCGACTCAAACTGTCTACAACTGTGGTGTTATTAGCATAACCCTGATATGGTTTCCTTGACCATAATGAACTTGGTGTACAAATTAGTATGAAACCGATTTGGTGAAACTCTATACTTTGTTTGACATTTTGATATCACACCTGAATCAGATGATTTGTGGAAGGACCTGTTAGAAAATTCAAACAGGTGGTGGGACAATAGGACAGGCAAGGTAATCCCATGGACCCAAAAACATAACTTTATGGTGACATGTATTTTCTCCCTCCTATTAAACTGATGCTAAGTGCTAACACGGTCTCTCTCTCTCTCTCTCTCTCTCTCTCTCTCTCTCTCTTTCTCTCTCTCTCTCTCTCTCTCTCTCTCTCTCTCTCTAGTTGAACCCAAAAGCTCCTGATTTCAAGCACAAGGATACCGGCGAAGGCTTGTGGCTTGGTTCCTCTACCCCTTCATGGGTTTTGCCAAAGCTGCCTGCATCTACCATAGAGAAAAAGATTGAAGGTCACAAAAAGGCTACCCTACTCTCTTGATATATATTTATATGTGCTAAGATATTATGATATATATTTAGGGTTTGTTCTTTTGACAAGTAAAATAGGTTGGATATTGATTGACCCTGGAAATTTTAATTTGTCTCTTGATATATATTTATATGTGCTAAGATATTATGATATATATTTAGGGTTTGTTCTTTTGACAAGTAAAATAGGTTGGATATTGATTGACCCTGGAAATTTTAATTTGTCTCATGTTCTTTTGCCCAATGTCCCGGGTGAATTAATTTCCAAGATTCATTTTTTTCCCATTTTGGCAGGACATTGGTGTCCCACCAATTTTGGTTAGACATTGTTTGCCCACTAGAGGTGGGACATTTGTTTTCCACAAGGTTAATCCCAATCCCACTAAAATAGGATTCACTGTTTTTAAACAGTAGAATCCCCTAAGATATTATTTACCACAAATTTGTGTCACAATCATAGCCTTCCGTTGCACACAACCCATCGGTAAATGCAAAGTGACGCTGTGATTGGATGCCACGTGATTGTGAATGAAAAGGGACATTGCCGTGAAACTGTCAGCGATCACAACCGTCAGTTGCACCCAGCCAAACCGGGTAATCGCAATCAGCCCCTATCGAAATGCAACGGGAAACTGTGATTGGATTTCGAGTGTTTCTATTTCAACGATAGACACCGGGGGATAAGTATCGCTCGAACAGTAAAACCTCTCGAGCGTTTGTTGCCGTGAATTCGTGCTATCGCAATTACAATCGTCAGTTGCACCCAGGCTACCCAGCATGAGGTGAATCACAATCTGCTCCAATCGCAAAGGGACAATGTGATTGGATGCCACATTTTTGTTTCAACAAAGTTGCGTTGTGATTGGATGCCAGGGTCGGAGGACTCGGAGGAATAGTGTTGCTCGATCGCACAGAAGTGGGGGTGCAAGTTGGAACGGAAATTCTGATTCCGTTCGAAATCGATCCAAAAACTTCCGATTTTGGCACCATATAATTAAAATCCGAATTTCAAAATTCTGATTTCCGAAAATTCCGGAAAAAATTTGATCGAAATTTGAAGGGTGTTGAGTAATCCGAAAATTCCGATTTTGATTCGAAATTTCTGAAAACATCCGATCCGAAAAAATCCAAAAAAAATTAATATTTTATTCTTACTCGATCCGACCCAAGCCCATTTGAAGCAGCAGGTGTTGTGCATTGTCGGCCCTTAGGCAAAGCCACCATATATATATATATATATATATATATATATATATATATATATATATATATATATAATACTTATACTTAAATGGGTCCAATTCAATACCAGCATGCAATAGCCCGCGTTGCACCGCATCTAAAACTCAAAAACCCTAAATCCCAACCAAATCCTATTCTACCACCTCCACCCTTTGCCCGACCCGACCCAACCAAGACTCATTTGAAGTAGCATGTGCTGTGCAATTCTGAAAATTCCAAAATTCAGCCAAATTTGGAAATTTCGAAAAAAACCAAAGAACTGCTAAAATTGGAGAATTCTGAAAAATTTTGAAAAATTCCAAAAATGTAACATTCCAAAAAATCCCAAAATTTCTGATAATTCCAAATCAAAATTGGATTTTGAAATTCCGAAATTTCGGAATCAGAATACCATTTGCGATTCCGGAAATTTTTCGAACACCTCTATTCCAATTGATCCGATCCATCCGAAAAATGAGCCCTGCCCTACACAGAAGGCATTCCCGAAGATAATATTTGTCGTGATTTTTTACTATCACAATCACAGTTGTACGTTGCATCCATCCTGACCGATGAAACACAATCAGCCCTGACCAGAATGCAAAAAGATTGTGATTTGATGCCACAACAACAAAATAGATTTTCAGCCCATTTAAGTTCAAATTATTAAAGAACAGAGGAGCTGAATGTCACAAGAAATTTTGTTGGATTTGCTCAGTAGAAAAGAGCATGGAACATTTAATTTCTTGAGGCATTATTGTCTTTTCCCATTAATGTCTCACGCAAACTAATTTCCCATTCCATTAATATCTCGCCAAAAAAACGGACTATTAGGGTAATTTATAAGAAATCCCCTTGAACTAAACTCAAAATTCACTGTACCCCCTGAACTTTAAAACTCATCAAAATACCCCCTGAACTATCTAGGGGATACTCTGTTAATATAAAACATAAAATGACTATTTTACCCTATGTAATATCCTACAAAAAAACCCCATCAACTATTAGAAACCACGCAATTTATCCCCTTTCACTTAAAAATCCTTTGTAATCGCCTCTCTCTCTCTCTCTCTCTCTCTCTCTCTCTCTCTCTCTCTCTCTCTCTCTCGACGAGTTAATCTCTCTCATCTTTCTCTCATCCCACCATTTTCTCATATCTCTATCTCATCTCATCAATGTCTCATTCTCTTGTATCTCATCCTATCATGCTCTATCTCACCTTTGACCCATCTCTCTCTCTCATCTATCTCTCATCCCACCCATCTCTTTCTCTCTCATCTCTCTCTTATCCCAACTATCCCTCTCTTATCTTTTTACTATCTCATGCAATGATCTCTCTCTCTCTCTCTCTCTCTCTCTTTCTCTACTCACTCCCTCTCCTCATTCCACCCATCTCTCTATTGTCTAATTCTCACATACCCTTCTCTCTCTCATCCCACCTATTCCTCTCATCTTCTTTATTGGTGGGTGAGATTACTGTTTTAAAACTCGGTAAACTCGGCCGAGTCATACCGAGTCGACTCGACTCGGTGAGATTTCGAGTCGAGTTATTGGGTTGAGTCGGACTGAGTTGGGATAAAACTCGACCGAGTCGGACCAAGTTTACTCGACTCGGCTGGATTTCGAGTCGAGTGCGAGTTTCGAGTTTTTGAACACTGGGTGAGATAATAGATGAGAAAGAGATTTATGGGATGAGAGAAAGATAGGGTATGAAAGGGAGACCCATCCATCAAGAGGGGGGGGGAGATATATGGATTGATAGAGAGTGGGAAATCATTGCATGTGATTTTAGAGAAAGAAAGAGATAGGTGGAATGAGAGATATGTGTGATATGGGAGAGATGGTTGAGATTAGAGAGATGAGTGTAAAGCGAGAGAGATGAAAGAGATAGGTTGGGTGAGATAAAGAGCTTAAATGGATGAGAGAGATTATGGGATGAGAGACCCATTCATCAAGAGAGAGAGAGAGAGAGAGAGAGAGAGAGAGAGCACTTGGATATGGTGTAGAGGGAGAAAGAGCACATGGATATGGTGTAGAGAGAGAGAGAGAGAGAGAGCACCTGGATATGGTGTATTCAGAGCTCGAGGGTAAAAAATAAATAAATTCATACACACAAGATCTGTTACCAAAACACTGATTTTTTGAAAAGTCTCGATTAAAACACGACTTATTCAGTAAACGTTCTTTATGCGACTCTTTTCCGATTTTTTTTTAAAAAGTCACGATTTTCATGTTTTAATCCCGATTTACGTATTTTAATCCCGATTTATTACGTTTTAATCCTGTCATGTATTGCTTAAAAAAACCTATTGTAACATCTATATATAAATATGTTCTAAAATTTTACCGTTTTTTTTCCGACTCTTTCCTGACCTTTCCGACCTTTTTTCCGATTTTTCCGACTTTTCCCCTAGTCGATTTTTTCCTGACTTCCGACTTAGTTGCATTATAATTGTTTAGGAGTAACTCATGATGGTCAGGTGACTATTTACCATTTTCATAACAAACAGAACACTAACGGAAGGGGGCAAAGTGAAAACATTTAATAGTGCAGGGGGTATTTTGACATGTTTTATAGTTCAGGGGGTAAAGTAAATTTTTTTTTTGAGGGGTAAAAACGAATCAATTAAATCAAAGCAAAAAATAACAGATATAAAGCATGGAAACAGATCCTAAAGTAGCTGGTCCAATATGGTTGCTACCTAGAGTTTCTACTCCCTGAGCAAGTGAGCAACACAAAAGCACCGAACAAGGCCTAAACAAATAGCCAAACAACACAACCAAAGGAGCACCAACAGAGGCAAGCTAGCTGCTAACTATCACCAACACAGAATAGAGATGGTGGTACCTCCAGAGCCACCTGAAGCACTGATCCTCAAGGGAATGCACTAGAAGGGCTTGGGCACTCCACAGAAGTCTCCTACAGAGCCAACTGATGCACAATTAGTAGCTACCTAGAGCAGGAAATCCAGAGCTAGAGATATCATGACAACAGCAGACAGCTCAAGGGCAGCAGTGGGGAGAATTCTGGAATAAAGACTCCAAGTGCCCCCTGAAGAGAAGCAACCAATCCCCTCCAGAGACACCATCAAAACAGAGAAAACAGTCCACAGAAACCAACAGGTAGGCAACAACTAGACTCCCAACTCTCAGAAAGCTACAGGATCCCCCCTATGGGAAGGTGTCAATAGAGCACCCCCAAACAAAAATCATATTGTCTATCTCTGCTGTGGCTTCTTCTAAGTCCTGTAGCTTTCACTACTTCTTTGATTCTAGCTGAAGCTCTAGCTACTACTTCAAGAGGGGATGAAGATTCACCTTCAAAAACCCTGTGATTCCTTTCAATCCACATAGAGTAGATAACTGCATTTAAAAGTACCTTACCCCCATTTTGAATAAAGCCTCTGCCCATAACTTCAAGAGAGTAAAGTGAGTTTTGGGTATAGTTCAGGGGGGTTTCTTATAATTTACTATACATTTATATACACAGATACCTATACATTGTAGTTGTAAAGTGACACATCGTTGATCTTTCTTACAAAATAACTAGAGATGCAAGTGATAGCTTTCTCTCTCACAAACTTGGCTTTGATGCAAGTGTACAAATAAGCAAGATATTTCAGTTACTTGTGCCGACTCAAACTGTCTACAACTGTGGTGTTATTAGCATAACCCTAGTATTGTTTCCTTAACCATAAGAAACTTGGTGTATAAATTATGATTAACAGCCGTATGATTGTTACCCTAACCCTAATCTTGTGATAAGCATTTAGTATGAAACCAATTTGGTGGAACTCTATACTCTGACATTTTGATGTCACTTCAGAATCAGATGATTTGTGGAAGGACCTGGTGGAAAGCCCAAACAGGTGGTGGGACAATAGGACAGGCAAGGTAATCCCATGGACCCGAAAACATAACTTTATGGTGCCGTCTATTTTCTCACTCCTATGAAACTGATGCTAACGAGGTCTTGTTTTCGTTCTCTCACTTGTTTCGAGTATAGTTGAGCCCAAAATCTCCTGATTTCAAGCACAAGGATACGGGCGAAGGCTTGTGGCTTGGTTTCTCTACCCCTTCATGGGTTCTGCCAAAGCTGCCTCCATCTACCACAGAGCAAAGGATTGAAGGTCACAAGAAGGCTACCCTACTCTCCTAAGCGACAAGATCAGCGATTTGATTCCTGTCCGGTGTCTTGTGTGCTTGACACGCACACTGGTTTGGCCTCTCCTTCGAACTTGAGAATGTGAGATCGTGGTTTTTGGAGTTCCTCCCTTCTGACAAAGAGGGGATCTTTGCATGCGCTTCTGCTGTGTACATCAACATTGCTTTGCGATCTGAAGCTGAATCTTTTGTAAACATATTGAGTTTGTGGAAACAGGAATCTAAATGCAAAGTTATATTTTTGTCAACCACAAATAGTTGCCATTACATGTATGGGTATATTCTTTTTCCAGTTAGTTTCTTATATTTATTTGATTACAGATGTGTACAATAGTGGCTAGGATTATGCCACTTGTCCCAAATTTAATGGGTGGGGACATTCTAGAGTTCTGATGATGATTGTGTTGCATCGGTCGGGTTGAGGCAGAGGGCTACGGCCAATGATGATGGTGGTGGTGGCTGATGGTACTGATGGCTTGTGGGTCGGGTTTAGGTCGGACTGTACCCCTTCCCATACCCATTCGGGTATGATTGGAAAAGGCTACTTGGTATTCCTATGTGATGAGCAAATGAAAACAACGGAATAACCCTAAGTCTCAACACCTCAAGGATGGAGACAATGACTTCTAAAAGATAAGAACATCAAACTAGAAAAACCATGGATTATCTCGACAATAAAAACAACTAAAGAGGAGGAGAGAGTTGCCAAATTCATTCAAATCAAGGTTTATATAGAACCACCAAAACCTAAGAAGAATTCTTTCCAAATAACAATTCCAAAATAATTCGGAATTGCAAAATCAACGAAATCGCTCGGTCGACACTTCCTATCCAATCGGTCGGTCAAACCCGAGAATTTATTCCGATAAAAAAAATATCGCTAGTGAAAATCAGATAGATCGGAAATAAGATAGATCAGTCTTTCAGAAGATTTGTCTCTCCTAGGAGAATCCGATCGGTCAGTAAAACAATCTGATCGATCAGTTGGTTTTTCATAAAAAATTCATGTAGCAAAACTAGATCGGCCGAGTAATATTTTGATCGGTCATCCAGAATAATTATTTTCTTCAAACAGAAAACCTGACATGAATCCAATCGGTCGGATTACACAGTCCGATCGATAGGTTTTCTAAAACCGAGTTTTCCCAAAAAAACGTTTAAAAGGAAACCTTTTGATAAATCTCATAAACTCTTTTTGAGAAAATCGTTTTGTAGAAAAAAAAACAATACAACCGATATTCCATTGACAAGTCTTCTTCATATGATAGCTTGAATTTGAATCCTCAACATTGGATAATTTTTCCTATTTTAAGTTGGATGCCCTATAATTTTAATGGGAGCAAATAGTAATATACTCCCCTCCCCTATTTCCCAATCATCATTAGAGCATCTCCAACCGACTCCCAACAGAGCTCCCATCCTACATGGCACCATCTAATCTTGTCCTCTAGTGAAAAATTTTCTCTCCAACCGGCTCCTGCCCATCCTATGTGGGACCCCCCTATGTGTGAAATAGGACAAATAGCACTCAGGTTTGGGAACCAAATATTCAAAATATTTTTAACGGTGGTGTATGCGCAGAAAAAGATACGGGTCGTCTTTATTGCGAGCATACGAAGATTACAGAGTGCCGGGGCCCGGGGACTCGGGGGTGGTGAGACGGGGTGCGGCGAATATTGATCAGGAGATTGTGGGAGAGATCCTCTGGAGGGTCCCTTTGATCCGCGTCTCCACGTGGTATTCGTGCGAGAGCTCTGAAGGGGTTGCCCAGGACAGAGGTCTTTACAGGGTGAGGGTTTTTTGAGAGGCTAAGGAGTATCCACCATTTCTTTGGTCCCTTCCGTGCTTCGCGCTTCCTCGGCTAGGGGGTTTTCGGCTTCGTTCCTCGGTCTTCGTGTCTTCCTCGCTCCTTGCTTGGCCTCAGCGTCCTTGATCATCGGTTCGCGGCATCGATCGTGCTTTTGGTGTCGGCTTTGGCTTTGGCTTTCGGCTTTAACTTGGCTTGGGCGTGGCTCTGGCTTTTGCTTTGCTTTGGCGCTTGCGCTTGGACGTAGACGGGGGGAGACTTGCGGTGCTTTCGTTCTTCCGGACTTCGCGTCGTATCGGCTAGAATGTGCAGTGCTTTTGCTCGTGATCGGCGTAGTCGCTTGGCTTTGGCACTTGCGTTGCTTTGGCGCGGGCTTTACTGGGGCTTTTGCTTTGGCTTCTTGTGTGGACTTTTGCTTCGGCGTCGACTCGATCTTCTTCTCGAACGACGGTGGCTACTTCTTTAATGCTTCTGGCTTCCTTGACGGTTTAGGTGTCAGTTCGACTTTTCTTTTTCTCCGGGCTTCTTTGGCGTGATCGAAGTCGAAAGGTTCCTTTGAAGACGACGGGTGTAGCGACGACTTTGCTTCTCTTCTTCTCCGGGCTTCTTTGGCGCGATCGGATTTGAAGGGTTACTTTGAAGACGGCGGGGGTAGCACCGATCTCCGTGCGATGGTTGTAGCGTCGGCTTTGCTTTGAAGACGACGGGTGTAGCGACGCTTCCGGTGTTCCTCTCCAAGCTTTCTTCTTCGTGGATGGAGCGGGCGTTTGTCGAAGACGACGGGGTGATAACGCTTCGGTCTTCTTCTCCGGGCTTTTGGGCTTGATCGGAGTCGAAGGCTTGTTGGAGACGACAGGGTGGTGCCTCTCCGATCTTCTTCTCCGGCCTTTGCTTCTGGCGTCTTCGAAATCGAAGGGTTCTTCTTCTCCGAGCTTTCTTCTTCATGCACGAAGTCGAAGGCTTGATCTTCTTGTGCAAGGGTTTTCACTTTGATGAGGGCTTTCAATGGACTAAGCCGGTCCCGAAGGGATAGGCTTGCCCGTGTCTCGTGAAGCCTTGGGTCGATGAAGAAGTGTCTCCTCTTCTGCAGAGCTTCCTCGCTTCGTCTTCAGCTTGTGACTTTTTCGACTTGGTGACGGTTGTGGCGTCGGCTTCTTCTCCGGGAGTATTTGACGTAATCGGGGTTGAAGGCTTTGTTGAAGACGGTGGGTGTAGCGACGCTTTAGGTCTTCTTCGTGAATGGAGCGGATGCTTGTTGAAGATGACGAGTGTAGCGCCGCTTCGTTCTTCTTCTCCGGGCTTTTGAGCTTGATCGGAGTCGAAGGCTTGTTGGAGACGACGGGGTAGTGCCGCTCCGATCTTCTTCTCCGGCCTTTGCTTCTGGCATCTTCGGAGTCGAAGGGTTGTTGGAGATGACGTGGTGATGCCGCTCCGATCTTCTTCTCCGGCCTTTGCTTCTGGCATCTTCGGAGTCGAAGGGTTCTTCTTCTCCGAACTTTCTTCTTCGTGCACGGAGTCGAAGGCTTGATCTTCTTGTGCAAGGGTCTTCACTTTGATGAGGACTTTCAATGGACTAAGCCGGTCCCGAAGGGATAAGCTTGCCCGTGCCTCATGAAGCCTTGGATCGATGAAGGGCGCGTCTCCTCCTCTGCAGAGCTTCTTTGCTTTGGTCTTCAATCTTCGACCTCTTGAGCCTTCCACCTCCCCCGGGGAGGGGAGAGATATGGGAAGTTTATTTGAATCCCTTTAATATCTCTCCCATAACTACCCAAGATTTATTCTTCAATTGAAGAGGGGAATAAACCTTTATTTGCTTTCCTTTTCTGGCGGGGTAATTATGGCTCAATCATTTTTGGATTTACTTTGAATCTTGCACATAAAGTCGATGGCGACCCGACTTCGTTTCTTGTCTGTCGGATCGAGGGATCGGTGCAGATCCACACTTACGTAGACGTCATACGCAACCTCCCCCCGCGCATGACGGTATTTGTTTCCTTTTTGGTCTTTTCTTTCCTCTTCTTTTCTTTCTTTTCTTTCCTTTTCTTTCTTTCTTTTCTTTCCTTTTCTTTTCCTTGCATGGTCGGCTACCCCTTGAAGGGTTCAGATCTTTAGTAGGGGCCGGGTAGGCCCTACTTGAGGATGGGCCCACCCGGCCCCTTGTTGGGTGCGAGTCGGGTGGGTCCGAGTGCACGTCGGGTTTGCCTCCGAATTGGCGCATACGAGTCGGGCTCGGGTTGGAGAGTGTGTCGGGTTTTCCTCCGAATTAGTGCTTGCGAGTCGGGTTCGGGTTAGACACAATTTGTGTGTCTACAAATGCCCCCTCAAGGATAAGTGCACCGGCAGAAACGCGGAGTACTTGTGTTCGTAGGAAACACACATCACTTGTCCTTGATTCCTTTCTTAGATGGGACTGGGGGCTTATTTAAGGGCCCCTACCCTCTTCATTCAACACCTTGCTCTTGCGAAGGCTCTGCTTGCTTTTGGAGACCGCCGTCGAAAGAGTGCTGCCTGGGGTTGCACGAGACTTGCTCCATCTTCCCGGTGTCGCCTTTTTCGTCGGCGACGGTGGCAATGGTGCGCGAGTTGAAGATCGTCGCGAAGGCTTTCGGCGGCTTGGAGACCGTTGGCGAAAGGGGCTGCCTAGGGTTGCATGCGACTTGCTCCGTCTTCCTAGTGTCGCCTCTTTCGTCGGCGGCGACGATGGCGCGCGAGTTGAAGATCGTCGCGAAGGCTTTCGGTGGCTTGGAGACCGTTGGCGGAAGGGGCTGCCTAGGGTTGTATGCGACTTGCTCCGTCTTCCTAGTGTCGCCTCTTTCGTCGGCGGCGATGGCTCTTGCTTGCGGCGAAGACCCTCGCTAGGGTTTCGATCATCTTCCTTGTTGCGGACTTCTTTTGCTCCTAAGATTGCATGAACGTCGAGGGTGGTCGCTGTACGGAGTTCGAGAGTGGCACGAGGGCGACTGGAGTGCGAGGACGGCCATAGTGCCTCTCGGCGGAGGACTATCGCCCCTTCTTCGGTGTGGGAGTGCAATGGCGAGGCCGATTGTCGCGGCCGAGGTTGGTGACACAGGTGTAACGAGAGAAGGAGGCGGAGTCGTTGTGGCCGAGAGTGGTGACGACGACGCAAAGAGAGGAGACAGAGTCGTCGCGGGTCAGGTATGGCGGCTCTAACTCTTCCTTTTTTTTCCCTCCATTCTTCTTTCTTTCTTTCTTTTCTTTTTCTTTCACTGGTTTCGTCTTCTTCTTCCCCCTTTTTTTTTCTTCTGTTTTCTTTCTTTCTTTCCCTTTTTTTTTTCCTTTTTTTTTCCTTTCTTTTTTTTTCTTCTTTCTTTTTTTTTTCTTTCCCTTCTTTGTTTCTGTCTCTTCTCTTCTGTGCTCGCGGAGAACAGCAGCAGCAGCGGTGGCTGGTGCGGTCGCGGGCGGGTGCAGCATGGACCGACGGTGGCCGGTGCGGGCGCTGCGCAGGTGGAGAGGGCACGGGGAGCGGCGCCGGTGGTGCGAGGTCCGACTGCGGGCAACGAGCCAGGCAGGCGGCGCGGCGCCGGTGGTGTGGTGCGGCGCGCGGGGAGCAGGCGCGGCGGGAGGTGATCGGGCCAGGCGCGTGGCAGGCGGTGGTGTCGGGCCGCGGGAACCAGCCGGGTGGCGTGGTGTAGGAGGCGCGGGGCAGGTGCCGAAGCCGGGGCGCAGGCACGGTGGACGCGGGCCGGGAGCTGGCGTGGGGCCAAGGCTGGGGCGCAGGCACGGGCGCGAAGGCCAAGGTGTAGGCAAGCGGTGGACGCGGGCCGGGCGCAGGCACGATGTGCGGAGGCCCGGAGCAGGAACGACGCGTGGAGTCCGGGAGCAGGAGCGGTGCGCGAAGGTCGGGCGCAGGAGCGGCGCGCGGAGGCCGGGCACAGGCACGGCGCGCAGAGGCCGGACTCGGGCACAGGCTGAGTCGGGAAGGAGGGGGGGGGGCCTCCCTCTCCATGGGTGTTGCAGGCCTTCTTTTTAAAGGAAAAGGGGGGCTACGGGTCACCATGGGAGAAAGGGGGCTGCGGTCCATTTTTGGGATCGTGGCTCCTTTCTTCCTTTCCTTTTTCTATCATTTCCTTTTCTATTTCTTTCCTTCTTTCTTTCTTTCTCTTTTTTTTTTGTCTCTCTGTCGGTCGGGTTCGGAGAATAGCAGCAGCAGCAGCAGCAACAGTGCATGGCGCGTGGGCTATGGCGCGGTGCGGCGGCGTCCGTCATGGGCGTAGGGTGCGATGCAGGCGCGGGCCATGGCCGGAGTGCAGCAGCGGCGTACAGCGCGAGCGCGGGGCGCAGGTGGCCTGTGGTGCGTATGCGAGAGCTTCGTGCGAGCCGGCGAAGGAAGTGGGGCGCAGTGCAGGCGGCTGCGGCTCCGAGTCGGGCGGGTCTCGATTGGGTTGGAGAAGGGACGCGGTGGCAACAACGGCGTCTCCGGCTTGGTCAGGCTCCGAGTCAGACAGCCTCCGACTGAATCGGAGAAGAAGGGGGGATGTGGGCCCCCTCCTCCCCTTTTGGCTTGTGACGAGCGGCTCGCCCCCCATGCGTGGGTTCGGATCAGAGAAAAGGGTGGATGTATCCCGTTTTTTTTTTTTTGACCGGCTTCTCCACCAAACTTAACTTGCTTCCCCTTGTGTCTTTTCAGGATTCGATCTTCAAAGGTTTGGCTTTGCCGGGGTGGATAGCTGAGGACTTCTCCTACGGGAGTGGCGCCTTCGCTTCCCCTTGTGCCTTTTCAGGATACGATCTTCGAGGGTTTGGCCTTGTCGGGGTGTATAGTTAAGGGCTTCTCCGGTGGGAGTAAGTACGTTCACTTCCCCCTTACTCGAGTGTTTTGCCACCGTACTTCGATTAGAGAAGACCTTCTGTCGATGCTCCGGATCCCTATCTATGAGTGCATCACAGAGGATGGATTCGCTGAATCGAGTTCCAGTATGCCAAAGCTGAGCGAGAAAGTTTACACCGACGAGGCGGTTTCCATGAAGCTCCTTCGCCCAAGCTTGAGTCTGCCTTTTCACCATTGTGCTGAAGACTTTTTGCCCACACTGGTAGTGACTTCGTAAATCTGTTCCCGCTTGACCTGGTGGTGTCGACTCTTGGCCTCGGGGGACGTTTAGTACCTCTGCGGCTTTGAGACGAAGGATTCTTTGGCGGCTTGAAGTGGAGGATTCTTCGACGGCTTGGAGACGAAGGCTTGCTTGGCGGCTTAGAGCCCAAGCATTCTTCGGCGGCTTGGAGCTGAAGGGTTCTTCAGCGGAGTGTTATCGTCTTCTTGGTGCGGGAGCGTAATGACAACAGCACGGCGAGAGGACAAGACGAAGCCGAGTGTGGTGACGATCGCTTGGTGCGAGGCGGACACTTCGGAGGCCAGGGAAGGTGGCTCCTTAGTCCCCCCCTTTTTTTTTTGAAGTCGTGAAGGATGCGGTTGTCGCCGATGTATTCGCCTATCTTTGGGTTACTGCATTTGACTTTAGTAGCAGTTCCAATCCTTCGAGTCTTTGACTTTGAGGGACTGGCGACGTTCGGATGGGCCCGAGCTTTTGCATGAGCCTGGCGGATTTCAAGGCGGACGACTCTTTGTTTGCAGAGTAGACGCACACCTTCTTGGAGGGTGGCGAGCTTCGTTGCTTGTGACAGTCTCCACTGGAGGATGCTTCCCTGGGCTTAGCTGTGACCGAGGGAGAGAGATGTCGGCTGGAGGGGTTTCACACTCTTGCTACTGCAGACTTGGTTTGGATGCAGAAGAAGGTAGAGGTCGCTCGTGCGTCGCTTCAGAAGTCGAAGTCCCATTTGGGGGATGCTCAAGCGACCGAGGAGACGTCTGGAGCATAGTTTCCGAAACAACGAGAAGAGCTGACGAAGTGCCGGAAGCTGGTGGAGTGATCAAGAAGGCTTCTGGAGCGATCCTTGCGAAGCAGCGTGCATAGCTGGCGACGCGTCGGAAGTTGACGGCTTCTCTACCCCTGGAGTTGCAGCGTGTGTAAGCTACGGAAGGCGAGCTGCTTTGACGCCTCAAGGACTTTAACTTTCTTGTCATTTTTTGGTTTGCTGACTGGACTTGTGGATCTGCACTCATTTTCTTCCGGACCGGTCTTCTGGGACGATGTTAGGGTGTTTCCTTTTTTTTTTTTTCTGGACTGAACCTTTGTAGGCTGCCTACGTGCCCTACTGAGAGGATCAAGTCGCACGTAGTTCGTTTATTCCTTCTTTTTTTTTTTTTGGGGCAAGGGGGATAACCTTGTACTAGGCAAACTACCTTTTGAGGGACTTGCCGCTGGTAGGCAGAGTCGACACTAGTTCGCAGCTGTCGCTCGCCTTCTTCGCTTCAATGTAGTTAGAAGTGAAGATCTTCTTGATTGGAGTTTTGATGAGTGCTGGAGCTTGACTGGAGTCGATGCCTTGGCGATTTGGAAGGGTTTGTTCGCCACTTTTGGAGAGGCGAGCTTGAGTCTTTGTCAGGCGATATAGTATTGCAGCTGAGGGTAGTGAACCCATGTGCACCGTGCTTTCTTTGTTGCGGCTGGATATCAACTCAGTGGAGTTTTGCCCCCGAGTGTTTTCTGGCTTGATTGCGAGTTGCTCAGAGCTGGTGTACTCGGAAGACTTGGTTGAGCTCGAGACGTACAACAAACCATGTAACGGTAGTGTCATCTCTAGCAAAGTGCTGAAGTTGGCCTCGGAGAATGATGACGCTGGTTCCTTTGCTGGAGTGGAAGGCGATCGTCCTGGCTTGCGAAGCCACTGAGGTGCGAGCCGCAGGACTGAAACAGCTTGAGCAGGCAACGGAACGCATCGCATCGAACTTGATTTGAAGTTGATGTGAATTTTCTGTCTTGATGCTGAACTTCTTTGTCTTTGTGCACCATCTGGCTGGAGGATGTCACCAGTTTTGCAAGTGGAGAGTTTTTGTCCCTCACAGCTGCTTCGACTTCCTGGGCTCGTAGAGCTTTTGCTGGAGGAGTTTCTGCAATGGGGTCTTTCACTTGGTAAAATTTGGCGTCAGCAAGGTGTGCTTCGGCCTCATTGAATGGCTTGTCGTTGGCGGCGATGCTTCTCCCCATGCTTTCGATGTTGGTGTCGCTTTCTTCATCGTCTTTCTGGAGCACTTGGTGAACTTCCATCATGCAGCAGGGGACCTTGAAGTTTTGATCAGCTTCAAGGAAGCAATTGGGAAAGAACTCCTGGAGTGTAGCCGGCTCTAGGCATATTTGCTAGAGAAGATTTTTCGGACATATCGGAGGTACTATGGACGCCTTTCTTTCTGGAGCTTCATTCTTTTTCATGAAGGTATTTCTTCCGGGGAGTTTTCTTGTCACCCGATCTTTCTCGTGGTTAGCCAGACATGCTATCTTGTAGCTTGATCGTTGTGGCCTTCTCCTTCGAGGCGCCATAGCCCATGCGTTTTCATCACTAAGATCTTCCTCGCTAAGGTGAAGGATTGGTGCTACGACTAAAGCTACTTCTTTGATCGGAAGGACTTGCTCTTCTGGCGACTGTACCGATTCATCTTCAGGTCCCCAGCCGGTTGGCTTGACTTCTTCGTTTGGAATCGAAGAAGGCCTGAAATAGAGGACGTAGAAGTCGAACTCACCTGACGGTTCGCCTAGCAGGTCTCTTTGCTCATCTCTTGCCTTGAGCACATGCCGGGATGTAGCTTCGTTTGAAAGAGGGAGCGTTTTTGCGAGAGACGGTTGCCCCCAAGATAGTGGGGATTTGGCCCTAGGCACTGAAGAAGTATGCCGTCGTCGTCTTCATGGAGCTGGTTTCGCCATTGATCTTCGACAGACGATGCGTAGCCTTGCTGAAGTGCATTGTAGAGTCAGCACTGGCAAGAAGTCAAAGGTGATTGATGTCATGTTTATCTCGACAACATCACCAGAGTCGATCTCGATCATCCCTTGCTTGGCAAGTGGCATGATCTTATCTTTGAAGACAAAGCACTTCTCGATGGGATGGCTCACCATCCGGTGGTACTTGTAGAAGAGCGGATCATTGACTCGATGTGCTTGTTCCGGCTGGTAACGCCTTTGTCCTTGCTTGATGACGCTAGCTCTATGTTTGACGCTTAGCTGGTGTACTATGATTTTAGGATCGAGACCCGACATCTCCTTGTAGAACCATGCAAAGACGTCTCTATACTCTTGGAGCAGTTCGACGTATGCAGCTTCTTCTTCAGGAGTCAAGTATGTGCTGACGAATGTAGACCGTGGTTCCTTTTCTGTGCCCAAGTTGTTTTTCTTCAAGTCATCAACGGTGGACTGCCCCCCTTATTCGAGGACCGGCGGGGCATCTTGTAACTCGTCGTCTGAAGTAGAAGTATCACCGTTGTCAGTTTTGAAAATGGAGATATGATTGACGGCTGCCATGGGTGGGTGGGCGGGTGTTGAAACGACGTCCTCGACTAGCATTCCGAACGATCGAACACCGACTTCTTATTTGGTTGCTTGACTGGCCTGAGTCTTTCGAATACAGATGTGCGCTTTAGATTCGACCGGCTTTGATTGCTTTTATTTTGCTTCTGGAGTAAGGCTTGGCATCGAGCCCGTTGCCGTCTTCTTTTGCTATCGGGACGGTTGGCGCAGGTAGAGTGTGCATCGGAGATTATCGATCTTTCAGTTGCTTCGTCTACTATCTTCGCCCCAATGTAGTTGGAGGTGAAGGTCTTCTTCGTTGCAATCCTGACGATCGTTGGAGTTTGACTAGATCCGATGCCTCGGCGGTTCGGGTGGACTTGTTCGCCGCTTTGAAACAGCCGAGCTTGAGTCATCGTCATCCCATGTGGCGTTGCTGCTGGGGGAAGTGTGCCCATGGTGCTTTCTTTGTTATAGCCGGCTTTAAACAGCAACTTAGCAGTATTTTGCCCCCAACTCTCTTTTGGCTTGAATCCTAGTTGATTAGGGTCGACAGATTCGACAGGTTCGCTCGGGTTCGGAGCTTGCGTCAGACTAGGTAATGACAACGTCATTTCTTGCAGAGTGATGACATTGGCTTCCAATAATGGTGGAACCAGCTTTCTTACCGGAGCAGAGGGCGGTCACTCAGATTTTCGAAGCCACTAAGGTGCGAGACGCAGGACTAGCGTCGCTTAGACGGACAACGGGGTATGTTGCATTGCTCTCGGCTTAGAGTTGATGCGCATCCTTTGTCTTGATTTTGACGCTTCTTGGACCTCGAGTCTCGCTTTATCGGAAGGTTGCATCGGATTTGCAGGGGGAGGTGCTTTATCCTGCTTTACTTCTTCAACCTTCTGGGCTCGAGGGGCTTTAGCTGGAAGGACTTCCGCGACTAGGTCTTTCGCTTGATAGAACTTGGCGTCGGCCAGATGTGCCTCAGCTTCATTGAATGGTTTATCATCAGCGACGATGCACTTCTCCATGCCTTCCTCGTAGTACTTGAGGCACTGGTGCCAGGTGGACACTACGACGCCATTCTCATGTAGCCATGGCCTTCCCAACAAGAGGCGATATGATGTCTGGCAATCAATGATGTGGAAGAGGACCGTTGTGTTGAGCGGGCCGATGGAAAGCTTCAGACGGATGATTCCGATGGTGACCTGTTCGACCTGGTTGAACCCTTGAATGACCAACTGGCTGGGCAAGAGCTGGTCATTGGTGATACCGAGTTGCCGCATCGTCTGGATGGGCATGATGTTGATGGCGGAGCCACAGTCTAGCAGGATTCGATTCACTGGCTTCTCTTTGATGTATCCCGAAATGTAGACGATCAATTGTGCAATCATGTTCCGAGTTGCAAGTTCATCTGAGAAGGTTATCACCGCATCGCACGAGGCAACAGTCTTGCCCTTCCTGCCGTCCTTCCTTTTTCTCTTGTAGTTGTCCGGATCTGCTAGGGCTGCAACCATTGCCAGGCGAGCCTTCTTCGAAAGATGCAAAGCTTCTACGAGTGGTAAGTACAGGATTGCTTCGTCATGAGAGGCAGCGCCCCCTTTGTCGGAGTCGTCTCCCTCGTCGTCTCCCTTATTGGTAGAGTCGCCTTCTTCAGAAGTCTCGACCTTATTTCTTCCTTCCGACATTCTACGTACCTCAACCATGCAACACGAGACCCTGATGTGCTGATCGACTGGGAGGAAGTGGTCGGGGAAGAACTCTTGCAACGTTGTTGGTTCTGGAAGGCTTTGCTGGAGGAGATCGTCTGGGTTTGCTGGCGGCACTTTGAACGCCTTCCTTCCTGGAGTCTTGCTTTTCTTCTTGTAAGTCCTTCGCTCGGGGAATCTTCTCACCACCCGGTCTCGCTTATGTTGCCTTGCTTGCCGTGGCCTTCGTCGCCGGGGTAGCATGACCCATGCCTCTTCGTCGGTGGATTCTCCCCCGCTAAGATGATGATTGGTAGCAGCAGCCGGTTCCTTATCAGTTAGAGACACTTGTTCTTCCGGAGGCTCTACTGGCTCGTCTTCTGATCCCCAGTCGGTGGGCTTGATTTCTTCAATCGAGATGGACAAAGGCTTTGAGTAGAGGACGTAATAGTCAAACTTCCCCGAATGCTGGCCCAGCAGGCCAACTTCTGGATCTCCTTGCTCATATCTCTTTTGGAGCGCTCGTTGGGATGTAGCATTGCTTGGGAGGGGTGCTGGCGTGAGCGATGATTGCCCCCGGGGCAGCAGTGTTTCTTCCTTAGTGAGCGCAGGAGCATGTTGGCGTCACTTTGAGACCTTCAGCTGGGAAGTTGGCTTCGCGGTTGGCCTTTGACGGTTGATGCACAATTTGGGCGTACTTCGTCGTGCAGCAATGAGTACCGGCGAGAAGGAACCGAAGGTGATGGTCGTCATGTTGGCCGTAGCGACCTCCCTGGAGTCGATTTCTATCTTCCCTTGCTTTGTGAGCGCCATGATTCTTTTCTTGAAGACGAAGCATCTTTCGATGGGATGACTCACCACTCGGTGGTATTTGCAGAAGAGAGGGTCGTCGATGCGGTGCATCTGCTCGGGTCTCTTCGAAGGAGGGAGCTCTAACATCTTCTCTTGCAGCAGTTGGTCGAACATGGAGGTGACTTCTGAGTCCGAGAAAGGGTACTCCTTTGCTTCGAGCTCCTCGAGGGTCATCCTTTGTCTCTGTGGCGGAGGCGGCGGTATGGCGGCTCCCTTTCTCTGATCCGGCTTGCCACCGATCTTGAGCGGCTTGGCGGTTGAAGCAACTTCGGCGACGTTGACTTGTTTCGGCTTCGGCGCCTGTGGCTTGTCCTTCTTCTCCACCTTCAGGAAATCCTTGTTCTTCGAGTCTCCGCGGTTTGTTAGGCTGAGTTCCATATCGTGAGCCCGAGTTGCGAGTTCTTCGAAGGACCGAGGCTTAATACCTTTGAGAATATAAAGCAGACCCCAGTGCATGCCTTGGGTGCATATCTCGATGGCCGAGTCTTCAGACAAGCGGTCTCGTGAATTCAGCGCGAGGTTCCTCCATCGATCGATGTAGTCGATCACTGGCTCGTCCTTCCTTTGCTTGACGACAGTAAGCTCGGTCATGCTGATGGTGCGTCTGGGGCTGTAGAAGCGGTTGAGGAACTCCCTCTCCATTTGATCCCAGTTGTCGGTAGATCCTAGAGGAAGATCAACATACCAATCGAACCCGTTACCCTTGAGGGTGCGAACGAACTATTTCACTATCTCGTCGCCATATGTGCCGACATTGTTGCAGGTTTCGATGAAGTGAGCGACGTGCTGCCGTGGATTCCCTTCCCGTCGAAGTGCTGAAACTTTGGTGACTGAAACCCGATGGGGAAGCGCAGCTGCTGGATCCTTGAGGTGTAAGGCTTCGAGTATGCCGCCATGATCGAAGAAAGACCACTGCCGTGGGAGCGCATCATGTCGGCTACCAATGCTTGTATTTGCTGTGCATTCATTGTTGTTGTCGCCGGTGATTGGGCAACCATCGAGTCTGGTACTGGAGAGATGACTTCCACCGGAACGGGAGCCGAGGAGAGTGCTGGAGTCACCGCTTGAACTGTCGGAACAACCTCTGCTGGAGCGGGAGTTGGAGCTGGAGCGGCTACCGGAGAAGCAATGGGTTGATCGTTTGTCGCTGCATCCTTTGCGCTTAGCTTTTAAAGCAGAGTGTTGATATGACGATCCTTCTCCTCCATTAGCCGAGCGATTTGTGCCATTTGCTCACCCATTTGCATGACTTGGAGCTGAAGAGCAGACGGAGGATGATGACGGAGGACGTCTCGATGTTGCATGCTTGCATCCTCACCATCATCATCGGAGATGTAGTTGCGGCGACTCGTCTCTGCTTGATGACGAATATTTGCCCCCTGCAGAGGATGGGCAACGTCCGCTGGAGAACCCGAACGGGCTCGGGGGTGGGGCTGGTCCTCCCCAAACTTTTGGACATGGATTCCAGGATCGAGGCTTGTTTCTTCATGCATCAAGGCCTGTCGGTGCTTTGGCGAGCATCTTCGAGAGTAATTTTTGGCGTGAAGACATCCGCAAGAGTTCGAGTACGCCGAGTGTAGACGCGTACCATTGGGGGAGCATCACCCTTCGAGTTTGCTGGATTACCGTGTCGGAGTAGAGGAGACTCGGCGATAGGCGAAAGGCTTAGAGCAAACGCATCGTTGCTTGCCCCAGCCATTGCGAACTTGAAGCAACTCCTTCAGACGGACGGATGAAAGGAGAGAAGGTCCCACCGGGCGTGCCAGAAATCTGTATACGCAGAAAAAGATATGGGTCGTCTTTATTGCGAGCACACGAAGATTACAGAGTGCCGGGGCCCGGGGACTCGGGGGTGGTGAGCCGGGGTGCGGCGAATATTGATCAGGAGATTGTGGGAGAGATCCTCTGGAGGGTCCCTTTGATCCGCGTCTCCACATGGTATTCGTGCGAGAGCTCTGAAGGGGTTGCCCAAGACAGAGGTCTTTACAGGGTGAGGGTTTTTTGAGAGGCTAAGGAGTATCCACCGTTTCTTTGGCCCCTTTCGTGCTTCGCGCTTCCTCGGCTAGGAGGTTTTCGGTTTCGTTCCTTGGTCTTCGTGTCTTCCTCGCTCCTTGCTTGACCTCGGCACCCTTGATTGTCGGTTCGCGGCATCGATCATGCTTTTGGCGTCGGCTTTGGCTTTGGTTTTCGGCTTTAACTTGGCTTGGGCGTGGCTCTGGCTTTTGCTTTGCTTTGGCGCTTGCGCTTGGACGTAGATGGGGGGAGACTTGCGGTGCTTTCGTTCTTCCGGACTTTGCGTCGTATCGGCTAGAATGTGCGGTGCTTTTGCTCGTGACCGGCGTAGTCGCTTGGCTTTGGCACTTGTGTTGCTTTGGCGCGGGCTTTACCGGGGCTTTTGCTTTGGCTTCTTGCGTGGACTTTTGCTTCGGTGTCGACTCGATCTTCTTCTCGAACGACGGTGGCTACTTCTTCAATGCTTCTGGCTTCCTTGACGGTTTAGGTGTCAGTTCGACTTTTCTTCTTCTCCGGGCTTCTTTGGCGTGATCGAAGTCGAAAGGTTCCTTTGAAGACGACGGGTGTAGCGACGACTTTGCTTCTCTTTTTCTCCGGGCTTCTTTGGCGCGATCAGATTTGAAGGGTTACTTTGAAGACGGAGGGGGTTGCACCGATCTCCGTGCGACGATTATAGCGTCGGCTTTGCTTTGAAGAAGACGGGTGTAGTGACGCTTCCGGTGTTCCTCTCCCAGCTTTCTTTTTCGTGGATGGAGCGGGCGTTTGTCGAAGGCGACGGGGTGATGACGCTTCGGTCTTCTTCTCCGGGCTTTTGGGCTTGATCGGAGTCGAAGGCTTGTTGGAGACGACAGGGTGGTGCCTGCTACAACTTTAAGTAGTCTTAATTAAGGGACTAAAAAGTGTAATTTAACCCCAAGTATAGGGTGTGTAGCGAAGTAGTAATCTCGGTGAGTCCGAGTTTGATTCCACAGGGACTGAAGGACTAATGGGAACTAGTGTGATGACAGTGCGTGAACGTGAGTGCAAATCAGGGTTTTCCACTGAGAGTGGAGCACGAATGATGAAACTACGTTACTAAATTAAATAGAATTAAGTATTGCAATTAATTAAAGGAAATTACGATGGAGATGAGGCTAAGGCATCCGGGTTCAACCTAGTAGTATCTTATGTATTCTTTTGATCAATAATTTGTACAAGGATAGCATGAATATTAATTTCGGATGCATGCTACAGAGGTCTTTAAGCATTACACATGCCCGAAGTCGATGTGGAATCAAAAGGACTTGTACACATGCATCGATGTCTAAAGATATGCATTCGTCATACTTAACTAAATAGATTGAAAATCATGCGGAAAGGGACTCGTTACGCTTGTGTTAACATACCACAGGGATTCACAAGTATTCCGTATGCCCGGAGTCAATACGGAATCAAACAAATTTGCAAGTACGTTAACATACATCATCAGGCAGTATCAGTCACATAGGATTCAATCATAAGAAATTAAAACTTGTTATTGATCAAACGAAAAACATAGCACACTACTAGGCATCCCCCATAGCCTTAGCTAGGGGTTTAGCCGCACATGTTCATATAGTCTGACATTAAAATACCAGTGCGAATAAAC
The DNA here is from genome assembly GCA_947650365.1 of Chamaelirium japonicum. NCBI lineage: Eukaryota > Viridiplantae > Streptophyta > Magnoliopsida > Liliales > Melanthiaceae > Chamaelirium > Chamaelirium japonicum. The sequence continues at coordinate 89,729,195 of OX393553.1, read as the reverse complement.
TTTATAATAAAAACGAAAAAATCAGAAGATGATCGCAGATGAAGGCTTCTGGCGAAGACGATGGCCTGCGGCGTGAATGACGGCTTCGAGATGGGCTTCCACGGCGAGGACGATGGAGCGTAGCTCGGAGCTTGTGCTTGGCGTGGCTCGTAGATGCTCGGTCGGGATGGTGGTGAAGATGATGAGGCGATGTAGGTTCGATGAAGTTCGGGGCTGATGATTTGACCTCGCCGGGTTGATGAGGTTCGAGCTTATGGTCTTCTCAGGTTCGGCCCTTTGCATATGCATCGTTCTTCAGTGGTCCGCTGCTAGCGATGTGTTAAGTCAGTGATGTCATCTCAGTCGACCTTTTGCAACTATTCTTTTCTGCACCATTTTTCACAAGGGCCTCCAAACGGGCTGTGCATCCTCCATTGAATTGTCGTGAGACTATCTATTGCTCGATCATGATGCCTCCTATCTGACTGCGTCGAGTACCGGGTCAGTTCCTTGAAATACACACAAATAACGAGTGTAAGGTTACAGTGCAATTATCGATAAAAAGGATAATTTGGACTTCCGGGCTCCGTATTTTTCATGCATGTATCGTATGAGTGAGAACCAATATACCGTTATGTCCGTAATAAAGTCTACTATGCAGTGGTGTAAAGAAACTGATGCGTTTTACGAGTATATGAAAAGTTTTACGTAGGAAAGCGATGATAATGCAGTCCGAAATAAGTGATAAATTGCATTATTTGGAGACTTAACACACCCCCCAACCAGCTTTTTGCTAGTCCTCGAGCAAAATAAGCGAGAATTCAATGCAAAGATTTTCGATAATAATGCATGATTTCTAACCTCGAAAAAGTTTTATTATTATTATTATTATTATTTTTTATTAAATGGTAAAACAACATAAAGCATTTTTTTTTAACGGAAAGTTTTGATGAATAATTTAAAGTACTCAAGACTAGAGATTCTACGGCACAAAGCTTATAGATTAATATTAGCTAACTTCTAGTTTACCGAGTCATCGATTAAGGTCCGGTTATTAACCATCCGTTAGAAAATATCAATCTGCCTGTACTCGAGTGCTCAGTGATATCTGGACTTAACACGACTAGAGCTTTGGTTTTCAAGAGTGCGTCAATACTAATAAACACCAAGAACGGTCAACAGACCTTGAACACTGATTCAAAACCCCGCTGTCTGTCCAGGTTTACGAGAGGTGTAGATGTTCGCTTTAATACCACAAGGGCTTTATATGTGATATTCCATGCTTACTCGTGTTTTTACAGCGACGGCTTTCACATTATCTTTTTCTTTTCTTTTCTTTTCTCTTTTTTTTTGATCAGGTCTCCCTTTTTTAAGAATCTAATTATGTATCCCTTCCTAATTTACACCATGGTAGCTGCACTCTGTGCCCATTACACGCTGCCAACGCTCTCATAAGTCAGGTAGCCATCCCCATATTGCTTCTACATTAGATTCACTATGTGTATATAGGATCATTCTCATAACCCTATACACCATCATTCACAAATATAGTTGCATGTAAGTTAGGACTTTTACATAACTCGACCCTAGACCTTGTAATAGGTAGCCCTTTTCGCTGTACCTGGTTTAATCCACTAGTTGCTTCTTTTTTTTCCGCCCTATCTCTCCATAGAGCAAACTAAGTGAACAAGACAGTCGTGGTTCATCAAGCCTCTAAGTATTATCAGATCAACAACAACCTATCGAACCTATACTCCAAAGGTGCAAGCCAGAAGTGTAGTGAAGTTTTCAAAGTACAATTAACCTGATACTCCATAAGAAGGAATTAATAAAGGGAACTCAACGTCAACACCTTCTGACTAGAACTTAAGCCTTTTATAATCTATGTCACTAAGTGCCATATAGTCATAGCAAGAGTACACAAAATTATACTCCAAAACTTCCAAAGTAATAATTTTTTTTATTTTTTATAATAGGCAAGAAATCTTTTTTTTTTTGAAAAATGAATAAAAATAATAACTAATATTTGGAAAAGTGTAAAAAATGCACAAAATTAGAATTCTTTAGGATTCTCACCCCCCAACCTAAATATGACATTGTCCTCAATGTTTAAAAAATGATGCACATAATGATATTTCATAGAGATTCAAATATAGAAACATGAAGGATATATCATTTTACAAGAAAGACTAAGAGAAGGGTTAGAGATTACCTGAAAAGATGATTGCACATATTTTCACTACTTTCCAAGAATATTACTAGAAAAAAAATAGAATAACAGGAAAAACAAAGCAAAGGATCTCTAGCAGATATAGAGATCAATCTTTAGAAACAAGATCTTTTGGAATTTTCAAAAAAAATAAAGAGTAGTCATGCATAAAAAAGACATATCTTGAGATATATTGTGGATGCTTATATTCTCCCACCACATCCTTTCTATTGGGGACAATCTTACATTGTTGTGTATGAGCTTAATTTGTATTCTCCTCAAACTGGAGAATACAAATTTCATTTATATTCCACCCTATATCTTCTTCATGTTTTTTCAAAATTTCAAACAGTTTTGTGTCCTGGTTCTTATTTAAATCAGAAGATATAATAATAGGAAATGTTTCTTTTTTACTCAAATAAGCATACTTTAATTCAGATGGTAATTGTTTTAGGTCAAGTTTTGGTGCTTCCATATTAGATGGAATTGATTTGTTAGTATCTCGAGGCAAGTTTTCAAAGTAAGCTTTCCATCTATCGGTATCAAACAATGGGACATAATCTAACAAAGCATAAACATCCTCAAAAATCTTATCATCAGTGTGACCATAAAAATGAGTCAAACCAGTTTTTAATGGATCGGAAGTAGACATAACCAATTTATCCTCTATACAAGCCTCAATCAAGTTTACTTCCTCAGGTTCATCATCATTATTATCATCTAGTTGTTTGCAAATATTGAAAACGTTCAGCTCAATAGTCATATTGCCAAATGAAAGTTTCATGACCCCATTTTGGCAATTAATAATGATATTCGATGTAGCCAGGAATGGTCGACCTAGAATGACAGGAATAGGGGTGCTACCATATGCCATATGTTGAGTATCCAAAACAATAAAATCTACTGGAAAGTAAAATTTATCTATCTGAACAAGCACATCTTTTATGATCCCTCTCGGAATTTTGACAGATCTATCGGCGAGTTGGAGAGTGACTCTGGTGGGTTTTAATTCACCAAGTCCCAACTGTTCATAAACCTAGTAAGGTAACAGGTTCACACTCGCCCCTAGATCAAGTAAAGCTTGTTCTATCCTAAAGTTCCCTATGATACATGAAATAGTAGGACAACCAGGATCTTTATATTTACGGGGAGCACTCTGCTTAAGGATAGTACTAACCTGTTCTGTCATAAAGGCCTTCTTTTGTACATAAAGTTCTCGCTTAACTGTATAAAGGTCCTTCAAAAACTTAGCATATGACGGTATTTGTTTAACTACATCCAACAAGGGAATATTGATTTTAACTTGTTTGAATACATCGAGGATTTCTTGATCAGACGCTCCCTTTTTAGCCGCTAACAATCTATGGGGGAATGGGGCAACAGGTTTATACGTAGGCATTGGTTCATCATCTTTTTGTTTAGCAATGCTATCCTCACCCTCATCTAGGAAAGATTCCTCAAGCTTATCAGTCATTTTAGAGATTTCTTTATTAATGATTTTTCCACTCCGAAGGGTGGTGACAGACTTAGCATGCTCTACATGAGAATAAGATGAACTAGGCTTATTAACCTCATGTTGATTCTTAGGATTAGGCTGAGGTTGAGCAGGAAAAACTCCTTTCTCCCTAGTATTAATTTGTGATTCAATCCTATTGACTGAGGTTTTAAGTTCTTGAATAGCCTGTGCATTATTCTGGTTTATTTGAGTTTGCCCTTTTATGAAGTGGTTTATCGTGGAATGCTCTGCCATAATCATATCTAATTTATCCTCGAGGGACTTCATGTGTGGTGGCATATAAGAAGTTTGATTAGAAGGTCCCAGAGGATTATCGGTAGATGGATTATTCTTCCAACTGAAATTAGGATGATTCCTCCAATTAGGATTATAGGTATCAGAATATGGGGAACTAAATGGCCTTTTGTAAGTAGTAGTGAAATTTGCTTGGTCGTGCAATACTTCTTGAAAAGCAGGGATTGTAGGACAATCCTTTGTTAAGTGTACATTACTCTCACAGATTTCACGTACATATGCTATTAACAGAAGTTGTGGTTCTTCCTATGTTAACTTTTTGTGATTCTAGGGCTTCAAGCTTCTAGTTAGGTTGGCAATTTTTGCATTGACATCATCTTTCTCAGATAATTGATAGATTCCTCACTTAGAGTTAGACACTTGTTTAGATTTGGCAGTTTGATCGCTTGTATCCCAACTTTGTGCATTTTCAGCTAGTTGATCAAAATATTCCCAAGCTTCATCATAGCCTTTATTCATGAATTCACCATTACACATCATCTCTACAAATTGTCTCATATTGGAGGCTAATCCATCATAAAAGAAACTAATGATCCTCCAATCTTCGAAGCCATGATGTGGGCATAAGAGAAGAAGTTCCTTAAATCTCTCCCAACATTGGAAAAATGTTTCATGTTCTTTTTGAGGGAAATTCATGATATTCCTTCTCAAGGTATTTGTTTTATGAGTCGGAAAGAATTTTTTTAGGAATTCTCGTGTCATCTCTTGCCATGTCCCAATGCTTCTCGGGTTTAAAGAATGAAACCATGATTTGGCTTTCTCTTTTAGGGAGAATGGAAAAGGCTTCAGTTTAACTACATCTTCAGTTACATTATTGTATTGCAAGGTTGCAATAACTTCTTCAAATTCTTTAAGATGTAGGTAAGGACTTTCAGAGTCTAAGCCATAGAACTTAGGGAGTAATTGAATCACTCCCGATTTCATATCAAAGGTTCCCGCATTGGTAGGAAAAATAAAGCATGACGGGGTAGTCGTTCTACTAGGTTGTAAATAATCACGCAATGTTCTAAATTGTTGCTCATCATAGTTACTTGCATTATCAGCCATATTTTCAGAATAGTTTTTCAGACAGATTTGATTCAGATTCAGCTTTGCTTAATTTTTGTGTATAATCCCGATACCACAAGGATATACACAAGATTCAGAGGCAAAGGGTAAGTCAGGGTTTCACAATCAAATGTATGCACCACCTAAAGCCTTCTATAAAAACGCTTTCGTTTGAAGGGGATTACAGACTAGACACACATACGCCTACACCGAGACGTATGTGCCGAGCTTTTCCACGAGAGCGTAAGTTGATGCGAGATAGCAAATACAGAGAATTTAAAGAAAGAGTGTACCAGAGAGAAGCAATTCTTTATTTAGGCAAGCACGTAATACTCCTCCTTCGCAATCAACGGTTTACTCCTCTTCCTTTTGTCAAAGTTTTTTTTTTTACCTGAAACGAAAGAAATAAAAGTACTCAGTCTATTGAATGCAAAGAAAAAAACAAAGAAGAAAGAAAAACATGGATGCAGAGTTCCTATTCGTCCGTTGCAATCCCTGGCAATGGCGCCAAAAACTTGCTACAACTTTAAGTAGTCCTAATTAAGGGACTAAAAAGTGTAATTTAACCACAAGTATAGGGTGTGTAGCGAAGTAGTAATCTCGGTGAGTCTGAGGTCGATTCCACAGGGACTGAAGGACTAATGGGAACTAGTGTGATGACAATGCGTGAACGTGAGTGTAAATCAGGGTTTTCCACTGAGAGTGGAGCACGAATGATGAAACTACGTTACTAAATTAAATAGAATTAAGTATTGCAATTAATTAAAGGAAATTACGATGGAGATGAGGCTAAGGCATCCGGGTTCAACCTAGTAGTATCTTATGTATTCTTTTGATCAATAATTTGTACAAGGATAGCATGAATATTAATTTTGGATGCATGCTACAGAGGTCTTTAAGCATTACACATGCCCGAAATCGATGTGGAATCAAAAGGACTTGTACACATGCATCGATGTCTAAAGATATGTATTCGTCATACTTAACTAAATAGATTGAAAATCATGCGAAGAGGGACTCGTTACGCTTGTGTTCATATACCACAGGTATTCACTAGTATGCCGTATGCCCGGAGTCAATATGGAATCAAACAAATTTGCAAGTACGTTAACATACATCATCAGGCAGTATCAGTCACATAGGATTCAATCATAAGAAATTAAAACTTGTTATTGATCAAATGAAAAACATAGCACACTACTAGGCATCCCCCATAGCCTTAGCTAGGGGTTTAGCCGCACATGTTCATATAGTCTGACATTAAAATACCAGTGCGAATAAACTTTATAATAAAAACGAAAAAATCAGAAGATGATCGCAGATGAAGGCTTCTGGCGAAGACGATGGCCTGCGGCGTGAATGACGGCTTCGAGATGGGCTTCCACGGCGAGGACGATGGAGCGTAGCTCGGAGCTTGTGCTTGGCGTGGCTTATAGATGCTCGGTCGGGATGGTGGTGAAGATGATGAGGCGATGTAGGTTCGATGAAGTTCGGGGCTGATGATTTTACCTCGCCGGGTTGATGAGGTTCGGGCTTATGGTCTTCTCAGGTTCGGCCCTTTGCATATGCATGGTTCTTCAGTGGTCCGCTGCTAGTGATGTGTTAAGTCAGTGATGTCATCTCAGTCGACTTTTCACAACTATTCTTTTCTGCACCATTCTTCACAAGGGCCTCCAAACGGGCTGTGCATTCTCCATTGAATTGTCGTGAGACTATCCATCGCTCGATCATGATGCCTCCTATCTGACTGCGTCGAGTACCGGGTTAGTTCCCTGAAAAACACACATGAAATAACGAGTGTAAGGTTATAGTGCAATTATCGATAAAAAGGATAATTAATTTGGACTTTCGGGATCCGTATTTTTCATGCATGTTTCGTATGAGTGAGAACCAATATACCGTTATGTCCGTAATAAAGTCTACTATACAGTGGTGTAAAGAAACTGATGCGCTTTACGAGTATATGAAAAGTTTTACGTAGGAAAGCGATGATAATGCAGTCCAAAATAAGTGATAAAATGCATTATTTGGAGACTTAACACACCCCCCAACCAGCTTTTTGCTAGTCCTCGAGCAAAATAAGCGAGAATTCAATGCAAAGATTTTCGATAATAATGCATGATTTCTAACCTCGAAAAAGTTTTATTATTATTATTATTATTATTTTTTATTAAATGGTAAAATAACATAAAGCATTTTTTTTTAACGGAAAGTTTTGATGAATAATTTAAAGTACTCAAGACTAGAGATTCTACGGCACAAAGCTTATAGATTAATATTAGCTAACTTCTAGTTTACCGAGTCATCGATTAAGGTCCGGTTATTAACCATCTGTTAGAAAATATCAAACTGCCTGTACTCGAGTGCTCGGTGATATCTGGACTTAACACGACTAGAGCTTTGGTTTTCAAGAGTGCGTCAATACTAATAAACACCAAGAACGGTCAACAGACCTTGAACACTGATTCAAAACCCCGCTGTCTGTCCAGGTTTACGAGAGGTGTAGATGTTCGCTTTAATACCACAAGGGCTTTATATGTGATATTCCATGCTTACTCGTGTTTTTACAGCGACGGCTTTCACACTATCTTTTTTTTTTCTTTTCTTTTCTCTTTTTTTTTGATCAGGTCTCCCTTTTTTAAGAATCTAATTATGTATCCCTTCCTAATTTACACCATGGTAGCTGCACTCTGTGCCCATTACACGCTGCCAACGCTCTCATAAGTCAGGTAGCCATCCCCATATTGCTTCTACATTAGATTCACTATGTGTATATAGGATCATTCTCATAACCCTATACACCATGCTTCACAAATATAGTTGCATGTAAGTTAGGACTTTTACATAACTCGACCCTAGACCTTGTAATAGGTAGCCCTTTTCGCTGTACCTGGTCTAATCCACTAGTTGCTTTTTTGTTTTTCGCCCTATCTCTCCATAGAGCAAACTAAGTGAACAAGACAGTCATGGTTCATCAAGCCTCTAAGTATTATCAGATCAACAACAACCTATCGAACCTATACTCCAAAGGTGCAAGCCAGAAGTGTAGTGAAGTTTTCAAAGTACAATTAACCTGATACTCCATAAGAAGGAATTAATAAAGGGAACTCAACGTCAACACCTTCTGACTAGAACTTAAGCCTTTTATAATCTATGTCACTAAGTGCCATATAGTCATAGCAAGAGTACACAAAATTATACTCCAAAACTTCCAAAGTAATAATTTTTTTTATTTTTTATAATAGGCAAGAAATCTTTTTTTTTTGAAAAATGAATAAAAATAATAACTAATATTTGGAAAAGTGTAAAAAATGCACAAAATTAGAATTCTTTAGGATTCTCACCCCCCAACGTAAATATGACATTGTCCTCAATGTTTAAAAAATGATGCACATAATGATATTTCATAGAGATTCAATTATAGAAACATGAATGATATATCATTTTGCAAGAAAAACTTAGAGAAGGGTTATAGATTACCTGAAAAGATGATTGCACATATTTCCACTGCTCTCCAAGAATATTACTAGAAAGAAAATAGAATAATAGGAAAAACAAAGCAAAGGATCTCTAGCAGATATAGAGATCAATCTTTAGAAACAAGATCTTTTGGAATTTTCAAAAAAAATAAAGAGTAGTCATGCATAAAAAAGACATATCTTGAGATATATTGTGCATGCTTATATTCTCCCACCACATCCTTTCTATTGGGGACAATCTTACATTGTTGTGTATGAGCTGAATTTGTATTCTTCTCAAACTGGAGAATACAAATTTCATTTATATTCCACCCTATATCTTCTTCATATTTTTTCAAAATTTCAAACAGTTTTGTGTCCTGGTTCTTATTTAAATCAGAAGATATAATAATAGAAAATGTTTATTCTTTACTCAAATAAGCATACTTTAATTCAGATGGTAATTGTTTTAGGTCAAGTTTTGGTACTTCCATATTAGATGGAATTGATTTGTTAGTATCTCGAGGCAAGTCTTCAAAGTAAGTTTTCCATCTATCGGTATCAAACAATGGGACAGAATCTAACAAAGCATTAACATCCTCAAAAATCTTATCATCAGTGTGACCATAAAAATGAGTCAAATTAGTTTTTAATGGATCGGAAGTAGACATAACCAATTTATCCTCTATACAAGCCTCAATCAAGTTTACTTCCTCAGGTTCATCATCTAGTTGTTTGCAAATATTGAAAACATTCAGCTCAATAGTCATATTACCAAATGAAAGTTTCATGACCCCATTTCGGCACTTAATAATGGCATTCGATGTAGCCAGGAATGGTCGACCTAGAATGACAAAAATAGGGGTGCTACCATATGCAATAGGTTGAGTATCCAAAACAATAAAATCTATTGGAAAGTAAAATTTGTCTATCTGAACAAGCACATCTTCTATAATCTCTCTCGGAATTTTGACAGATCTATCGGCGAGTTGGAGAGTGACTCTGGTGGGTTTTAATTCACCAAGTCCCAACTGTTCATAAACCGAGTAAGGTAACAGGTTCACACTCGCCCCTAGATCAAGTAAAGCTTGTTCTATCCTAAAGTTCCCTATGATACATGAAATAGTAAGACAACCAGGATCTTTATATTTAGGGGGAGCACTCTGCTTAAGGATAGCACTAACATGTTTCGTCATAAATGCCTTCTTTTGTACATAAATCTTTCGCTTAACTGTACAAAGGTCTTTCAAAAACTTAGCATATGACAGTATTTGTTTAATTGCATCCAACAAGGGAATATTGATTTTAACTTGTTTGAATACATCGAGGATTTCTTGATCAGACGCTCCCTTTTTAGCCGCTAACAATCTATGGGGGAATGGGGCAACAGGTTTATACACAGGCATTGGTTCATCATCTTTTGGTTTAACAGTGCTATCCTCACCCTCATCTAGAAAAGATTCCTCAAGCTTATCAGTCATTTTAGAGATTTCTTTATTGATGACTTTTCCACTCCGAAGGGTGGTGACAGACTTAGCATGCTCTACATGAGAATAAGATGAACTAGGCTTATTACCCTCATGTTGATTCTTAGGATTAGGCTGAGGTTGAGCAGGAAAAACTCCTTTCTCCCTAGCATTAATTTGTGATTCAATCCTATTGACTGAGGTTTTAAGTTCTTGAATAGCCTGTGCACTATTCTGGTTTATTTGAGTTTGCCCTCCTATGAAGAGGTTTATCGTAGATTGCCCTGCCATAATCATATCTAATTTATCCTCGAGGGACTTCATGTGTGGTGGCACATAAGAAGTTTGATTAGAAGGTCCCGGAGGATTATCCGTAGATGGATTATTCTTCCAACTGAAATTAGGATGATTCCTCCAATTAGGATTATAGGTATCAGAATATGGGGAACTAAATGGTCTTTTGTAAGCATTAGTGAAATTTGCTTGGTCGTGCAATACTTCTTGAAAAGCAGGGATTGTAGGACAATCCTTTGTTAAGTGTACATTACTCTCACAGATTTCACATATACTATTAACAGAAGTTGTGGTTCTTCCTATGTTAACTTTTTGTGATTCTAGGGCTTCAAGCTTTCTAGTTAGGTTGGCAATTTTTGCATTGACATCATCTTTCTCAGATAATTGATAGATTCCTCCCTTAGAGTTAGACACTTGTTTAGATTTGGCAGTTTGATCGCTTGTATCCCAGCTTTATGCATTTTCAGCTAGTTGATCAAAATATCCCAAGCTTCATCATGTCCTTTATTCATGAATTCACCATTACACATCATCTCTACAAATTGTCTCATATTGGAGGCTAATCCATCATAAAAGAAACTAATGATCCTCCAATCTTCGAAGCCATGATGTGGGCATAAGAGAAGAAGTTCCTTAAATCTCTCCCAATATTGGAAAAATGTTGCATGTTCTTTTTGTGAGAAATTCATGATATTCCTTCTCAAGGTATTCGTTTTATGAGTCGGAAAGAATTTTTTTAGGAATTCTCGTGTCATCTCTTGCCATGTCCCAATGCTTCTCGGCCTTAAATAATGAAACCATGATTTGGCTTTCTCTTTTAGGGAGAATGGAAAAAGCTTCAGTTTAACTACATCTTCAGTTACATTATTGTATTGCAAGGTTGCAATAACTTTTTCAAATTCTTTAAGATGTAGGTAAGGACTTTCAGAGTCTAAGCCATAGAACTTAGGGAGTAATTGAATCACTTCCGGTTTCATATCAAAGGTTCTCGCATTGGTAGGAAAAATAAAGCATGACGGGGTAGTCGTACTACTAGGTTGTAAATAATCACGCAAGGTTCTAAATTGTTGCTCATCATGGTTACTTGCATTATCAGCCATATTTTCAGAATAGTTTTTCAGACAGATTTGATTCAGATTCAGCTTTACTTAATTTTTGTGTATAATCCCGATACCACAAGGATATACACAAGATTCAGAGGCAAAGGGTAAGTCAGGGGTTCACAATCAAATATATGCACCACCTAAAGCCTTCTATACAAACGCTTTCGTTTGAAAGGGATTACAGACTAGACACACATACGCCTACACCGAGACGTATGTGCCGAGCTTTCCCACGAGAGCATAAGTTGATGCGAGATAGCAAATACAGAGAATTTAAAGAACAAGTGTACCAGAGAGAAGCAATTCTTTATTTAGGCAAGCACGTAATACTCCTCCTTCGCAATCAACGGTTTACTCCTATTCCTTTTGTCAAAGTTTTTTTTTTTATCTGAAACGAAAGAAATAAAAGTACTCAGTCTATTGAATGCAAAGAAAAAAACAAAGAAGGAAAAAAAACATGGATGCGGAGTTCCTATTCGTCCGTTGCAATCCCCGGCAACGGCGCCAAAAACTTGCTACAACTTTAAGTAGTCCTAATTAAGGGACTAAAAAGTGTAATTTAACCCCAAGTATAGGGTGTGTAGCGAATTAGTAATCTCGGTGAGTCCAAGGTCGATTCCACAGGGACTTGAGGACTAATGGGAACTAGTGTGATGATAGTGCGTGAACGTGAGTGCAAATCAGGGTTTTCCACTGAGAGTGAAACACGAATGATGAAACTATGTTACTAAATTAAATAGAATTAAGTATTGCAATTAATTAAAGGAAATTACGATGGAGATGAGGCTAAGGCATCCGGGTTCAACCTAGTAGTATCTTATGTATTCTTTTGATCAATAATTTGTACGACGATAGCATGAATATTAATTTCGGATGCATGCTACAGAGGTCTTTAAGCATTACACATGCCCGAAGTCGATGTGGAATCAAAAGGACTTGTACACATGCATCGATGTCTAAAGATATGCATTCGTCATACTTAACTAAATAGATTGAAAATCATGCGAAGAGGGACTCGTTACGCTTGTGTTCACATACCACAGGGATTCACAAGTATTCCGTATGCCCGGAGTCAATACGGAATCAAACAAATTTGCAAGTACGTTAACATACATCATCAGGTAGTATCAGTCACATAGGATTCAATCATAAGAAATTAAAACTTGTTATTGATCAAACGAAAAACATAGCACACTACTAGGCATCCCCCATAGCCTTAGCTAGGGGTTTAGCCGCACATGTTCATATAGTCTGACATTAAAATACCAGTGCGAATAAACTTTATAATAAAAATGAAAAAATCAGAAGATGATCGCAGATGAAGGCTTCTGGCGAAGACGATGGCCTGCGGCGTGAATGACGGCTTCGAGATGGGCTTCCACGGCGAGGACGATGGAGCGTAGCTCGGAGCTTGTGCTTGGCGTGGCTCGTAGATGCTCGGTCGGGATGGTGGTGAAGATGATGAGGCGATGTAGGTTCGATGAAGTTCGGGGCTGATGATTTGACCTCGCTGGGTTGATGAGGTTCAGGCTTATGGTCTTCTCAGGTTTGGCCCTTTGCATATGCATCGTTCTTCAGTGGTCCGCTGCTAGCGATGTGTTAAGTCAGTGATGTCATCTCAGTCGACTTTTTGTAACTATTCTTTTCTGCACCATTCTTCACAAGGGCCTCCAAACGGGCTGTGCATCCTCCATTGAATTGTCGTGAGACTATCCATCGATCGATCATGATGCCTCCTATCTGACTGCGTCGAGTACCGGGTCAGTTCCCTGAAAAACACACATGAAATAACGAGTGTAAGGTTACAGTGCAATTATTGATAAAAAGGATAATTTGGACTTTCGGGCTCCGTATATTTTATGGATGTATCGTATGAGTGAGAACCAATATACCGTTATGTCCGTAATAAAGTCTACTATGCAGTGGTGTAAAAAAACTAATGCGCTTTACGAGTATGTGAAAAGTTTTACATAGGAAAGCGATGATAATGCAGTCCGAAATAAGTGATAAAATGAATTATTTGGAGACTTAACAGTGCCGCTCCGATCTTTTTCTCCGGCCTTTGCTTCTGGCGTCTTCGAAATCAAAGGGTTCTTCCTCTCCGAGCTTTCTTCTTCGTGCACGAATTTGAAGGCTTGATCTTCTTGTGCAAGGGTCTTCACTTTGATGAGGGCTTTCAATGGACTAAGCCGGTCCCGAAGGGATAGGCTTGCTCGTACCTCGTGAAGCCTTGGATCGATGAAGAAGTGTCTCCTCTTCTGTAGAGCTTCATCGCTTTGTCTTCAGCTTGTGACTTTTTCGACCTGGTGACGGTTGTGGTGTCGGCTTCTTCTCCGGGAGTATTTGACGTAATTGGGGTTGAAGGCTTTGTTGAAGACGGCGGGTGTAGCGACGCTTCAGGTCTTCTTCGTGAATGGAGCGGATGCTTGTTGAAGATGACGGGTATAGCGCCGCTTCGTTCTTCTTCTCCGGGCTTTTGAGCTTGATCGGAGTCGAAGGCTTGTTGGAGGCGACGGGGTAGTGCCGCTCCGATCTTCTTCTCCGGCCTTTGCTTCTGGCGTCTTCGAAATCGAAGGGTTCTTCTTCTCCGAGCTTTCTTCTTCGTGCACGAAGTCGAAGGCTTGATCTTCTTGTGCAAGGGTTTTCACTTTGATGAGGGCTTTCAATGGACTAAGCCGGTCCCGAAGGGATAGGCTTGCCCGTGTCTCGTGAAGCCTTAGGTCGATGAAGAAGCGTCTCCTCTTCTGCAGAGCTTCCTCGCTTCGTCTTCAGCTTGTGACTTTTTTGACTTGGTGACGGTTGTGGCGTCGGCTTCTTCTCCGGGAGTATTTAACGTAATCGGGGTTGAAGGCTTTATTGAAGACGGTGGGTGTAGCGACGCTTTAGGTCTTCTTCGTGAATGGAGCGGATGCTTGTTGAAGATGACGAGTGTAGCGCCGCTTCGTTCTTTTTCTCCGGGCTTTTGAGCTTGATCGGAGTCGAAGGCTTGTTGGAGACGACGGGGTAGTGCCGCTCCGATCTTCTTCTCCGGCCTTTGCTTCTGGCATCTTCGGAGTCGAAGGGTTGTTGGAGATGACGTGGTGATGCCGCTCCGATCTTCTTCTCCGGCCTTTGCTTCTGGCATCTTCGGAGTCGAAGGGTTCTTCTTCTCCGAACTTTCTTCTTCGTGCACGGAGTCGAAGGCTTGATCTTCTTGTGCAAGGGTCTTCACTTTGATGAGGACTTTCAATGGACTAAGCCGGTCCCGAAGGGATAAGCTTGCCCGTGCCTCATGAAGCCTTGGGTCGATGAAGGGCGCGTCTCCTCCTCTGCAGAGCTTCTTCGCTTTGGTCTTCAATCTTCGACCTCTTGAGCCTTCCCCCTCCCCCCCTATTTATAGGTGAAGGGGGGAGGGGAGAGATATGGGAAGTTTATTTGAATCCCTTTAATATCTCTCCCATAACTACCCAAGATTTATTCTTCAATTGAAGAGGGGAATAAACCTTTATTTGCTTTCCTTTTCTGGCGGGGTAATTATGGCTCAATCATTTTTGGATTTGCTTTGAATCTTGCACATAAAGTCGATGGCGACCCGGCTTCGTTTCTTGTCCGTCGGATCAAGGGATCGACGCAGATCCACACTTACGTAGACGTCATACGCAACCTCCCCCGTGCATAGCGGTATTTGTTTTCTTTTTGGTCTTTTCTTTCCTCTTCTTTTCTTTCCTTTTCTTTCTTTCTTTTCTTTCCTTTTCTTTCTTTTTTTTCTTTCCTTTTCTTTTCTTTTCTTTTCCTTGCATGGCCGGCCACCCCATGAGGGGTTCGGATCTTTAGTAGGGGCCGGGTGGGTCCTACTTGAGGATGGGCCCACCCGGCCCCTTGTTGGGCGCGAGTCGGGTGGGTCCGAGTGCTCGTCGGGTTTGCCTCCGAATTGGCGCATGCGAGTCTGGCCCGGGTCGGAGAGTTTGTCGGGTTTGCCTCCGAATTAGTGCTTGCGAGTCGGGTTCGGGTTAGACACAATTTGTGTGTCTACTGGTGGAAAACAAAGCACGTGGCACTTTGGGCTTGGGGTCTAATGATAGGAAGGAATCGGTTGTAGGGAAGGCTTTTCTCTACCAACTCCCATGCCATGTGGCAGATGGGAGAGGGATGAGAGCTGGAAATAGGAAGGATTCGATTGGAGATGCTCTTAGAGGCTCAGACTAATGAGGTTTTTTCCAAAATGACCCTCAATTAACCTGTATTGATCAAACCGAACCCTGGTTTCAATCCTTTACTTTTTTGACCTTTTTTTTTGGGTTGATTTTGCCCCCGCAAATTTCTTCCCCTCTGAAGAGGTGCCGCTCGAGGGTTTCAGTTTTTTCTCTCAGAGTTCTCCATCCGTAGCAAAGAATCCGTAGCAAAGAGAAGAGAAGGAGGGAGGGAGGGAGGGATAAAGAGAAGAGGAAGGGAGAGATAGAGAGAGAGAGGGCACATCTTCTTTGGGGCGGGAAAGCTATCTACGGCGACGGAGGAGTAGGAGCATCGCTACCGGACTACTCTCTCTCACCTGAATATCGTGGAAATCCCTTGTGAGGAATCAATCTGCAATGGCAACATCGTCATTGGACCCCTTCTCTTTCATGGTCTCACCCTTGGTATTTTTTCATTCTATTCCTCTTCAAATTCTATAATTTCTTTAAAATCTTTAAGATTTTTTTCTATAGAAAAATTACAGGGTATTTATTAATCCATGATCAAATATTTGTGTTGTAGGGTTTCTTAATGTTGTTTGCATAACCCATCTGTGAAATTATGGTACGTGATTCAGCCTCCGCTTCATCTTACTCCCATATAGTGCATATTTTTGTCGACCTCTGATATCGATTCTCTCAACATCTGGTAAAGCTTTATCCGATAATCACTTCAGGTGTTTTCATCCTGACATTGATGAATAACTATATAATTACATGCTCCAGTCCTAATCTCTAGGAACCCATGGAATTACTAAATCCTAAATCCCATATTCGGAAATGACTTAAATATTGGTTATGCATCTATATATGATGCTGCTTGCACATTCCTTTAATGTATCGTACTAACTAATTTTAATATATTTATGTTGTTTGCAGCATACAACCATGGATACAACACTGCTCGTATTATGCGTTTGCGATGGAGATTTAGTTAAAGATAATGCTAAATATGAGTACACTGGTGGAACAACAAAAAAGTTCTTTATGCCTCGTTTGTCTTCTTTTGACCAACTCATTAATCTGATATATCGTTTTATGAATATTAGAAAAGATGAATATGATATCTCTATTAAGGTAGTATATTATAGTACGGTCCCTTGTCCACCTGTCGAGATTTCGGATGACGCTGACGTTGTTTTGTTTATTGCTTATAGTATTCGTAACGTGAATAATTCAAATATCTCGTCGCTAGTAAGTAGAGTACAAAAATGTCCCATTTCACGTCACATCTTCTAAACAACTCTGAAGAGAAAGGTACCTCAAATGTGTAGTGAACGATCGAAGGTTTGTAGGAAGAAATTCAAAATTCCTCCAGTTGTAAATGCAGAAGATTCTCCTTTTAGGAGAGATTCATCTTATCTAGCTACAGTAAATATTGGTGATAGTATTGAAAATATATCTTCTATACAATGCACTCAGAATGTTGAATCTCATAGAAAGAAAATTCTCGATAACACTTTTGTGGATGATATTAAGTGAGACTGTTACTTTTGTTTAAACGTAAAAGATTTTTATCAACTTATATTTTTTGTTATAATCCATGAAATCCTATACTTGCAGGTTTTCGAATAATGATGTATATTGTGGCATAAGTGATGTGACCCATAACATCCAACACAACCAATTACATTGTAACCCATAACATATCCAATTACATCCAACACAACCGATTACTATGTAACCTACAACATCCAACACAACCAATTATATTTAATATCATTTGAACTCAAACATGTCTAATTACAACCAACACAACCAATTACACTGTAACCCATAACATCCAACACGAAGCATAATTACACCATACAAAATTTATATCTAAGATCATGATCATACAGAGTTTGTTCCAAATTATATTAAAACAAATAATAATAATAATTTATTCATCAAAATTTAAAAAGCAATTCTTCTTTGGATAGCAGTCATGTCGGTCTGTGTGAAATCAATCTTTCATCCTACTATCAAATAGTGTGCATACACCAGTATGAATACCCCACAATCAATCCTGAAACATTATAGCATATAAGATAATCAAATTATAATATTATAATTTATTGAATTAAAATTAATATAGTTTGTATAAGTTAATCTTACACATTCTCTTGTAGCCTTATGTTTTCGCTATAATTCCGCATTTCCCACTTCTTTCTAATCAAAGCTTTTTTGTCACCTAGGCTATACAACATAATATGAAAGTTATAAAGAAAAGTATTTACATCCGCTCGATAAGTATTCTTGGGGTTTTTGTCCAAGGAGTCCACGAACATTATCAATCTTTCCTACATGTATACCACCACCAATTTACCAATGAGTTTTTTTGTAGTTGATTAGCATCAGAATATAAGAACAATCCCACAACCTCAATAAATTTTCATCTTTATCAAGTATCTTATCTTTCAAGTTTACATATACTTTGATGTTACTACACTAACCATTGGAAATTCCATAAATTCTGGCTAACTCCTCCTTATTTGATGAGTTCTTTTTCTTTCTGAAAAATTTGAGCTCAAATTTTTAAAAATATCTTGCAGATGACTGAATAAACTCATATTCATAATAAACAAATATGATTTAGAAAACTTATATCAATTACATTATTATGAAATATTATGTGAAATAGTCATACCCAAAGAACAACGTCATGCAACCTATTAAAGGTAACTTTAGATTATTTCGACTTCTCCTCGATATATGTCTTTTCTCTAAGATAGCCATGTATGAATTCATATACTGTCGTAGAAGACAATGATTAGAAAACTTAAAAATAATAAAATATAGGTTATTTACTATTAAAAAACTTAGATCGCTTGTCATCCAACTAAGTGAGGAGTATAGTTCAAAAATTATATCGGGCATGATCTTGCAACTTGGGAGGGTTGGACCCGACCCTACCCGAGCCCAACCCGAGTTTTGGGCAGGTTTGGGTTAGTGTATTTGAAGATTGGATTGGGTTAAGGTTGAAAAAATACAACCCGAGTATTTATGTATGTCTGTGAGTTTGTGATATATAGTTAGCAATCACAACCATCCCGAGTGCTCATATGTTAAGGGGTCGCAATTACAGCCATTCGTTTCACCATGTCCCATATTATTGTTTATCAAATAAAGATATTGTCTAATGATTTAGTAAATTGCATGGAGAGAAATGCAACAAAAGTTGTATATCATTGTTAGTAAGTTTTTTTTTTTGATTTTCAAATGTCAAAATTTTAAATAATGATTGGAAATAAGTATACAAGAACCTGAACAACCCGACCAATCTGACCAACTTGGGCTAACCCGAGCCCACCCCGAGCATGAAATTTTTTACTTGGGTTGGGCTGGAAAACTCGGGTTGAATGTTGGGTTGGGTTGGGCTTGGATTGTCCCCAAATCCGACCCAACCCGCCCGAGTTGCAGGCCTATCCACAGAGAGATATACACAAGTCACACAGCCGGCCCCCGCCCCCGCCCCCGCCCGGCATCCCCTCTTTTGAGAGTGAGAGAATCGCAATGGCGCTTCTCAGCTGCAACTCCGACCTCCTCCTCCTCTCCGACCGATCGTCTCCCCCAAACTCTAGCACCAAAACCAAGCAGACGAGGAGGTCCTCGCTCGCCGCCCCCCTCTGCTGCTCCCCGCGAGTTCCCGATCCGCCGCCGGAGGATCCGAAGAGGAGGATCTCCGAGCAGTCGTCGTGGGAGGCGAAGGATTCGGAGGGGAGGGACTACCTGTACAGGCTGGGGCAGGAGGCCGACAACACTAACATCGCCGTCGGTGCCAGGAAGGGGATGATTGACGACCTCTTTGTCGGGCAATTCCTCGGCAAAGACTGTAAGATTTCCTGATTTCCTTCTCCATGTTTGTAGCTTCTCTTGGAAATTGAAATTGTGTGAGATGATAAGTTTTTATTTTCTGTCTTTGAATTCTTGCAGCGGATATTGTTTTCGATTACAGGCAGAAGGCGACAAGGTCCTTCGAGTACCTCCATGGCGATTATTACATCGCACCGGTTTTCTTGGTGAGCTCCATTTTTTCTATATATTTGTTTAATTAATTCCTTATTAATATGTTTTTTGCTTATGAAAATTGAATTAGTCGGGATTGGAGCTACTGTTGGATCTTTATTCTTAGAAATTCACCTGAAATTCATATTTTTGAAGTGATTGGCCCTATGGGAGCACGGTGATGAGTTAACTCTAATGAATTGAGTGTAAATGCATCAAAAATTAATATGAAGTACAAGACAAACAAGTTTGCAAAGGCTCCCAGTGATCAGAGATCGTGTGGTTGTGGATCAGACATTTTTTGGGCATCTAACGAGGGAGGATTAAGGACATAGAATAGCAAGAAAGGAGGAACAAATGATATATGCAGTAGAATGGCATTGGATGATAAACATAAAGATGAATAAAGGAGAAATCATAAATTGAGTGTGGATAACATCATAACACACCACAAGGAGAGTCGGAGACACGAACGTCTTGTTTACGGAGCAAAGCTGGTCGACGGGAAGCCCCGACTCTTCGGAGTTGCATAATTGAGGCACCTTTTCGAGGTGAAATCAAGGTAGAAGATGATGAGTGGGCATGAGCCTCGCCCGACTTGTGTTTCTCTCACGAAGAGGAACAAAATTCTCTGAATTTGAATTCTTTTCTTTTTCATCTTTTAGATCTTTAAGGTTCCCAATGGAGGGTGGAGATCAAAGGAGAATCAAGAGATCAAAGGGCGAATAGAGAGACAAAGAAGGAAAGAATGAGAGAGAGAGAGAGAGAGAGAGAGAGAGAGAGAGAGAGAGAGAGAGAGAGAGAGAGAGAGAGAGAGAGAGAGAGAGAGAGACCAAAGAGGCCGTATGGCATGTATGAGAGGAGTGAAAAGGAACTTGTGAAGGTTTCCTTTCCTGTTGGCTTTACAAATTTCTTAAAATCTATTTAATTGACCTATTGACGTGCCACATCATCAATGACTTAAGTCATGCTGATCCGACCGATGGATCGAGTTCTAAACTCGATCGTCGATGCCCTACAACACTTATCCATTAAAATAAAAGTTCTAGTGCATCTGAGTTAGCTCAAAATGATATGAAAGCCACTCAAATCTGATTGTGGACACCCCTAGCAATTTAGGTAATTTTCTTCAACTGAAAAGATAGACAACAATGGCATAAAACAACAAAAAATTGCCTAAAAATGAAATATACAACTTAAAATGGCTATTGATAATGTTTTTCATCAAATAAAAATAAAGTGAGATCTTGGTTCATCTTAGGATGCATCACTATTTGTCTAAACCAAGGTTCAAAAAAACCGTCTTGACACTATTTGGTATGAAAATATGTTGTGTAAATATTTTGACAGTGCGAAATTATTCCAATTTTGTAGTAGTAGTAGAAGTACTATTTTTTGATGGGCTTTTCAATGAAACCCTGGACAATCATAACTTAAGCATAGATACACACTTTAGAGCACTTGGATCACATTTTTACTTCATCTAAGGGTGTAGAGCTTCACATGGCATGTATTTCTATGTATGTTGTGCTTATGCACAACAAATCTAAACATAGAATGGATGGAAACATTGATTGAACGATGGAAGTTTGCAATGGAACTCTGTAAAATCGTAAATCAAACACAAATGCACACTTTGAAATACTTAAATAACAATTATATACTATCAACTAGAGGGAAACTCTTAGTAGCTTGTATTTTTATGCAAGCTATGCTGATACATAATATCCTAAACATTTAACGATTTTTGATGATTCAACGATCTTTTGTGATTTACTTTCGTATCAACTGATAAATAAACGATTTTACTGTGAATCCTTGCGACAATATTCTGTGGGCCATATTTTGAATTGGTTGTTGCCCATACTGTTTTTTTTTTCCCATGATTTTCAACCCCCTTGGTCTAAACCAAGTTACATTCTTTAGATTAGTAAATATATGACAATGTTAGGAGATCTGCTATAGTTCTAGAGGGCTTCCCCAAGGAAAATGTTAGGGGAGGATGTTTCCTATATGGATCCACTTCGGTTGGAATTTCTTGCATGTATATTTTAGATCTTCTTTATTAATAAAGTTGTTTTCTTATCTATCACATACTCTCTATCTCGCAGACATGCAACACACATGAGAAGTAATTCTGTGCAAATCACAGTCCTTATTATTTTTATGCTTATTCATAGGCTGATTTTAATCACCCTCTCAAAGTTATTGACCATGAACATGTAAGTTGCCTGTATTTTTGTCATTCAATTGAAGATGATCAAGCATATTTTCTCTAATATTCTTTAGGTTCTCTCTTCCCGCTTTTCTCTTAGCATTTTCTTGGTAGTTTGCAAGTCTCTGTATTTTGGAACCTGACAAATGATTTTGATGTCAAATATTGATCTGTTTTACAGGATAAAATTGGTAAGCTCTAGGAAACTTTGTTGGTAGTTTGCAAGTCTGAATTTGATGAGGTAGCAAATTCATGAGAAAAGAGAAACAGAACGTTTGCCTTTTGTCCCCTTACATATGCTGAAGGGATATGTGTTATTATCATGTTGTCATAGGTATTCAATGTGATCTCAGAACTAGATGTAGACTATTCTTTTTTAGTTCTGTTTTTAATGAATAAAATAGTTGTTTCTAGCACATGGAGTTGTTAATGGAGCATTATTTATCTCCTTTTAAAGAACTTTTCCTTATTAATTTATCTGCGAACAAAATGCACGGGAAGTACTTGCCAAAAGAAAACATCATAAGAATGCTTTGTATTTACCCTTGACTATTGAAACTCAAAGAGCAAGGTTGCATAGATTGGAATATGCAATAGTTGGGGCAATAGTCTAATATATATAATTCGATTGAGCCATGACCCTAG
This sequence comes from Chamaelirium japonicum, assembly GCA_947650365.1. Classification (NCBI taxonomy): domain Eukaryota; kingdom Viridiplantae; phylum Streptophyta; class Magnoliopsida; order Liliales; family Melanthiaceae; genus Chamaelirium; species Chamaelirium japonicum. Next base: position 89,706,771 of record OX393553.1, on the reverse strand, counting down.
CATGTGGTTGTGATTTAAATGGATACTTGATAGATTAGATTGCTAGCGGCTGAAAAATAGTTTGTCATCATTGCAGAGTGTAAGAGCAGTAGTTGTGCCACATAAAAAACAGGACGAAGGCCAATTGTCCATTACCATGCTATTCTGAGCCAGCACATGATACTAACCTTGAGACCAATATAGGGAAATGATGTTTTGCTTTGTGTTTGTCTAAGAGAAGTTGATATCTCCAAAGAACACACATAAGCCACTAGTATACTGCCTATACATTGGATCACTACTCTAGTTGTTAAAGATGGTCTTAAGCTTTGGTGCATAGATAGAGGATAAGTGAGAGAATCTATAGAGTAACATAAGAATGCGTAAATCAATTGCGTTGTAAATGAAGGAGCACCGACAAATGCTCTTTGACGCATGTCAAATGCGTAATGTTAGGATAACAGATGATTAAATAAAGAAATTCACAAAGAGTTCGATGATTCCATGTAGGATCTGGATCTTATATACAATGAATGAAATGAAGTCATAGATTATAGTCCATAGGTGTATGCATAGTTACCAAATCGGCTGTTTTTTTGAAAAAAACGCGTATCGATCCAAAGTCGTAGCAAACAGGAAAAAAACTTGTTTTTTTCAAAAAAACGTCCGTACGCGTTTTATACGCGTTTAAAACGGAAAAAACGCGTATAAAACATGTCGGGTTTGGCCCGGGTTTAAATTGGGTTCGGGTTTTATTTTGTTTGTGCTTAATAAACACATATGTTATATGTTTTGAACTTTTGATTACTTAATGTTGGAAAATGACATATGTACATACTTGGTATAATTTTTAAGATTTTTTTTGTTTTTTCCGATGTTTTCACGTTTTTTTTCCGTTTTTTCTGTTTTTATCGTATCTTTCCGATTTTTTCCCATGCCGTTTTTTTCCCGTTTTCCGATTTGGTAACTATGGGTGTATGTGGATATTAGTCTTAAATGAATGGCTGATCATATGCAAGGTGGCTGTCCTATGAAATCAACTATTACCCTTGGAGAAGAAGGCAACCTCTTGACTGGAAAATAGTTGAGAGCGCCATGTTTTCTTCTAAAAGCTATACTAGAGATGTTTATACATAATGTCAATGATTGAAGCACTATTATCAACAATACATAGACAAAGTCAAATTATGATTGTCATTGGAGAATCGCCATGCAAAAAAGAACACTCGGGTTACGGTAAGTCCGAAGTCCCACATCAGGATGTCAAGCTGGACATGCTCAAGTTGGGCAAGAAAATATGTTTGGCCTAATGTTTAGCTCAAGAACATTGCCAAAATAATGGGGAAGATCAAGTGGAGGTTGCATGTATAACTCCTCGGAATCTCGCACAAACCATGTCAATGATGATTAAACTCATGGATTGAAATTTCGATCGAAATACCGAAATTTCAGTCAAATATTTCGGTTTTGGTCGGGACCGAAAAGACATGTATGTGCGAAACGCCGAAACCCTGTTTTGGTCAGTTTCGGTTATTTCGGTCAAATTTCAATCATTTCGGTCAAATTTTTGTCATTTCGGTCAAATTTTGAACAATTTTGGTTTCAGCTTTTGGAACCGGAACTGGTACTATCAATTTCGGCCAATTTCGGTCGAAATTCGTTCAATTTCAGTTTTGGCTTGGATCGGAACCCGACACGAAACCCAAATTTAAAACCTTAATTAAACCGAAGACAACAACCATCTTCATTATATAGGGGAGGAAGAAGTCTGATGGGTACATCACCAGCAAATCACCTCAATTCAGGGTGTACTAGCAAGTTGCAACGACGTTCCAGGATTGCCCAGTCTATGTCGCTGTGGCTTGGCGAGTAGCACAACAGACTCATAGAAGTAGGCCGACCTATCTTCACTGTGCCCTTATGCATCTTTTTTTCTATTTTCGTATCGACTAGTTTTAGTACGGCACATTTAATTTTATGCCAAATTTTCTTGTTTTAATTCGTTGTAGGCAAGTCTATATAATGACTCGTCATCCATTTGAGACTCCACCTCCAATGGAGCTTTCCCCTTCAGTCTTTCCAGAGGAGCCTCCTCCTCTTGTAGATGATTTAGCGGGTCCTTCTACAATAGTGCCACCAATGAAGCTTCCACCACTCCAGCCAGAGCCAGTTGTGGAGCTTATGTTAGCCGAGCCACTATAGAACTTTGACTTCGCAAATGCTCCTAAATTTCAGAGCTTCAAGAGAAGCTCTCAACAAATGATAGTGAACACCTATATGACATTGCACGCTATTATCAGATTGTTGGACCCTTATATGACACTATCTCCCATCTTGACATCATATGTGTTGTTCGTGTGCCTTGTCAGTGTCATTTTTCATTATACGAGGGAACTATCTCTGGGGTTCTCTTCTTATCTCCAAACCGCCAATGCCGGTCCCAAACCCGGATGAAAAAGGTTGGAGGTTGATGTTAGGTTGAAAGCCAGTCGTAAAAAACCAACTCAAACTATTGAATGAATCCTAATTTGGTTATGGACATGGTTCTCTTCTCTCTCTCTCTCTCTCTCTCTCTCTCTCTCTCTCTCTCTCTCTTTCCATATCATCTCTCTCTCACCCCGTTCTTTCCTCTTTCCTTTCATACCCCTTCATCCAAGCCTTCCATCTTTTATTTTTCTTCAATCCACACTGTCCATCGAAAACCCTAATTCTATAAAAAGGGGAAACAAAGAAAACAATTTCAGATTGCTGTATTTACCTCTTGTGAGAGCTTTTGGGAGAGACATGTCCCCACAGTCTTCACCATCATCTTCCACCTTTGAGAGTGGTACTCGGCAAATGAACCAAAAGTTTCCGGCATCCCTGATTGACTTGACCTTCTTCGCGAAGGACTGACTCATCTTTGTCTTCTTTCAACCCACAACTGTTTGAGTAATGGTTTCTCTACTTTCATCTTTATCTTTTTTTCTTTTCTTTCCATCAAAATATGCACCTTTATATTACATTTCAGCACCCGTATCTTTACTGAAATTCCACTGTTGACCCTCCACTTCATCCCCATAATGATCTGTATTAGTGTGGCCTAATTGAAAACCTGTCCGGTGGCCTTACATGCTTGCTAAGTTTCTGCACTTGGCCCTTCCTATTTTTCATTATATGCAGCCAGAGTTGTAGCTTTGTTGGATAAATAATTGTCTCTATTGTTAGATCTTGGCTTATGTTAAAGATTGGATGCATATGTCTAAATGATCTACGTTGGATAATCATAGCTTGTTGAATTATGTGGTGTTTACTGCACTATACTGGTAGTACTCATCTAGTTGGTCTTTGGGTCGCCGAGGCTTAAGATTGTAGTGCAAGTCATCCTTGTCTACATCAGTAACGAGCATCTGTGTCTTTTGGCTCATGTTCTAGTGTTCGAAAATATGTTAAAAGCAAAGAGTTGCAGATCAGTGCAACTCTTCTGTGAATTTATTCTTATATATTTCGACAATGATGTCTTGCAGTTTGCTCTGAAAGAAAAACTAAATATCAATATTGGCTGGTAGAATTAGGTCAGGATTTTAAAAGCAAACAACAATATCTCTAGTAGGCAATAGTGCTTTAGTTTTTCTTATTGTTAATTGCGATATTAAAAAATGAGAAATTGCAAAAGTTGTTTTTTTACTTTGCTGCAGCTAGTTCACATCATGCTTTAATTATTATTTACCTTTTGCAGCATGCCACATTGTGAAGAACTATATTGCACATATTCTCAACACTAGAGTTCCTTTAATCCTGGGTAAATATTTTAATTTTTTGTTTCTTTCTGCTTAATTTGACTAGATACAACTTTTTCTGACACATGATAATCATATTTCTCATTAGTGATTTTGAAAATATTGTTTGCATTTTTTTCGCAGTATTCTGTTTATCATCTTATATATCCGGATAGCTCCATAGATTATTTTCTTTGATAACTATAATCTGTTTATTTGCATTTGTATCTTGCACTCTTTTCAAATTGTGCTTATTTTGGTAATTTCCTTTCTTTTTGTACAGATAACCTATATATGATTTGTTTGATTAAGCAAAGTCATTAATCAAACACATGTGTTGCTAAAAGCATCACCAAGAAGGCAAGAACAAACAATTTAGACATGCATTTACTATCAATATGCTCCAATAATTATGCACATTACCTCAAGACAGTCACACAAGCTGAATGAATTCACCTTTTATGACTGAAATAAGTAGAATGATACTATTGCATAAATCTGGTAAACAACCAAATTTACACTGAATGCATGATTTTATCGTAGTACATATGGATTCGGGGGCTTCCTTCCTCATGACACTATTCAGGGATTAGATCTAAATTGTTAACCTATTTTTTCTATTGTTCGAATTTATACTGAATGCATGATTATATCATGGCACACAGTGATTCAGGGGATTCCTTCCACATGACACTATGGAGGTATTAGTTCTAAAGTGTGTACCAATTATGCCTATTGCTAGATCTTAGTGATGCTTTTATTAATTTATTGACACTTGTGTGTTTTTATTAATGGCTTTGCTTAATCAATCTTGGCAAGCCAATCGTTTAGTCATTAGAAAATTGTGGTTAACCTCAAAAGGGCAATGTGTTGGGGATCATGGATTTAGAGAGATGAAATTTAATCCCTATTTGATAATGGGTGTGGATCCTTGAAGAGGATACAGACTTTGAAAGTCCATTGTCTTGCGCAAATATTGGGAGGGCATCAAGGAGAGGAATTGGTTGGCAAGTATTTCTACTCGACTCTTTTATTTCAGAAGGGAGTTTGGCCACTCCCACTCATGCTGATTTGTATCCCATGGGAGATGGGTGACACTAAACTCATCCATTCAGTGATTCCATTCTGAAATGGTAACTCACGGATTTGTTTGTTGGACTTGTTAAGGTTCGTGTGAGGTTTTTAATCATTGAAAGAGTAGGATTCCTAAACACACTTATGTTTTTTGGATTAGAAGTTTAGAAGTATCACTTGTCTCTGCCTCAATGGGAGAGTTTAGAAGTATCATTTGCCTTGGTTACCTAAGGAGTCTGTTGCCTAGGCAGGAATACATTTAGGCAGCCTAGACATGAGGCATCCATAAATATATGAGTAGGATTCCTAAACACACTATGTCCGGACCTTATGCTCTTTATTTAGTTCAAGCATAGTTTATTAGTTTGTCTTAGTCCCTTGCTTTAGATCTTCCTGACCCATTAAATGTGTAAGATAAACCCTTTAATCACTTAAGATCTATTTCCTCCTTTCACTTTTCTTCCTTTCCTTATGTGCACAATCCTTAGGGAAACAACCGTTGGGCTGTTGCTTGCGGTAAGTGGTTGTATGCGCATAAAAAGATCCGGGTCATCTTTATTGCAAACACACGAAGATTACAGAGTGCCGGGACCCGGGGACTCGGGGGGTGGTGAGCCGGGTGCGGTGAATATTCGATCAGGAGATTGTGAGAGAGATCCTCTGGAGCGTCCCTTTGATCCGCGTCTCCACGTTGTATTCGTGCGAGAGCTCTGAAGGGGTTGCCCAGGACAGAGGTCTTTATAGGATGAGGGTTTTTGAGAGGCTAAGGAATATCCACTGTTGCTTTTGTCCCTTCCATGCTTCGCGCTTTCTCGGCTAGGGGGTTTTCGGCTTCGTTCCTCGGTATTCGTGTCTTCCTCGATCCTTGCTTGACCTTGGCGTCCTTAATCGTCGGTTCGCGGCGTCGATCGTGCAATTGGCGTCGGCTTTGGCTTTGGCTTTCGGCTTTGGCTTGGCTTTGGCGTGGCTCTGGCTCTTGATTTGCTTTGACGTTTGCACTTGAACGTAGACGGGGGAGACTTGCGATGCTTTCGCTCTTCAAGACTTCGCGTCGTATCGGCTAGAGTGTGCGGTGCTTTTGCTCGTGACCGGCGTAGTTGCTTGGCTTTGGCACTTGCGTTGCTTTGGCGCGGGCTTTACCGGGGCTTTTGCTTTGGCTTCTCGCGTTGCTTTTACTTCGGCGTCGACTCGATCTTCTCCTCGAACGGCGGTGGCTACTTCTTCAAGGCTTCTGGCTTCCTCGACGGTTATGGCGTCGGCTTGACTTTTCTTCTTCTCTGGGCTCCCTTGGCTTGATCGGAGGTGAAGGCTTTACTTTGAAGACGATGGGTGTAGCGCCGGCTTTGCTTCTCTTCTTCTCCGGGCTTCTTTTGCGTGATCGGAGTCGAAGGGTTCCTTTGAAGACGGCGGGGGTAGCACCGATCTCCGTGCGACGGTTGCAGCGTCGACTTCGCTTTGAAGACGACGGGTGTAGCGACGCTTCGGGTATTTCTCTCCAAGCTTTCTTCTTCGTGGATGGAGCGGGCGTTTGTCGAAAGCGGCAGGATGATGACGCTTCGGTCTTCTTCTCCGGGCTTTTGGGCTTGATCGGAGTCGAAGGCTTGTTGGAGACGACGGGGTGGTGCCGCTCCGATCTTCTTCTCCGGCCTTTGCTTCTGGCGTCTTCGGAGTCGAAGGGTTCTTCTTCTCCGAGCTTTCTTCTTCGTGCACGGAGTCGAAGGCTTGATTTTCTTGTGCAAGGGTCTTCACGTTGATGAGGGCTTTCAATGGACTAAGCCGGTCCCAAGGGATAGGCTTGCCCGTGCCTCGTGAAGTCTTGGGTCAATGAAGAGCGCGTCTCCTCTTCTGCAGAGCTTCCTCGCTTCGTCTTCTGTTTCCGACCTGGCGACGGTTATGGTGTCGGCTTCTTCTCCGGGCTTTTGGGCTTGATCGGAAGTCGAAGGCTTGTTGGAGACGACGGGGTAGTGCTGCTCTGACCTTCTTCTCCGGCCTTTGCTTCTGGCGTCTTCGGAGTCGAAGAGTTGTTGGAGACGACGGGGTGATGCTGCTCCGATCTTCTTCTCCGGCCTTTGCTTCTGGCATCTTCGGAGTCGAAGGGTTCTTCTTATCCGAGCTTTCTTCTTCGTGCACGGAGTCGAAGGCTTGATCTTTTTGTGCAAGGGTCTTCACTTTGATGAGGGCTTTCAATGGATTAAGCCGGTCCCGAAGGAATATCAATGGGAGAGTTTAGAAGTATCATTTGCCTTGGTTACCCAGGGAGTCTGTTGCCTAGGCAAGAATACATTTAGGCAGCCTAGACATGAGGCATCCATAAATATATGAGTAGGATTCCTAAACACACTATGTCCGGACCTTATGCTCTTTATTTAGTTCAAGCATAGTTTATTAGTTTGTCTCAGTCCCTTGCTTTAGATCTTCCTGACCCATTAAATGTGTAAGATAAACCCTTATATCACTTAAGATCTATTTCCTCCTTTCACTTTTCTTCCTTTCCTTACGTGCACAATCCTTAGGGAAACAACCGTTGAGCTGTTGCTTGCGGTAAGTTGTTACCATAAAAGTCACCAACATTGATCGAGGGCGGCATGATGATGCCTAGGGGTAATGGCGATGGGTGGTTGAAATGAGAGGTGGTGACAATGGCTAAGGGCAATGTTGGGATACCAAACAGTAGTAACAGCTAGTGTTACAGCTGTTGCTAACAATGGGTGGCGACAATCAATGTTTCAGATTATTTTTTTCAGTCTCTTTGTCTCTACATTTTCCCTCTTTCTCTTCTTCCCACTTTTTCTTAGCTTCTCTTTTGTACCCTAACTTGTTGTGTAGTGAAAGCTTGGTGTTGGTTGGTGGTCAGAGGCTGCAACAGGAGGTTGACAGCAATCTGGTGCATGTACATATGGGAGGCAGCAGAAGTGGGTGTGGTTGGAGCCTGAACCCTTAGTAGCTCTTTCTATTTTAGTATTGAAATAATGAGTTCCTCACAGTAGGACCACCCACTAGATACTTGAAATCATTTAAAGTTCCATCCTCCTTCCTAGTCCACTGAAAGGCCTTATTCCAGTGATTAGAGAGCTCGATAAAGACATACATTGAACAAAGTCCCTTGATCTTTTGTAAAAATTTTCTACCTTTTCCATTTGTGGCTCATTTACTTTTTTCAGACTTTTTCCTTTTCTTGAATCTAGATGAAACTCTTTCCCTAACAAAAGTATATAGCCAAGGAAAATTTTTCTGTTGGTTGCATGCTTTGATTTGGAGTTTAGGGACTTGTGATACGATAACATAAGATGTCACACAGAATTTCCTTTTATTTTTTTGGTTTTGATATTTTAGTGCAGATTAGGTGGTTGGATGTTTTATTGCCTTCAATCTCCTCACTGTTTTCAAAGACTGACCATCATATGGTTGAATCTTAAAGATTTTAAGGTTGTTTCTCGGGCTATTCTCCTTGAGGATTTGAATCGTATTGTGATTAAGTTGGATAATGCAAATTTCAGACTCCTAAGGTAAGAAACGCAACAATATTTTCTTCTGCTTGCTCATTGATAGGCTTACAGAAACTGTGATTGATTGCTACTTGTGTTTACAAGAAGTGCTTTTCTTTTATTTTGAAATGTCATCTTTGGTTGCTCTAAATAAAACATTCACCTTTTGGGAAATGAGAAGGAAAGGTTGGGGCTTGGGAGGTGGGTCTTTTTTTGTTCTTGTAAATTCTGTTGATAGCAAGAGTACTTATTGTGACAAGGATTTCAGCTAGAATACGTCATCTTCCATTTCACACTATTACCTGGATACTTTTTTCCAGATTCTTGTCTAAGTACTTTTGCTGGTTTTTGAGGCTTGGAAGAAACCATATAATTTATAGAGTTCTTCTCAATAAAAGCGACTGCTTATGGAGCAAGTTTTGGGTGGAGATTTAGTCAGGAATTTCTTTAATTCCCTTGTGGGGTTGGGGATGGTGGTGTCTGTATGTGTATCTTGGATTTTTTTACCCTGGTAGGTACTCCCATAGTACCTCAAGGTGGCATGGTGCTTCGTTTGGATGTTCCTCTTTGTTTCCCGTAAATGAATTGGCAGGTCCACGTTTCCTCTGTATAGATGAATAATTGTTTTAACAAATCCTTGGATATGGAGAAGCCATTATAGTTAGTATCTTATAGATATAATTATATACATGGTTTCTTGTATAAATAGGCTTGGTTTTACCATGGACTATTATATTGAGTCATGCCCCTTTTTTTTCGAAAGTCAGACTTCAATTAACCATTCATTTAACTTCGTTGCCTTCCTTAAATTGCAATTGTGCATAGGCAACATATCTGGTGATAATACTTGAGAGAGATTTCTATCTAACCATGAGTTCTTGTTTTGTTTATCGCTTGCATTCATAATATCGGAATGCTTTTGTCTAAATATTGCAAATAGTATGCATTGAAGTTACTGAAGCTATTATTTAATCGTGCAGGTATTTGGGGAGGAAAAGGTCAAGGGAAAACATTCCAAACTGAACTTATTTTTCGGGCAATGGGTGTTGAACCTGTCATTATGTCTGCAGGGGAATTAGAATCAGATAAAGCAGGTTCTTCTCTCTTAGGAGCATACATTTATGAAACATTCCTATCATATCCAAGATCATCTTGGTTATCAGTAATCTCTACTACAGTTCATAAAAAATTGTGCAATATCCTCCTGGATTTCATCCAGTTTCTGATTAGCTATCATATTTGATTAAGCTTTGATGGGTCATGCCATGGGAAATCCTCCATTTGAAGAGCTAGAGTTAATTTTTCTAACGATAGTACAAAATAATCCCATAAGACACCTTGTATGTTGAAATAATGGTTACATGAAGTTGTTGCATGTTACTGTGATGGCTTAACCTTTTTCGTAGACCTGTTACTTCTTCGCTTGCTGATGGGAATTTCTATTGCTTTTTTACTAGGAGACATTAATCATCCACTTAAAATCATTTTTAAAAAAACAGTATCATTTATATTAGCTAACACCTGGACTGCATGAGTGTGTTAAGGAAAATTTCATTAATTTTAGTAAGAGCTTATGGGGTCTTAGAGAAGTGTTAATGCTTGTCATACTTGTTACATGACTATCTCACGTGGGTGCCTGATTCAAGCACTATTCAATAGGATCACTATATCATGAATTTATCTTATATAGGACTACATCAAGAGTATTAGGGGAATTTTCCATCAAAGAATTACACTCAAGATTAAACAATTGATCTTCTAATTTTGAACCAAACTTTTCATTTATTTACGAACGCATATAACCTTAACTCCCCTCTCGATCTATTTTCTCCTTAGGTTTAGGGGAACCTTGGAGGTTGCTTACCGATGCTACGCTACAAACCTAAAGAATAAACTACTAACCCATAAGGCCGGTGATGAAGACAAGATCCGCACCATAATCTTAATAATGCTGAAATGACTTGTATTAAATTTTTTTATCAGCTGTTTTTAGGCATTTTTTATGATGTTTTGGGCCAATTTTAGGCTTTATGAATGATGTAGAATGTTTCCTAAGTCGTGGGGGTTGTCCGCGATCTCATTCGAGAGCTTTCCGGACGTTTCCGTGCTCTTTCGGATGTGATTTCTGTTTATTATTAATGAAAACAGCAAACAGGTATCAGCAGGGCACCGACGGTCGAGATTAAAACCTTGAACCAATGGCCGGATAATCGTGGCAGCCTTCTGGCACTCTCTTAATTGATGGGCAACCTTCTGGCACCTTCTTAAATGACGTGGTAGCTATTGGGCCTCAATTAAGGGATAATTGGGCTTATCTTAAGCCCAATAGGACTTCTTCTCATAGATGTCGCTCCCCTAAGAAGCACTGACACTAGTACGGGGACACGTGTACGACACGAAATGGGTACGCCAACACCGCAAATCCTAAAAAAGGAGGACATGGGTACGACGAGGACACGACAAAATAAATTTATATTTTATATTTATATTTTATGTATGTTTATAATTCATATATATTTCAATAATAAAAAAACCTCATAGAAAACAACTAAAATGAAAATTTAATGCACACTTAATCACAACAGTTAGTTACACCCAGTCCAATTGGCGAATCGCACACAACCCTAATTGGCATGGAAAAGAACGGTTGTGTTTCAGTTTTGGCTTCAACCTATCTAAAATCTCAGAAAATCGGATAGGTTAAAGTCAAAACTGAATTATAACCGTCCGTTACAACTAGCTTGGCAAGTGAATCGGACTCAGGCCCAAATGGCATGCAAAAGAACGGCTGTGATTTAGTTTTGGCTTCAACCTATCTGATCCTATAACCTCAGAGGATCATATATATTGAATCCAAAACTGAATCACAACAGCTTGTGACCCGACCCTATATCGAACAGCCCGTCAACCCGCCGTGTCCGGTCGTGTCCGGCTCCTGGAAACACGTGGGACACGGCACATGCGTGTCCGACACGTGTCGGTGTCGGATACGTGTCCGACACGAGTACGGAGGGTTTGGGGAAGTGTTCGTGCTTCCTAACTGCTCCCCTTTCTTCCTTTTTGTGATCTACCCGTGCAAACCTCCCGTCCGTCCCCTTTTTCGTCCGAAAACCGAGGCAACCCCCCCTTGCCGTCCTATCTCTTCTCCCCCTTATTTTTCTCTTCTTTTTTTTTTCCCTTTTGGCCAATGCGTCCCCACCCTTAAACCCTCATTCCCTTTTATCCTTGCCCTCCGTTTGAAACCCTAATCATGTAAACAGAAGGACAAACCCTAGAGAATGCATATTTTTGGTGAAAGGAAACATCTTCGTAAGAGATTAGGGTTGACTCGTGTCCCTATCCCTTCTTCCTCGACTTCATCTCGAAAAGTGTCGCCTTCCACCTCTGGGAGTGGTACTCGGCTAGCAAACCGAAGGATTTGGCGACCTCGTCTTGACCTTTCTCCGTGACCGAATCTCATAGGAGATTTCCTCGTTTTTACGGCGGTTTAATTTATCTTTGTTCTTATTTTTTTTATTTTTTTACTAAAATTCTGCACATCATATTTTAATTCATTCGCCTCTTTCGCTTCCCAAAAACCCTCCGCTTCGCTTCCATTGTATGCTTTCAAGCAAGGTTCAAAATCACGGTATCGGTCGGCTCCGAACCGGTATGTACCGGCCGGTACGTACCGGTACCGGCCGATACAGACCGATACCGGCTGGAAAAAAAAAAAACTTAAAAAAAAAAAACATGTCGGTACCGGCCGATACTGACCGGTACGTACCGGTACCGGCCAGGTATCGTGATCGGGTGCTGTACCGGTCTCGAACCGGCCAAAACCGGTACGACGGCCTAGATTTCAAACCCTGACTACAAGAAGCCCCATGTCCGCCATGATCATCCCGGCTTAATCAGGACTCCGTTGGTTGCCATTTTGCTTTATTTTCTGCATTTATTCGTTGCTGAATTTTTATTTTCTACACCATATTTCATTGTTGCAAATAAATTTAATTGTTAAAAAGAATCATATTTGCCTTTTGCCATCTAGAGAAAAGATCGTAGGTTACCTCCCGCCCTTGCCTACATCAGCCGGCCTCCCTTCCTGCCAATTGGTTGTCTAGGTATCATTGAAGACCCCTTTCTTGCCGGGTTCCTTTGGCTTGAAATTTAACATGAATTCATAGAAGGTTGGTGTTGCATTGTCAGTACCGATCATGATTTAAAATATTTCTAGGCTTCAACTGATTTGAAAGGGTAAGACTGTTTCCTATTGCCTGGTCGTAAATTGTAATATACGAAGCACTTATCAGTTATCACGTTATATCAAAGGACTTAAACAAAGTAGTGATATTGTTATACAATAAATACACCTATCAACAAAGGTTTGTAGTATAGCTTATCACTGTCATTATTGAACATTACCCGTTTGTGCACTTAACCTGTTAGCTTACATCTTTGGCCGGGTTATGGGCCATATCATCATGCCATCTGTGTCGCATTAGCATGGAAAGCTACACAACTATATGTTTTGATGCTATAGTGCTACAAAGGCATTGTAGAAGCATTCCATTTCCCCACTCAAATAATTTGGATAGCTTTGTAAAGATGAATGGAGACTTTTGGACCTTTAGAATAAATGGTTTTCAGATGAACACACCACACAGTTACGAGTCCTCTCTTATCTACATTTATGTTTTGATATACCATCACTAGTAACCCATACAAGACCATATTAACAATTCCATGCTACAAAATAAAAAAACTATAAGGAAACAGTCATTACAAAAATACAATTTTCTGCAAGTTTATATCCATTTACTATCCAATTTACTGATTAGAAGTGATAATGTATCTTAGCATATCAATTGACAGGCCTCTATATTGAGTGATACTAGCCGAAACTAGGTCAATGCAAATCCTATAAGGTATATGGGGTATTATGCAATATATATCAGATAATATGCATTGATTCTCAGCCATTATAATCCTAGTCTCAACATGCTGTAGGTTGGATCCAACTTGAGTCTTTTGTTCGCCAGATTTCCGAAAATGATCTAATAGCTAAATATGTCTATGTTAGGTCAGCTTAGTGAATAGTCAAAATGGCATGTATACTTCATGTATACAATTATCTGAACAAATGCGATGCATGCACACATGGATAGGAGATGCATTATTTGTTTTCCTTCCCTATCTGAATGACAAAATCAAATCCCTCCTTTCCATGATTAACTCTTGTAATCTTCTGGTACCGTTGGGAATTTTTCCTTTCCTCTCATACCACTCAAGAGAGCCTTAATTAATTGCGGACACCGATGAAAAGACGATGCAGCATGCCATTCTAGTCATATATTGAACATATATAGTTTGATATATGAAAAGTTTGTATTACGAATGTGCATATAATTTAGTGGGTAAACTGTGAATCTATTGATGATACGAAGCCAGTACGAGAACTTAACAATATGGCGGATCGTAGGCTCCATTACTAATTTAATAATGGAATTAAATCAAGAAGAGATGGATCAATGCAAAAGTTAACCGTAAAAGAGAAGGGAAATAAAGAATAAGTTTCAGCATTATGGATGGAATAAGATGGCATTCAGCAACTAATTGCTGCTGGAAAGTAGTAATAAATTAATGAAGATGAAGAGTACATGTTTACACACTCTTTTATTTCTGATCCCCAAACCATGACCCTTAGAACCTAACTAGGAATCAAGTAATTGAATTTAGGATCATCAGATCATGGAATTAACTAAACGAACTCTAATAACTCCATTCTCTCTCTTTTTATTATTTTTTACTATTTTCTGACATTTTTCTGGCCTTATTTTTTACAGAATTCCAGCACACAAGATCCAATAACGCATTAATTGTCTTAATGCCTTGGATTCGTCTATCTCAAAAAGGAAATCCTCCTCTTTCAAGCATATACCACCAGTCCTACTGTTTTTGGGTTTTAAAAAGACACGGGAAAAGGGTTGGACCCATTTCACACGGGGGAGAGTGGTCAGTACTAATCTCTCCTATAAACACTGTACATGGGAGAATCATACTCTCTCCTAAAGGGAAGAATTTTGACCCTCCTTTCTCTCCTATTCTTTAGGGATGGTTATCTAATTTTCTTGGAGGTTGTTATCCTCAAAAATAGGGGTAAAGCTCAAAAAACGCTGAGATTCAACTAAATTTTAAATCTTGGCCACTTTATTTTTAAATTTCTGGAGACATTTGCAAATAATTCCCTACTTTTCTCAAGATTTAAATAAGGTCACCAGTGGTTGGAAAAAAAAAAAGATTAAAAAAAATATCTAAAAATTAAGCTAAATCCTAGAATAATAAGAAAACAAAGATCTGATGACTAACTATGAATGGACCCTTATTTGTTATACGTGCAAGCATACTGTAGAAATATATTGCTAATTTGATGTTCAATAGAATGCATACCTAATACTTATGAAATTAGTAGAATTGATGGGCTACCGTCACGGTTTTCCCAAATGACAAGACCGGGGATCGTTCGGGGTGAAAACCTCCGAAGTTGGACAGGAAATACCAGATCTTAATTAGTAATCTAAATTGCACTTTAACAGGGTTTCAATGATTAAACAGGTTCAACAGGTGTTTGTTTCAAAGGGCACAGGTTCATGTAATATTCAGGGTTCTATTTGCAAACCAGCAATCACAATTATAATGAAGAGCAGGGAATTCTATGCTTAATAATATTTAATAATAACAATAGGACAGGCTGAAAATGTAATTTTCAATGAACAGGAATTTGCCTATGTTGAGTTTTGGAACGAATGCACCTGATTTCAGCTTGCAATAGTCAGCACCAGTGTTTTAAAAAACTCGCCCCAGGGTACGTCCGGGGCTCGCCCCGGGGCGGGGCGGTCTTAAAACGCCCGGGGCGGTTCTAGCTGGGGCTTTTTTCCTATGGGGCTTACGCCCGAACCATTGGGGCGTACGTCCTGAACGTCCGGACACGCCTTTTACGCCCCAATGGCCTAGGCTTACGCTCCATTGGAGTTTGTTTGCATAGTTAAAAAAAAATGATTTGATTACTACCGTGTGATCTTTTATATGTGTCTTAATATCTTGGATGACGATTATGATATTTTGGGAACTAAAGTTGTATTTAATTGGTTTTATATCATGTATGGAATGGTAGAATCTATGGAATATAAACATTGATAGTTTGAATTTTGGTTAAAAACTTATAATTAGATCTTAAATGATATTGAAAGACAATCACAAGTTCATTTTTACTATCAATTTTTATATATTTGTGATTTATCAACCATGCTTGTAGGCTTAAATGCTTTGTTTGATAACTTTGCTCATAGTATTTTTTTTAATTTTGTTTGTTTTTAATCTATTTTCACTTTTTTATATAGTATTATTTATATATATATATATATATAAATTAAAAAAATAAAAATTCATGGGGCTTACGTCCCACGCCCTGGGGCTTACGCCCCGCCCCACAGCAGGCAAAACGCCCCGCCTTACGCCCCCGCCTCTGAAAACACTGGTCAACACCAATGACCTTCTTCAAGGGTATTCTCGGAACTCCAAGTGAGAAAAGATTGAACAGCTGTCTTCCATAATCAATGCAAGGACATTATTTAAAGCTCCAACTCCATAATAATATTTTGTCTCTTATGTTTGGATTGGGGCCAGCCAGATCTGTTTTGTTCAGTCACTATCAAAGGTCACCAAAGAACTGTGCTTGCCTTCTTGTCGTCACACTATCACAAAAGAACCCAATGGGTTTGAGTCCCACTATCACGGATAGATGTTGATTTCCACTATCACAGAGAGGGTACGGGCTTCGCCTCCTGCGGTAACGAAGGCAACCAGGCGACGGGGTGGTACGGCAAGCAAGCGGCACGACGGGACTTCGACGGCGAGTGGGTCGGAGGCCACGAGATCGGGGCCGGCAGCGTCGGGATCGCAGATCGGGGCCGGGCGACGGCTTTGGGTCGCGGATCGGGGCCGGGAGAGGTCGGGCCGGCGGATTCGGCGACAACGGGTGGTGTCGGGCGGCACGGGTCGGGTAGGGTGGCGCGCGGCTCAGATGGCCCCGTCGGATTCGAAGCCAACACAGAATAGAGAAGAGGTGGAGAAGGGGAAGACCAGGTGGTGCTTCACGCACGGAGGAAGGGATTTCGAGCGCCTCTCACGCAAGGACGAACAAGGGAGGAGGAGGCAGGGATTACCCATCGCAGGAACCAGAACAGGCACGATTTTTCTTTCTTTATTTCTTCACCATCATAACAAGAGGAGAAGATCTCCTTAAATAATCCAAGAAAATTAACTGCAGCAATATCCTATCCCTTGTAAAACGGGATTAACAATTATTTAAATCTAAAACCAGATTTACTTAACAAACGAAATTATCTAGGCCATAACAGTCCACGATCTACTCGGATGACGATGTCAACCGTCCTCCCACAGACAGCGCTTCCAGCTGGCATCGTGTCGCGGCTCGGGCTGGTCGGCGTCCTGCATCAGCTCTCCCGGGGTGACGAGAACTCGACTCCGTCGAGTAAGAATGTAGAAGACGTCATCAATCCTCTGAAGAGCGTGAACCGTGTACTGAGCAGCGTTCCGAAGAAACTCTAACACTCGCGAATTCGGACGATCTTGACAGTGCTTAAAATATAGTAACCCGCTGCCGATCACTATGCTTCCAACTTGCTCACCTGCAAAGAAGTACACCTGTATCCAAACTCGTGCAACAATAGGCAATGTGGGCTCAATAGGGTACCAAGGAAAGGGGATAATTGGAGCAGACCTTGCGATCATAATATTGGGTTTCAGGGGTGAGATTGCTGGACCTGTCAGTGCAAACAGAAAACTAACATTGGGACCGTGGTATACCCATCGATCAAAAACGGGGTCACTTACAACCTCAGACAACCTACCCAACCTTGTACTTTGGCAAGACTCAGCTTCCAACTCCCTCTTAATCCTAGTATCTATGCGCTTGTATAGGTCATCTTGCCAATACGCAAACCCCTTCAGGGATTGTGGTACCTCTTTTTGGGAATACAGAGTGATTTCCTCGCCGTTTTTCATAAAGACATAGGTATTGTTTCTTCCATTGTGGATGGTACTGTTGTCATACTTCCATGGCCTCCCCAGTAAGACATGACAACAGTCCATATCAAAGACATAACACCAAATCTTATCAAAGTAATCATCCACGGCGAGTCGGACACGACATCGCGCGGTGACACTAAGCGTGGGACCGCTTGTCACCCAACTAGTACGCCAAGGTTTGGCGAGTGTCTCTATGACTAAGTGATTTTCCTCGACATGCGAGCGAGCCACATAATTTTCCGAGCTACCACTATCGATATGCAGAACTCCTAGTTTTCCGGACACAGTGCACCAAGATGCAAATGTATTGTTCCTTAGCGATGGTGAGTGACCAACACTAGTCGTTCTCAGAGGTTCACAGTCTTGTGATATGGTGGCCGTGACAATACAACCTAGCCTATCGCATCCCGCATCAAGTTCCTCACAGTCATCAAAGTCAGGGACATAGACCTCTTCTTCTAGATCATCCTCATATTGTCCCTCACCTGACTTAACCATTAAAGTTTTAGGAGGTGCCTTCGATGGGCATTGGTGGGCAAAGTGACCATACCCCTGACAGCGGTAACACTGCCCCTTACCTGGGGGTCCTTTGGGAGGCTCGCCCAAAATTCCTTTTCCTTTGTCTTCCCGACTTGGGGTTGACTCAGGAGCTTTTGAAGGTTGACTCCTAGCGGGGTAATCCTGAGGTTCAGCTCGCTTGTAAGCGGACGGTTTGTGGTACAATTCTAAGTCCTGAGCTACTTGGTAGGCATGCTCTAAGGACACAACATCGTGCAAGTGGAGTTCCTTCTGGAACTCATCTCTCAAACCTAACCTAAAGCGGGATAAAGTCATCTCGGGTTCTTCTTGCACATCACACCGCATTAGAAAATCATCGAAACGTGTGATATAGTCGGAAACCGACTTGGTGCCCTGAGATATCTTTTGCCACTGGTCTATAAGACGAGGTCGGTAAGAGGTAGGGAGATACTTTTCAGACAGTTTTTCCTTCATTTCCTCCCATAACTCGATGGGAGGTTGGCGGTTCCTGGCCAATGCCCTTTCAGTGTTATGCCAGCAGAGTTTGGCAGCACCTATTAGTTTCATTCTGGCGAACCGGATTCTCTGGGCATCTAACATGTTGTACCACTGGAAATAGTGGTCCATGTCTGCCATCCAGTCTGAAAACATGGTCGGATCCAAACGACCATCAAAACTAGGGGCGTCCAGTTTGATACTGCGCATGGCGCGCTCATCAGGGGTTTCTCGCGCCGGACGGTTGAATTGTGGTCGGGGCTCGTTGCGCCTACCACGCTCTCGGTCGACTCCATCCACGTAAGACTCATTGTCAGTATTGATGGAGATCTCTACCCGATCGAGTCGGGTGTTCAGGCGGGCCTCTATCCCATCTACCCTAGTAGTCATACCGGCCCTAAGGTCAGCTAAGGCCTTCAATATTTCTTCGCTATGATCCATTGTGGTGGAATAGATTTTACCGCTACGAGTTTGCATACAATGGAAGGCTTCCTATCCAACCTATGCTCTGATACCAAGTTGATGGGCTACCGTCACGGTTTTCCCAAATGACAAGACCGGGGATCGTTCGGGGTGAAAACCTCCGAAGTTGGACAGGAAATACCATATCTTAATTAGTAATCTAAATTGCACTTTAACAGGGTTTCAATGATTAAACAGGTTCAACAGGTGTTTGTTTCAAAGGGCACAGGTTCATGTAATATTCAGGGTTCTATTTGCAAACCAGCAATCACAATTATAATGAAGAGCAGGGAATTCTATGCTTAATAATATTTAATAATAACAATAGGACAGGCTGAAAATGTAATTTTCAATGAACAGGAATTTGCCTATGTTGAGTTTTGGAACGAATGCTCCTGATTTCAGCTTGCAATAGTCAGCACCAATGACCTTCTTCAAGGGTATTCTCGGAACTCCAAGTGAGAAAAGATTGAACAGCTGTCTTCCATAATCAATGCAAGGACATTATTTAAAGCTCCAACTCCATAATAATATTTTGTCTCTTATGTTTGGATTGGGGCCAGCCAGATCTGTTTTGTTCAGTCACTATCAAAGGTCACCAAAGAACTGTGCTTGCCTTCTTGTCGTCACACTATCACAAAAGAACCCAATGGGTTTGAGTCCCACTATCACTAAAGAACCGGATAGATGTTGATTTCCACTATCACAGAGAGGGTACGGGCTTCGCCTCCTGCGGTAACGAAGGCAACCAGGCGACGGGGTGGTACGGCAAGCAAGCGGCACGACGGGAATTCGACGGCGAGTGGGTCGGAGGCCACGAGATCGGGGCCGACAGCGTCGGAAGTGGGTCCGGCGGCGTCGGGATCGCAGATCGGGGCCGGGCGGTGGCTTTGGGTCGCGGATCGGGGCCGGGAGAGGTAGGGCCGGCGGATTCGGCGACAACGGGTGGTGTCGGGCGGCACGGGTCGGGTAGGGTGGCGCGCGGCTCAGATGGCCCCGTCGGATTCGAAGCCAACACAGAATAGAGAAGAGGTGGAGAAGGGGAAGACCAGGTGGTGCTTCACGCACGGAGGAAGGGATTTCGAGTGCCTCTCACGCAAGGACGAACAAGGGAGGAGGAGGCAGGGATTACCCATCGCAGGAACCAGAACATGCACAAATTTTCTTTCTTTATTTCTTCACCATCATAACAAGAGGAGAAGATCTCCTTAAATAATCCAAGAAAATTAACTGCAGCAATATCCTATCCCTTGTAAAACGGGATTAACAATTATTTAAATCTAAAACCAGATTTACTTAACAAACGAAATTATCTAGGCCATAACAGTCCACGATCTACTCGGATGACGATCTCAACCGTCCTCCCACAGACGGCGCTTCCAGCTGGCATCGTGTCGCGGCTCGGGCTGGTCGGCGTCCTGCATCAAGAATGGTCTAGCATTTTGATTGACCTAGCCAATTGACTACAATTTACATAGTGTACACATATTAATAATATGATAGCTAAGGTGATTGCGGTTAAATGATTCATCCAACTATAACACCAGGGAATGTAGCGATCATGTAGGTACTTACTTCAATATGCCATTCACAAGAGGGGAAGAGAGAACGAAAGAACGAGACAAAGAAGAAGGCTCAAAAGCTCTTCTTAAATTGAACAACGACTGAAAATTACTCATTTGTGATTAAAAAACTGAATTACTATGGCGTTTGGTCCCACTTTAAATTGACTCATCTAGGACCAAGCTTAATCGATCTAGGACTCTGAACCCTAAGAATTAGGGCTCTAGCTAATTAATTATATGAACAAACCTCTGGCAACCTGTTTCATATTTTTTGATTTATTTTACTGTCAGTCTGTCACTACTATTAATGCGTTGCTTTTCTACAGAAATAGAAGAAAAGAAAAGAAAAGAAAGAAAGAGGAGAAAACTCATGCTTTCCATTAGGCTTTAGTGTTAAATTCCTTATGGAGAAACATATGTAAAAGAGGGAGAGGAGAGGAATCCCAATCTGCAAGGAAGGAATTCTCGTGGCCTCCCAAGGAAAGAAGGGCCACGAGATTCCTTTCTTGTGTGGAGTGGAATCTCACGTGAAAGTGGGGGTGGGGGAAATGCCATTCCATAGGGAAGGAATTCCATGGCCTCCTCACTGGTTGGTGGGACCCATGAGGATAAGGGCCACAATAATCCTTTCCCATGGGTTGGAATCTCATTCCTTCTCCTTATTTTATTTTCTTTTATTCAGCAATTAATACTGATTATATCTTCCTTTTGAATCTAATCCTAAGCCTATTCCTTATTTATCTCTTTCTATACATAATCTATTCTAAAAAATCCAAAGACACCCAAAACTCAATCCATACACTAACCTATTGGAAAAAATTTAGAAAATCTTGAAAAAACAATATAAAAGAACCTAAAAATTGACTCATATGATTCACTAATCGACACCTAAGTGCACAGAAACTAATGGCATTGATTGATCAGTGGATGCATCTGCATCAAACTATCAAATAATATAATTTTATAGTTGATTGGACAAAACAATAAACTAGCTTGGTTCAAGTGGTGAATTCTCAAAATCATTCATTTCACATGCTATTTTTTATAGGTTTGTTATTTGTGTCATCACTATAAGTATGGGAAATAAGATCTTGTCCAATGTTAAATACAATTGCTTTCTTCTAGTACCTCTTGCATCGAGACAAGTAAAAAGGCATCCTTTTAGTGCGAGAAACAAATGCATATATATGGCCACTTATAATAGCATCATATATGGCCACTTATAATTTCCTTCCAATCTCTTTGCAGGAGAACCGGGCAAACTTATAAGAGATCGGTATAGAACAGCATCCCAAGTGATCCAAAACCAAGTTAGACGCTTCCTAACTTTTACTATTGGAATGTGTATATCCAAAGATGTGGGAGTTCACATTGTTGTTTTTTTCAGGTTTATTTAATATAATCCTTTCTCCTTCAAATATTCATTGAGTTTTTGGACTTCTACACCAATGTCAAAATGATACTTCTAAACTATCAAACATCGAACATTCTCGCTATAAGTTATTATAAAGAATTTAGAAAAGATATTATTTTTTTATTTCGCCCTTTGTTGGACATAATATGCTGAAAATTTACTAAATTATCATAGAATTATTAAACTTAGAATTGGTTTGCTATGCTATTTTTGTGGGATGCAATGTTGCTGATTTTAGCAATGTTCTAAAAAGGGGCCTAGGCGGCGCCTAGGCACTAGAAGGCCCCCCACCACCCAGCCTAGTCCTAGGCGGTGTAGAAAAGTGGCCCAGGCTTCTAGGCGGGGCTAGGCGACCACTTAGGTGGTCCTAGGCGGATCCAGGCGGGCCTAGGCACTAGAACATGTATAGATGCTATTCTATTATTGGTAATCATAAATTTATGATTTGGAATGTACTAAAATTATGGATATTATGATATTATCTGAGATAATATCATGCTTGCTTTTGTTCTTGTTAATCTTAAGTTTATTGTTATGTGATGCATGCTCTTTAAAATAATAGTTGGGATAATCTTGAATTTATAGTAAGTTAAAAAATATATATTATATATAATATCAAAATAATTAAAAAACAAAAACGCCTAGGTGCTATAAGGTTCCCCACCGCCCGATTAGCACCTAACGCTTTTTAGAACATTGGATTTTAGTTTCTTAGAAAGAAAAAAGGATATTCCAAAGTGTATGTGAGAGAAGGGGAAAAAAGAGGAGAAAGAAAGACAAAGTAGTGTGAGTTCACAGGATCAGTTCAACCAAGTTACTTAGGATACATCATACATATAGGAAATTGAGTTTAGTTAAATATTCTTGAAGCTTGATGTCTTAAAAATAGGATTCTTCAATGAGTTTCGATATATTGACCCCCATTGATTTTGTGAGTTTTGGGTGAGGAGTTTTATTTCTACTTCCATCTATGATCTTTGCTAGGATCGAAACTTAGGGGTGTTTGGAAAAACTTCTAACAGTCCATAAGTCGACTTCTACTCCCGCATAAGTTACGAGTGGCCATAAAGCCCATTTCTCATCAACTTTCTTCTGACCTCTGCGGCAACGCAAAACTTGAGCTTGACTTTTTCAGGAGTAACTTAGAGGTCACTTCCTGAGAACAGCTATCGAGTTTTTCTTCCTTTCCCCTCTCGAGCGGCTCTCCCTCATGCCCATAACAAGCACCTCCAATTGGCAGTCATTGCGACTCCTCAGTCTAGTTCGCCCAAGAGCACCTCCCTCTTATCTGCATTTCGTTCATTTGGCTGTCACCATATGTGAGAATAGTCACCAAGTTCGGGTTCGGCAATAATTCGGCTTATGTAAAGGTTAGGAAAAATCGGCAAAATTCGGAATATAAACTGATAAAAATCGGGGAAAAGATCGGGTTCGGGATTCAATCGGCTATGGTGAAGTTTAAAAAAATTCGGTAAAGTAGGAAAATTTTGAAGAACTACAGGAGTTAAAAATTAGAATAATATATGTATTTAATATATTAAAAATTCTTTCAACTTTCTGGCCTATGCTTAAGCAAATAAGATTCATAATTCATAAATATAAATATAAATATAATAATATTAGGCAATAATAATAAAACAAAATCCACATCCTAGATTCCCAATTAAGATTTATCAATAAAACTACAAATTGCAAAACCCAATATGTTCAGAATTTATTGATTAAAATATAAAAATTCATCAACTCATCAATAACATCCAATCCTAAGTTTGTATCTCATTTTGTTGCTATGTTCTCTTCATTTTCTAAAAGATTCATTTTCACCAAAGTCGTCGATTATTGCCCTCTTTTGACCAAAGTCACCAAAGTCCGTCAATCGTCCCTCTTTTGAGACCCAGAAGTGCCCAGGTTATTGCCCAAATGATCCACGATCGTTGGGGTTCTTTGTTGTCTTGTTATGCCATATAAATTTGAAATCTAATGTGAGTCTCATTTTAATATAAAATATGCTTCTGTCCTTTATATTGTTTGCAGAAATTCACTTCTTCATAATAAGATTAGCGTTCTAATGTTAGGTTTATATATGTGTTAATCTTTGCTTCCATACCTTTGATAGAGTGATAATAAACACTTCTTTGTTGTCCTTAAAAGTTTCTGCATTATATTGATGAAGAGTGTCCAGTATGTTTCTAAAGACTTACACGACACTCATAATTATAGTGCACCTTAACCATGCCTACATCAATAGCTTTCTTCAATATGTTCAATGGCTGGTACAATATTTGGTATACAATTCTTAAGGAGTATTTTCATGTTGAGTAGCTTATTCAAAGGCTTCTATATGGAGTATACTTTATCAAGTCAATGCAGTCTGCATGTTTCATGACTCCTTGTCTGATGATCCAGGGAAAGATGAGCTGTTTGATGATCAATGATATTGATGCCGGGTTGGGAAGATTTGGTGAGTTTCTTTACTTTTGAACTTTTGTGGTCATATCATCCCAAATTAATAGAAAAGCAGATATATATCTTGTACCTTGTGGCTAGAATTTCCATCTATATTTCCTTTTTTGGTAAGTTGGGACTATCACATCAGCAATCATAGAAGTTTACAAGAGTACTTTTTGATTCCCTTGTGACTTCTTGTTTAGCTTGTGCATAGCACCATTATCCTGTTTGAAAGAAGTCTAATATGTTTTACGATGATAAAGATATAAGCCTTTTTATTCAGTATGGTTGTTCCTAATGCTATCTTCTTTGTGCTTGTTTAGGAAACACACAAATGACAGTTAACAATCAAATCGTTGTCGGGACACTTATGAATTTGTCAGATAATCCTACAAGAGTGAGCGTCGGGCAGAAGTGGAGAGAATCAGATGTCACACATAGAGTTCCCATCATAGTGACTGGAAATGATTTATCCACTCTTTACGCTCCCTTGATCCGTGATGGAAGGATGGATAAATTCTATTGGTAAGTTATTAAAAAAAGATGGACTTGGTCATATTGATTGCATCATATTTTTTGCTGTGTGCAAGTGCATTATGATATATAACTCTCTTAAATCCAAAGTTTATATTGCATTTAACACCTTTAGCTTGCATAAAATCTAGATGTTGGTTACTCTTATACCTAATTGCTCTCAAGATTTTATACTGAGAGCATCTTGTTAGCAAACTTGCCCCAATCCTAGGATTGGTTTTTCTGGTTTAATGTCATTCACTCACATTGTTATGAAATCTGATTTTGTATTGCATCATATTTATATAAAGGTAAAGATAAAGGTTTACAAGTTTTCTAAGCTAGTGCAGCTAATATTCTAGTTTTAATATAAACTTATTGTGAAAATTATAGATCTGAATCTGAACCATGAAAACCGAATCAGACTTTATTTCTTTTGCTATATCAAAACTACTGATTATGAATGTGTATAATTCAAGGTTTGTAATTTCGGTTTTGGTCCGCTCATCGAGGATCGGTTTCGATTGGTTTCGGAGTTTCGGATCGGTTTTGGTTTCTTTTTTTAAATTTAAAATAATTATAAAATATTAAATAATTACATCGGTACACACTTCATAGTGGTATTGTTTTCAAAAGAGCGTGGCTTTTACTTTACCCCAACTTTTTGTTAAAAAATTTGAAAAATCATGATTCTGAATTTTGACTAAGTCTGGAGGAAAAAAGAGTTCTTGTGAAAGAATTTTTTTATAGATTCAAAATATTTTACCGAGCATTGGGTTTTTAAGTTGATCTTATACTTCTAGATTTATGAGATTTTTTCCGGTCCAAAATACTTTTGACTTTTTTTTTCACTGAATTTTGTTTTTTTAGCTAAAAGCTGTAAAGTTTGATTTTGTATAGGAACTGGAAAATTACATTTTGATTCTTTTGGATTTTGATGTTTTTGATATTTTTATTAAATCCAAATGGGGTGTATTTACTTATTTACATAAAATAACTTAAAGTAAAGATCATTTACTTACATGTTTTTTATGTAAATATGTCTGTCAAGCTGTCATGCTGAAATACACCTTATCCTGAACCCAGTCCAGCTTTTACGGTTCAGACCGAAACCGATCCGAAATGGCCGAAACAAATCGGTTTCGGCCGAAGCTTCAAACCTTGGTTTATATGATATTTTATATCAACTTTCAATGGGCTTTACATTCTTTGAGATCCTAACAGAACACCATAGATTGCTTAACTATATCCAATATTTTTTAAAAAAATCTTACTGATGTAGGCTCACTCGCGTCTACTTGAAGAACAAGGAAAGCTGATCGTTGTTTCAGCCATGCACCGAAATCGAGGCAGCTGATCAAAAATATTATTATTTTATCATGTTGCATTTTTAGTTCTGAACAATTTTTTTTTGTTTCGTGTCGATCCGATGGATGGATACTAAATTATGAACGTTTTGATTATAGGTTAAGCCTTGGTGTGGGGGTTGTTTGCACCATGTTTTAGTTGGACTAGCATGATTGTCTCTAGTCGGTTTATTAATGATATGAACAAACACTGGCTCGTCTGAGGGGTGAGATTAAAAAACACTTAAGTCGAGATCAACAGAGATCCTCACTTGACTTAAGATGCATTAAAAGGGCCCATATTGCATTTCGCATAAGAGGATCAAGGCCAACTTCACAAAACCCTAGCCGTCATCCTCTTTGGAGCATAGTTACCAAATCGGGCATTTTTTTGAAAAAAACATGTATAGAACGCGTATCGATCCGAAGACGTAGTAAACAGGAAAAAAAACTCGTTTTTTTGAAAAAAAAACTTTCGTATGCGTTTTATACGCGTTTAAAACGGAAAAAACGCGTATAAAACACGTATAAAACACATCGGGTTTGGTCCGGGTTTAAATTGGGTTCGGGTTTTATTTTATTCGTGCTTAATAAACGCTTATGTTATATGTTTTGAACTTTTGATTACTTAATGTTGGAAAATGACATATATACATACTTGGTATATTTTTTATGATTTTTTTTGTTTTTTTCGATGTTTTCACGTTTTTTTCCTGTTTTTCCCGTTTTCATCGTATCTTTCCGATTTTTTCCTTTGCCGTTTTTTTTCCGTTTTCCGACTTGGTAACTATGCTTTGGAGCCCATGCGGCACCCATACAGCAGTCCTCGGGAACCATGCGCCCCTCTTAGCCACGGCATCCCTTCCCCCCCTATTTTAGACTTTTCTCGTCTCTCTCTCTCTCTCTCTCTCTCTCTCACACACACACACACACACACACACACACACACACATAAAAGGCTCTATGCTATCACAAAAGAGATCAGATTTTTATAAAAAGAAAACGCTAGTTTGGGGAGAGTATCATCTCTTGAAAAAACTCCTTTCCTCCACCATCAACTTGCTTCTTTATCTCTTCTTCCAACCACCGCTTCGGATCATCATCGCCACCATTCCTCTTGGACTAGTGTAGAATTTTAGCACTTGGATGCGTCTACATCCTCCGGATATTCGTCAAAGCTTCTTCCCTCGATCTTCTCGGCCATCGTCACCGCCAATTCATCCGACTTCCGAGCAACAATGATGTGGAATCCCGCAACATCCATGCATATTCTGAGGTACATAAGCATCGATCATTGTTCCACAGGGCAGTATTCTGAGGTACTTTGACCTTGTTTCCTCTGATCTACGGCCTTCATTGAGATCAATCTCCTTAGTTATAGACTTATAGTCTGCCGTCCTAAAATTCCTGCACACGGATTTTCGGATTTTCATCTCTATTCTCTGATTTGGCCCTGAAACTTCTTCTTTTAATCCATTTGATGGGTGTTTGACTTTGTTTGATTACTTTTTGTGGTGTTTTCATTACTAATATTGCTCTTAAATTTCTGATTTGGCTATTGATATAATATTCATGTTTGGAACTTGATTGTTCTTCACTATTATCTTATGCTACCATGTTTATGTATGAAAGCCTGCAAGTAAGTTGATTAGAATTGTTGTTTCATGCTTAACTACTAGTTTAAATTCTTAATCTGTGCCATAATTTGTTCTCTAAATATTGAAATACAAGTGCACATTAGAATAGGGTTGCATCAAGCTAAGAAGCATGGACACGGGACACGGACACGACACGACACAGACACGACACGACACGGACACGCCGACACGATATTTTTCAAAAAACCAGGACACGGACACGTTAGGGGACACGCTGAATTATATATATATATATATATATATATATATATATATATATATATATATATATATATATATATATATATATAAACAAGTCTTATATTATGATTTATAATCAAACATAATGCTAATAGTTAACTAAAAAAGTCTCCAACATCATAAATGATTCAGTGTATAGTTTCAAACTTTCAAAACACAAAAAAACAAATAGAACATGCATAAAATCATCATCTATCAAGGCCAACGTCAAGTGTTACCAGATCATCACCATCGACGTGAAGACCATAGCCTCCATACCCGGCTCATTGATAGAAAGATTCGCAATCTCAAGAACCCCAACATCTTCAAATGAGAAAAAAAACCTCTCCGATAGTATCCGACATGCTCCAACACGCACCCGACACACTCCGACACGTGTTGGACTATATTTTTTCATAGAAGACACGTTTTTTGGTGTGTTCGACACGTTTCGGAGAGTGTCGGACGAGTGTCGGTGTCCGACACG
The DNA here is from genome assembly GCA_947650365.1 of Chamaelirium japonicum. Classification (NCBI taxonomy): domain Eukaryota; kingdom Viridiplantae; phylum Streptophyta; class Magnoliopsida; order Liliales; family Melanthiaceae; genus Chamaelirium; species Chamaelirium japonicum. The sequence goes on along the minus strand of OX393553.1, from coordinate 89,678,259 downwards.
TGTCGGACACGGACACGTTGAGGTCCCGAGAGTGTCGGTGCTTTATAGGCATCAAGGTGGTATCAGAGCGCACTAATCGTCGTGTTCTTGCGCATCAATCGGTCCTCTTGCATAATTTGCATCGTGTGCTTGCTGATTTTTTTTTTATATATCTTTCTCATCCTAGTGTCAGAGTCCTTGCATTAGTTAATATTTGTCATCCTGAGTGACCACATCCATATTAGGACTATCCCTTTCTCTTTTGTTGAGTTGTTAGTGCCTTCTGGAGAGTCGTACGATGGTTGAACAACCAAGGAAATCTTTTCCTCCTCGTACTTCGCAAGATGCCTTCACTAGGCAACAGGAAACCATGGATAGGCTATAAACCCAGATCGAAGCCCTCACCTTAGCCTTTACCAATGGTCAAAACCAACCTCGACCCCGTAGAAACCACATGGTTAGAGAGTCACTCGAGCGTAGTGACTTTGATCTTGAGTTAGTAGGTGATAGGGTTAGTTCGTCTGATGGGTCTAATAGACGATGTAGGAGGAACCATAGGAAAGCTAAATTCCATTGAGGCTAGGATCTAGGTTTTAAATGTCGTTTTCGGTGTCTATGTCGATCGGCCAAAAAAAGAACAAAAATTCATTTTTTAGTAATTTGTCGGTGGAAAAATTGTAAAATGGAAAGACAAATTTCGGTGAAAATATTTAGTTTTTCGATCAAATTTCGGTGTTTTCGATAGCAATTTATCATTATTCGGTCAGATTTCGATTTTGTTTGTTTGATATGAAAAAGATGGAATATTTCAACAATACGTCAAGATAAAGATGACAGTAAAATATTGTCTATTATGAAAAAAAATCAAAATTGAGGAAAAATGTAACTTCTTATTGATAAAGATGAGCTTTGTTTTGTTAAAAAAGATAAAAAATTTCAGTGAAATTGTCTGGAAAAAAGACAATATCGGATTTCGGTCAAATGTCGGTCATTTCGGTCAATATTTCGATATGTCGGAAGGAAATTTGGTACTACTAAAAATTCGGACAATTTCTATGTCGAACCCTTGAAAAAAAGACATATTTCGGTGATTTCGTTGGAAATTTGTCGACATTTGATTCCATGGCTAGGATCTGGGTATCAAAGATTCAAAATAGAAGTTTCTAAATTTGAGGGTAGCATGAACCCTGAGGAGTTTTTAGACTGGGCTAAGCGCACAGATCAATATTTTGAGTAGAAGGAAATCCCTCAAAACCAACAAGTCAAGTTTGTTAGTCTCAAATTAAGGGGTCATGCACTGGTCTGGTGGAGATAGTTACAGACTGCGAGGGTTAGAAAGGGGGAAAATAAATTTTCACTTGCACACACATGAGGTGAAAGATGCAACAGAAGTCCCTTCCTTCTTACTTCAAACAAAGTGTGTTCCAAAAATTCCAAAACCTACGACAGAGAATAAGTCGGTGGATGATTAACCAACGAGTTCTACAAGCTCCGGGCTCGTTGATCTGCATGAAGATGAAAAGCAGAGCATCTCTAGGTGCGTCAATGGTCTTTACTTCCTAGATTTTCTGAGATTTTTTTTCGGTCTAAAATATTTTGAAGTTTTTGCACCGAACTTTCTTTTTTAGCAAAAAATTGTAGAGTCTGATTTTGTATAGGAACTGAAAAAATTAAATTTTGATTCGTTTGGATTTTATTTTTTTTATATTTTTATTAAATCCAAATGGGGGGGAGGGGGGGTATTTGCTTATTTATCTATATAACAAGGGACGACAGTTTTGTGCTGACTAGACAAAAAGGAACCAAATGCTGACTAGACAAAACTCTCTCGCGATCACAGTTGTTCCCTCTCTTCTTCCCCGGTCTCTGCATGAATGGGGGTGATCAGCTCTTGGATATTTAATATGGAAAGATATTAAAGAGAGATTTAGAGAGATAGAGCTGGGCATGATTATGAGATTCTAGAGAGAATCGGGAGGAGCTGCGATCGTTTTGGGGAGCTACGTGCATGCATGAGTTCTGTGAACGGTTGTAATGGTTAGGGTTTTAGAGAGAATAGATTATGTATGAGTTGGGGTCCTGCACATGCATGGCTTTAATGGGGTTGGTGTGATGAGCTTTTAAATGGGATAATAAAAGCGATTTATTTTAGAGAGAGGGAGTTGGTCGGGTGTGTGCATAGCTGGGGTTGGAGTGTGCGCCCATGCATGCTTGGATTGTCGGATCAAGCAAGGGATGGCTGTGATGGTTGCATGGGATTAATTGGAATAGGAAAGAGAAAAGATGGAAAGAGATTAAGAGAGAAGTTCTGTGGGGGGCGTGAGATTTAGAGAGAGAAAGAGATGGATGGCTGCGATTATGCATGCGTGCATGGGTTTCGGGTGCTGCATGGGGATTGGATCAGACGGCTGGGTGTAAGAGGGGAGAAGATCGGGATCTAGAGTTGGTTGTTGTGATGGGTTCTTGGACGGCTAAAAGAATGGAAGGTGTAGTCGCTGCTGGAGCCCAAATCGTCTGCTACGTTTCTCTACCCCATCGTCTGCCCCCGAAGTCATAGTCGTCCGTTGCACCCAGGCCCGACCAGTGCATCACACTCATCCCAACTGGTAGGCAAAGGGATTACCGTAATTAGGTACAATCTAGAGCATATGTCGGGGGCCAATCACATCCGCTTCTTTGCATGCTGGTTCGGGCTGAGTGCGATGCACGGGTTGGGTATGGGTGCAACAGACGATTGTGACGTGGGGGGCAGACGATGGGGCAGAGAAATGAGGGCGGGGGGGGGGGGGGGGTTGCTCGCTTCGTGCCAATCGGGGGCTGTCTTGCTACAATGCCGACAGGCACGAGCTGATACGAGGAATGGCTGGGATTGGTTTCTGGATGGGAGGGCTCTCGATCAAACATCACGATGGGGGAGTCGGGCACCAGTTGGATTCCGAGAGAGAGAATGAAAGATATAGAAAGAGACTGCATGCATGATTCTCGGGTTTGCGTGAGGCTGCGGTTGCATGGGGGTGCTGGATATGGGCTGATTTTGGACGGTTGCAATGGGAAGTGAGAGAGGGCTGCATGGATCGGACAGCTAGATAGAGGATTAGTTAAAGAGAGAGGGACGTGCATGAATGGGGGTGATCAGCTCTTGGGTATTTAATTGATTTGGTTTAAATAGACAGATATTAAGAGGGGGACCACAAAGTTTAAATGGAAACAATGAATGAGAAATCTTGATGAGAGGTGATGGGTTTGCATGGAAATAATTGTTGGGATGGCTGTGCATGGGTTGTTAGAGAGAGATATGGAAATATATTAGAGAGAGACTTAGAGAGAGAGAGCTGGGCATGATTATGAGATTCTAGAGAGAGAATCGAGAGGAGCTGCGATCGGTTTGGGGAGCTACGTGCATGCATGGGTTCTGTGAACGGCTGTGATGGTTCGGGTTTTAGAGAGAGAATAGATCGCGTATGAGTTGGGGTTGTGGGGTCCTACACATGCATGGCTTAAATGAGGCTGGTGTGATGAGTTTTTAAATGGGATAATAAAAGCAAATTATTTTAGCTTTTAAATTAGATAATAGACCTGACCGGTGCATCGCACACATCCCAACCAGTAGGCAAAGGGACGATCGTGATCAGGTACAACCTAGAGCATATGTCGGGGGGGCCAATCACATCCGTTTCTTTGCCTGCTGGTTCGGCTTGAGTGCGATGAATGGGTCGGGTATGGGTGCAACGGACGGCTATGACTTTGGGGGGCAGATGATGGGGCACAAGATTTGGGTTTAGGGGTTGGGGGGGGGGCATTGGTTGCACGCTTCGTGCCAATCGGGAGGTGTTTTGCCGCCGAAGGCGGCCCGCTGCATCATTGACAGGTGTGTTGCCGCCGAAGGCGGGCCCGCTGCAGTGCCGACAGGCACGGGCATGCACTAGTATAAAATAACTTAAAGTAAATAGAGAACATAAAGATCATTTACTTATTCTGTATATTTCGTAATATTTTGTAATATTTCGAGAATTTTGTGTTATTTCACAAAATATCCTACAGTTTTCCAACTGGTGGAGATTGTTTATGATATTTTGTATCAGTGTCTAAAAAAGTGAAATATTTCATGGAAGTTCGCAAAATATTTCGATTTTTGGATTCTTGGCTGCAGATGATTGAGAGCCTATTGTCGGCAACATAGAGCTCAATCCGTGCATGAGCCTAAGCCCGAGTCATAGCATGATTCTTCTTCGATCCTATCACATTCACTTTCACCTCCAGATTCTTCATCCTCTCCACCACATCAAGCTGGTGGTGGTGATGTGATTAGATGCCATACAGACGACACGACAATTGTATATGGGAGAGTTGATGATTATGGTGACGGTTATGGTATACGCTACACATCCATAGTTACCGGTTCATTTGATGGAGGAGCAACAGGAGGACAGCCAGGTGTCGAAGATGGAGGGCAACAAGCTATGGGAGACTATTCGTATGACTTCTTCCAGTTTCCAGATGCATGCCAATACTGCTCATAATGTCGTCACCACGATGCTGGAGATGGTCATGATACACATTTCCAGCCAGCTCACCATTCGTCTTATTGGGGTTGAGGGTTGTTACTTGTTACGTGTTTGGGGGCCAGCGGTCAGGGTCTTAGACATGTTGGGGGGGGGGGGGCCTTTGGCTTGTGTATGTTTTTGTGTGATCATTGTGAGTGATGTGAGATTTTGTGCAAGGTTTTAAATGTCGTTTTCAGTGTCCATGTCGGTTGGCCAAAAAAAGGAAATATTTTGTTTTTTGATAATTTGTTGGTTGAAAAATTGTAAAATGAAAAGACAAATTTTGGTGGAAATATTTTGTTTTTCGGTCAAATTTTGGTGTTTTTCGATGGAAATTTATCGTTTTTCGGTCAGATTTCGATTTTGCTTGTTTGATATGAAACATAGGAAATATTTGTAATACTTCAGGATATGGCTGATAGTAAAATATTGTCTATTATGATAAAAAAATCAAAATTGAGGAAAAATGTAATTTCTTATTGATAAAGATGAGCTTTTTTTGGTTAAAAAAGATTAAAAATTTTAAGTGAAATTGTCTGGAAAAAAGACATGTCGGATTTCGGTCAAATGTTGGTCATTTTGGTCGATATTTCGTTATGTTGAAAGGAAATTTGGTACTATTAAAAATTCGGTCAATTTCTATGTCGGGTTCTTGAAAAAAAGACATTTCGGTGATTTTGGAAATTTGTCGACATTTGATTCCATGATTTTGTGATGCTTTTGCTTTATTGCTTTGTTATTGGCTATATGTGTTATGACTTACAAGTTATGAGTTAATTATGAGTGACCTATGGATTGTAGTTTCTTTTCAATAATAATGATTCCATGACTTGTGTTTATAACTTGTGCCTTGAGTTTTTGAGTTATAACTTGTGTTTCATTTCATTCCGCTATTTATATGACAAAAAATTGAACAGTTCTGAATAATCAGCAATACGACTTTAATAACTTAGGAGGACCGATGTGTACCTATATGTTGTTTACTAATGGAAACAGAAGTACAAAACTAACACTTTAGATTATTATGAATTCGTGGATATTTTTTTCATAATTTTTTGAGAAAAAATGTCTATTTACACCGATACAGACCAATACGAAGCCGATACCGGTACGTACCATTTTTTGGGTTGATCGATACCTATATCATAAACCATGGTCGAGACAGATCGTATCGGGTTGTTAGGTTCCATTAGGGTCAAGTCAGGTTAGGTGCCATAGGGTTAGGTCGTGTAATGTTGGGTAGGTGCAATCTTATGCTATTGTGTTTGTCCACTTGGGTTATGTCAAATTGGGTCGAGATCGATCAAGTCATTTCGGACTAGGTCAAGCTAGGTTGGGTTGGGTCAATCAGATAGGGAAAGATAGAGTCATGTGATAAGTAAGGTTAAGTCGGGTCATGTCATATTGATTTGTGTCTGATTGAGTACATTAGAATCAGGTCATGTTATGTTGCTTGATAGTGGAGGATAACACAAGTCATTTCTCCATTTGTCTAAAGATAAATGTAATTTTTTCTTGATTTATTAGAGTTTCTTGAAGCACAAATTATAATATCAGTTACTTTTTCATTTAGTATAATTTTATTTTTAATTTAGATTAATTTATCTTTCCAAGCATTGAACAGACCTTTTGCTTGTAGAGACTAATTTAGCTCTTTGAAGAATTTCCGTCCTTAATACTTTTTTTATTTTGTTAGAATCTACAACCTTTGTTGTCCAACATTAATAACTTCTTTCATATAAATCCTATTTAACACAATATTTTCCTTTGACTAATCCGAAGCAAGACAACGCACTGTGGGGACCAGCAATAAGTAACTTGCTGTAACACAATTATCTGCTCCTTTTTTATACTTTTTGTTTTCCTTAGACCGTCATGTCATGAAATTGTTTTTAAATAGAATATGTAGTATAGGATGTCCTTATGGTTGTTAGACAGCTGTGTCAGAGTTTTCTTTGAGAACAAGGGAAAGCATGTATTTATATCTCACAAAAAACACTTACCATCTTATCCTTTAAAGCCAGTTTATGTATATGATTTATTTCACTATCCATCTGTATACATTGTGTTTTATTTTACTATTCGGTATTCATTTTTCATCATTTTAGGTCCAATTGCTTTTCTTTTTTCTAGCTGTTTTCCCCACAAAATTTAGACTTTTGGTACCTTCTTGATGGTAGCTACCTCACTTGATAGCACTATCTACTGAACTTCGCAGCATTTATCTACTGAATCAGGCAGCCAGACCGTGAAGACATCATTAATATTGTCCATTGTATGTATGCTAAAGATGGAATATCTTGGGATGAAGTTGTAAGCATTGTCGATGCATTTCCTAACCAAGGTATTACTTCCCATGTGACAAGTTATTAATGTCGTAATTAGGTTCAGTGTATTTTAAAACCTTCTGCAGAATTAATATTATAATGATCTATTAACTGACATGTTCAATAATTCTTACTCTTTTTTTTTTATTTCTAGGCATTTCTGCGTTTCTAGACCTATATTTCATCTACGGCTGAATAGCATATCATGATTGCATTCAGAGATTCGTTTTGATTTGTTGTCATAGCAATATCTCATGTTGTTGGGGTCTTGAAAGTCTCGAAAACAGATTGGTTGTATGATGCGTGACATGCGTCATGTACACTAGCGTACAGATTAAGAGAAAGAAGGAGGTGCTGACCCAAAGGCCTAGCCTTGCTCATGCTCTGGCCTGAACAACTGGGCCTGAGGCCAGACCACTTACTGTAGATCCAACCCATTGCCAAGCAGGTCTACAGTAGCCTTATTTACATAAATTTTTGGGTTTGTTTTATTTCCCAGGCCAACAAATGTGCACTGAACTTTATACATGCTATTATATATTTGTCACCTGATTTGATGTGTTATTTTTGCGATTATTTTTAAGCTCAGTTCCTGATAATTTATTGAATATGAATGTGCCTTTGTGGATTTTGAATGAGCCATTTTAGCACATTCTTTTACATTTGGTACACGATTATATAAATTAGGAGTTTCTCTTTATGAACTTTACTTGGGCGTTTGACAGTCATTCCCACCAAAGATTTGGCCCTACATTTAGTAATTTTATTTGTTAAATTAAATACTTGAAGCATGCTCAGATGATCATGCATGATGATGTATGCTTATACTGATTCAAGGGGTCGGTATACAAATAGTCTAATATGAGGATTGAGGAGTTTATCGCAATTAAGCCTAATTTGAGGTCGATTTGCAAAGAATCTATAGTACAAATCTCTTACCAGTCTTCTTACGGCTATAGATAATATTCGTGTGTTAATGCTTTAATGTTCTGTTCTGCATTTGAATACTATTAAACCACTGTAACCATCTTTTTTCCTTGTGCAGCCTTGGATTTTTATGGAGCACTTCGGTCCAGGACATATGATCAGTCAATCTCCAAGGTCAAATTTGAGATGATTGACAAAATTTATCATTCTTTAGTACATATAAATTGAACATTTAGAGGCTAGTTCTTAACTTCTGTTTGTTATTTATAATATAATCAGCGTTGAAGTCTCAAAATTTTGAGCATACATGTCTGTGTTTTAATTGACTACCAATGGAGACGTTATCGTTTTTAGACTTCTGTTCATATGCAACAAGATAGGAATATCAAGATACCTTATTTTTAATATGACACAGTTGATATGAACGGAGAAAATTTTGTTATTTTTGGTGGTCTTATTTGATGGCCTGTAATCATAAGAATCATTCGTCAGGGATTTGTGATGTTTCTTGCTTTATTGGTATTTAATCATTCATGAGCAGTCTTGAATTTATACGCATTTCTTTATACTTAATAGTTTTACAGTGAGTGGCAACAATGACTTTCATGTCAATCCATATTTCTTACTATTAAATATGTTTACATCATTTCATACTGCCAAAGTTGTATTGTATTTTACTATTCACTCTGTAGTATCTCACCATGTTGGTGATTCCGATCTCTTAACATCTGTTAAAATATGGGCTGACGCCCATGTGAAATAAACATTTTGCATCCAACATTTGCTATCATGGTATCAAGCCAAGCATCATAATGTGGTCTTGTCATGGGAGCTTTGCGATAGCATTGTGATGATTGAAAAGTATCTAGACGACTGATTAATGGTTTAATTTGAAAGATTACATTGTTCTTTTCACTAGCTCAAGTGATCATTTCATTTATCTTTTAACTGCGAATTGTGTTATGTTATTTACTTAGTTACCTCTAATTTGTAGTGGATAAATGATATTGGTGGATACGAAAAACTCGGCGAGAAACTTCTCAAGGGAAGGAAAGATGGCAACCTTCCTACATTTATTCCCCCGAAGGTAGTAAACATGCTCCACAACTATTCACGCATTGCGTAAACTTTCTATATTGTACCAAAATTAATTACTCTTTCTCCTCTTTTGCAGTAATTGTCACATTAGTATACTTTTTTAATTAGAACACCAAATGTTGATATTTTATAAAATATAATGAATCCATTAAGGGAGATTAGGGGGAAGATAAAATAATCCATAAACTTCATAGATACGCCGCACATTTTATGTAAATGTGCATTAAACAATAATATACAGACCATATACTCAATACACTGATATTCACATTTCATATTCTAATAACCCCCCACTCCAACCTCCACCCACCCCCTTTTACAAATTCATGATGAATCATATTTCTGCATATTTCCTCTTTCTTAGTTCCCTTTATATCCCTTTTCATATCATATCAGTTTTTTCCTAAAATATATCTTTGTTCTCACCTGATTTAAAATTGTTATATATTGTTTTCTTTTGGATTGTTCTATTTGCTAAAAAAGATGGTGCATATCTGATATATGACTTTCGGACCATTAGGTTGTCTAATTATTTATATAAAATTATCGCTATGGTTCTTTACAATTGGCCGGCTAAGGTGATAAATGTGATTATTGGTAAAAAGCAAACAACTTTTATTAAGGGCAGCATTATTCTTGATAGCTTGGCTACCATAAAAGAGTTTTTTCCATAAAGAAAATAAGGAGGAAGGAGTTCTTTTGAAACTCGATTTAAAAAGGCTTTTGATGGAATTGATTGAAGTTTTCTTATGCAAGCACTAAAGGCTAATGGTTTTACTTCTAATTGGATTAACTGGTTCTTATCCAATTCTAAACTATTGTGTTTGTCAATGTAAAGATTCGTAATCATTTTAAATTGAGGAGAGGTGTCAAGCAGAGGTGCCCGCTTTCTCCTTTCTTATTCATTCTGGCTATGGATGTATTTGATGCTATTAGTTAGCTGGCGGTTCAGAAAGGCTTTCTTAAAGGTTGGAGATCCTGCTTGGAAGATATCTTATTTGCATTTTGCAGATGATACCGTTCTCTTTTATGAAACTAAGAAAGAGCAAGTATTTGTTATGAAGATTATCCTTTATACTCTGAAGTTTGCCATAATTATGAATATTAATTTTTAAATCCCCATATGTGGGCAATAATCCTGACAATGGCAGATTATTTGCTAAGATGTTAGTTTGCTAACTCCACTCACTTCCCATGAAGTACCTTGGTCGCCCGGTTAGTGACTAGAAGCTTAAAATAAATGACTGGTGTATAAAGTCAACAAGAAGGTGGAGTCCAGTCTTGCGAATTGGAAGGGAAGAATTTATCAATTGGAAAGTGTTATCAATAATACAAAATCATTTTATTTAGCTTTCTACTTCTCTTGCTGGGTAATTCGGAAAATAACAGTATCCGTAGTAAATTCTTATGGTGTGGACCTGACGGTTCTTCTGGACCATATACTTAGCTAATTGGGGTGGTGTTTGTAAATCTTAGGAACAAGGTGGCTTGTCATTTATCAAACTGAGAAATCATATCAAAGCAATCCTTGGCAAGTGGAGGTAGAGACTTTATAATGATCAAGGGGATTGTTGGAGCACGGTTATCCTAGGAAGATACTTCACAAGGTTCTCTGCTTTCCACACTAGGAGCCAGATATCTGATAAAATTGGTCTTTTTTGGAAAGGAGTTGTTAAATTGGCTGATTATATAAATGTGAAACAAGTTAAGTATTCGTGGTGGTGAATTAGTTCTTTTTTGAAAAACGCATTCCCATACCTATATGATTTGGCTTGGAATCAGAAAGCATCTGTCAGTTCTCAGTGTAAGCTGCAGAATTGGGTTACTATGTGGGACTTGAAATTCATGCGAATAGTTTCCCCGCACTTGACACATGAGCTTCAGGAGTTATTTAGGCATCCTTTGTAACATTTCAGTTAATGATCAGCCAGATCAGGCTATTTGGCGATGATGCTCTTCATGTAAATTTTCTGTTAAATCCTTGTACTACTTCATTAACTCGGGGGGGAGGGGGGGGGGGGGGGGTGACGTGGTCTTCCTGGTTGCTTCTTCTATTTGAGAAATGAAGGCACCTTTATTATTGTGGAACAGGGTATTCAAGATAAGTTCTTGCCCAGAATCAACTTGAAGAGGAAACATGCAAACATCATGGATTGTTCCTATATTTTCCGTGGACATCGTAGGGAGGATATTAATCACTTTTCTCTTCAGTATTCTGTTTCAAATGGAGCTGCAAGACTATTAAGGTTAATCTAAAAGAGTAAAGCCTGGATCTCTTCGTTCTGTTTTGACTAAACGGCAGAGTAATAGAGTGAATAGATGGAGATCGGTTTGGGATTCTCTGCCGATTGCAATCTGCTGGAGTATTTCAAAAGAGGAATAGCATTATCTCTTGAGGCATGATCAGTGGTAAAGAAGAGGTGTTAAAGCTCATTGGTATTCACCTAAAATCTTGGAAGATTACTCTTCAAGGAGTGGAAAGTGGCTCCAGAGATTATCTTCTTTGTCTAATAAAGTGGTCGGAATCTGCTCAACTCAATCTGTGTAGTCACCTGCTTTTGAATGTTCATCAAACATGTGTTACTCATACTGATCAACAACATAGAAAATTGGGCTAATGTTAAGAGTATCAGAACATAAAACTTTTGCAATAGTGTAAAGCATGGGCCAAATATTCTAACTAAGTTTATTTCTCCCAAGAATCCACCAAGTCCTTTATATAATTTTTTGACAATTTCGATCCTCAAGAAAACTCAGGGATGCATAGTTGAACTTCTTTAAAAAATAATTTTTATAGAAGGAGAATACGAGGAGGTAGTGCACCTTGTAGGTCCTTCACAAATTGCCCAAAATAAGGATCTTTCTAAGGCTTGATTTTGACGAAACCCACAACCTGATTCTTCATAAATATAACCAAAAAAGCCCTTTATCTCAATCTGTCAACTACTTCGTTCTGTCCCCCCACTCTTTACATTAAAGTGAAAAAGAATTGTTGGAGAAATGAACTCCACTCTACGTGATTGTGACAACTTAGTTTCCTTCGAAAATGGCTATATCGTGGTGCTTTGTGATCTTAAAATACACTCGACTCCCACTTTAACAAATAGTGCTTCCAATTATAGGTTGTCTTGCATGTTGAATAGCATTCTAGGTCATACATTGAATACTGCCTCTTGGCGTTTAGAGACGGTGCGGTTTCGGGCAAAACCAAAACCGCACCGCAACACCGAACCACTACACCGAAACCGCATCGCACCGTGACGATGTACCATTATGTAAAACCGAAACCCCACCATGCGGTGCGGTGTGGTGTGGTGCACCGCAGTTTATCATTATAATGGTCTAAATGGTACGGTTTTATACGGTTTTGGGCAAAACCACACCGCAACGCGTGTTTTATATTTTGGCAAACCAAAACCGCACCATGCGGTGCGGTTTACCACGGTTCTCAGTTTTAAACCGCATCGCTGCCTTGGCATTACTAAGCTTTTTGTTGAATAATTCTTACCTGAGAACACTTCCAATGCCCACTTGTGATGCATCTGATTCCACCACAAAGATGTTCTCAAAATCAGGCACTGTAGAAACAAGAGATTTAGTTATGGTTGCCTTGATCTTTCCAAAAGTTGGCTCTGCTGCTAGGGTTCAATTAAACCCGGATCCTTTGAGATACTCCGCTTTAGGGCTTATAAAATTGTTGAACCCTCAGATGAACTGCAAGAAAAAATCAAGCCATGAGAACTCCGGATATCAGTAATTGATTGTGGCACTGGTCACTGTACAGTAGCTTGAAATTTTTTTGGGTCTTCATTTAAGCCTTCTGCTTAACTATATAACCAAGAAATATCACATGTTCGCATAAAAATAACCAAGAAATATCAAGCAGGCCATGGAAAGATGATCTCTTGTAAGTTGAGAAGCATGTGTTTGAAAGTTTCAACAATGCAATGAATCCAATTAAAGTTAGATATAGCCCTCGTACAAAACACTGTCATATAATATAAGAAATGATTTGCAGTGTACATACATAAACGGCGAGTTTTGCATAAATCGTACATTACACTCCCACATCAACAAATTTCTTAACTGAAACTAAATGTGCTTTTTGGCATCAAACCATCCAAAAAAGTGAGCCAGATGTAGAACAAATGTTAATAAGGCCCCTCACTAAAGTCATCTGCTAGCTCTTAGCATTACATGTTAGACAATGAATTTTGCACTAGAGAGTTGGTTTTGATCTTGACAAAACAGAAGTGAATTTTTCATGTTTCACCATCTGAAGTTCACAAAATCATGTGATTCATGTCTGAAATGATGGATTTAGTCTAGAAAGTTGGTATTTCTTATCATCATCCAAGTCTTACCAAATCAAGCTGATCAACTATAAGGAAGATTGACAAGGATTTTCTGACCGGTTATCAATTTGACACCAACCCTCTAAGAGTGGTGCCGAAAACCCGACCAGAGAACCTTGACAAGAAAGAGATAGTGTGCCAAAAACTTAACGGCTAGTTGACGGGTAGGGAGACCTATCATATTCGTTACACAGTTTAAGCTCATACAACCAATGAGCAACCCTCCAAGATTCCCCTGGACTAGGAAAGAATCTAGATGAAGATGGTAGAAGGTAAGCTTTCATTTTTGTAGCACAAACTATAAGCCAAAGCCAAAAATTTTAGAATGTTGCTTTATTTCAGAAAGTGCAATATAAGTGTAGGACGATACCACTTTAGTTGTAAATTCCACGCATTCACTCAAGATATATTAGGGCAATCTATATACAACAAAAGCTAATTTGACATGGTGTTATAAAAAAGAATGTGGTATTGTTAGTTCTACCTGTGTCGGATATATGGTTACATGAAATAAGGAGCAAAAGATATCTAAGCATGAAAACTAGATCTGAAATTCATCAGCAGCCCATATGAGACTGCTAGTGTTTCAGTCAATATGGATGGTGAGATCTAAGATTTGAAATGCTAGTTACTGTGTATCAGCATTGCATTCTGCTTTATATACATTTAGTGCATACTTTAATTGTAAACACCTGTTGGAGACGCAAAATCTCGGGACGAAAGGTTGAAACAATCTATACCATGTCGTACTTATTCTTCTCAGTGTTTGATCTAATTTGCTGCTCCATCGGTTCCACGAGACTCGACATCTGTGTTATCGTGGTAGACATTTTTTTGAGGAATCGTGGTAGAGATTAACAGCCCCTGTAGTGTGGTTGTAAGTTTCAAATTATCCATTAATTTTCCGCAAACACCCCTGGGAAAAACCGGCTGAGAATTCCAGCCCATAAAATTAGAATTCTTTAGAAGGAATATTTTGAGCTTTCCTGAATTCCTGAACTGTTTTTTTTAATGGACCACCATAATGGTCAGGACATCACCTGGTAGTTGATGCGATGCGTATGCTCAAATAAGTCCAAGTGCAGAATTTAGAACATTAACATCAGATTTCAGCATATAAAATCAGATTTTCAGCAAAGTCTAAAATCACAGTTCATCATCCATTCAATCCTAATCAGATTTAATTCAACGAAATAGTAAAACTGACAATATGAGAATTAACTTCAGATAATAATGACTGAATTCCAGCAATAAGATGATCACAATCCCAAATAAATAAAGCTAATGTCTCAAGAACAACCAACAAAGACCTAACGATAAAATCCTAATGGATGAGATCTTCAGGAAAACCAAATATTTAGGGAACCCTAATGGAAAATTCAGCAACAAGGCCGATTGAGAAAAGATGACTTATCACATGGAAATTATCGAAGGACGATACCAAACCGGGCTTAGGTCAATGCCGGCAGCTTCCCGATACTCCGTGTTGCAGACGAATGGCGCGGAAGGGGGAGGTGTGGTCCAGAAGACGGGGTGAAGAAGCCGAGACGATGATCTTGAAGAAGAAGAAACTCCACGTCGATCTTCCGTGAAGCCGAGGATGAATAGCGAGGCGACGGGGTAGAAGCTTGCGAAGGAAGAACAGGATGAGAAGCAAAGAAGAAATTGTCGGAAAGGATAAACCGAACAAGCGGGCCGCTTCTCCGTTTCTAGGGTTTCAATTCATATCATCTCCCCTTCTCAGTTAGGGTTTTTAGTATTAATAGAGGATGAAACAATCAAAGAGAGCACAAGAAAAAGGAAAGAAAGAGAAAGACGCGCGGGAGGAGAGAGAGAAGACCGCGGAAGAGAGAGAGAGAGTCGGGTGTCCGCGGGAGAGAGAGAGAGAGGACCGGTCGGGTGGGTTTTTGGGATTTTTGGTTTCTCTTGGAATCTCATCCATTGAGATTTAATCTCATTTAGGATCCTACGGCTAAGACTCTAACACGGAAATGAGTCAGTTCGGCATCTGTGGCTCGAACCGGATGCGAACATGGCTCGCACCTACCCAAACCAGAAATAAAAACTGAAATAACTAAAGATCCGTGGATCGGATCGAAACAAAATAAAAACCAAAACTGTGGGGCTTCGATTAAGCTTTCCACTGATGCAGACGGATCGACGATCGGGTTCCTGGATCTCCGGCGCGGTTGAAAATACACGATCAGCTGTAGAAAAACTGCACGTAGTGGGCTCGTCTGCATCAAGTCCCCCGGACTCAAAAGAACTCGACTCCTGTCGAGCAAGGTCCTGGATCCGGCGGGGGCTCTCCTGGTAGTATCGGCAGCCGCTGAATCCGCTCGAACTGCTCTCCCGGGTCTGGTGGCCAAGTAATCCACCTCAAGTATGCAGCAACTCCATCTCGTATCCCCTGCCCCTTGACGCCAAGCGAAGACCTGAAAGTCAACACCAACATCCTCCGCGACACGATAAGATCGTCAAAAGACTCAGATAATTTCATGTGATAATAGGAATTCGGGTTGACATGAAATTCAAATGACATGTGAAAAGAAAGGCCGCGGGAGCATAATGTGCTGCGGGTCATCGGCTTGCGCAATAGGCAATGGTGTATTTGGAAGGCCATGGGGTGCGGGTGCATTATGTGGTGCTCGAGGTGGCCTGCGCACGGTGCAAAACAAGTGGATTCTAGATGACGAAGATATGTCATGCAATCATTGTCAGGATTCAGTGAAAAAAATGAGAAATTAAAATACTCATCATGCCACTTATTATGATTTCGAAAAATTAAAAATGATGGGTTGTCTGAAATTTGAACGCATGATTCATAAGTATTTTGCATCGAAAAGTGATCAAACATGCCAAAATCGTCGTTATTGCCTAATTCAACACTTGGATGACAATATGGATGCACATATGAATGATCTATGAATGTATGGAGGTCAGGCAAATGATGAATGCCTACAGACTCTAAATGCGATGTGCATGCAATGGAATGCAAAATGTTGTCTAATCCCTTCTCAATTGCTAGTGAACCAAATGAACACCCTACTAGATAATCAGCGAATGGGGGTATGGAATGTTTCTGATTCAGAAGAGCCTTAGGTGCATGGGGTGATGGAGACTGGCGAATAACCAGCAGTGGTGCAGTCATATCATCTTCCCCCAAGACTAACTCATTGACGTGTTCGCCCTCAGACCCATGACTGTCCTCTTCCTTGTCAATGTCCGCCAGATTTGTCTGTGGGTTGAATTGTCGTTGAGGACAATCGGCTGACTTGTGTCCTGGCTGATCTACTAATTCGTGCTCTTGTCGCAGGTTTTGGCAACTTCTGTTTTGGCTGATCTGCACGTAGTTTGCCATCAGATTTGTGCTCTTTTCCCTAACGCGACGACTAGTGCGCTCGGATACTTTCGAGGACGAATTCTGGAACACACTTTGTTTGGAATCGGAAGGGAGGAACTTCCGTTGCAGCTTTTCCCTCATGTGGGTCCAAGTGGAAATTTTATCTTTTCCTTTTCTACCCCTAGCGGTCTGCAACTGTTTCCACCAAACCAGTGCATGACCTTTCAGTTTAAGGCTGACAAACTTAACTTGTTTGTCGCGGGGGATTGTCTTCCACTCGAAATACCGGTCGATATGCTCGGCCCACTCTAGAAACTCTTCGGGATCCATCCGACCCCCGAACTCAGGAATGTCTATGTTGATGCTCTGATCCCAGCCCCAATGGGACTTCGATCTCCTAGGAGTTCTGCTATTCCGCCTATCAGATCCATTAGAGGAACTGGCGCTGGCTCCTCCTGACTCTAGGTCTAACTCACTATGCCCTGGCGACGCTCTAGTCCTGTGTTCCCGATGGGGTCGAGGTGGATTCTGGGATTTGGTGACGGCCAAGGTCAATTTTTCTATTTGGGTCTGAAGCCTACCCATGTGTTCCTGTTGCCTTATGAAGGCATCGTGCCAAGTGCGGGGTGGCAAAGATCCTGCCATGCTAGATTGCCTAGTAGATGCTATCGATTCACTCGGGAGAAAAAGGGATGGTCCTAAAATGTATGCGTTCACGCGATGCGTGTGACTAGTTAATGCAGGGTACAAAACTAAAATGAAAGAAGGTAAATAAAAAAAAATTTCAGCAAACGCGAGAAGATGCGAATGATGCGAGAGGACCGGCCGTTGCGTAAGGACGCGACGACTAGTGCGCTCTGATACCAACTTGATGCGATGCGTATGCTCAAATAAGTCCAAGTGCAGAATTTAGAACATTAACATCAGATTTCAGCATATAAAATCAGATTTTCAGCAAAGTCTAAAATCACAGTTCATCATCCATTCAATCCTAATCAGATTTAATTCAACGAAATAGTAAAACTGACAATATGAGAATTAACTTCAGATAATAATGACTGAATTCCAGCAATAAGATGATCACAATCCCAAATAAATAAAGCTAATGTCTCAAGAACAACCAACAAAGACCTAACGATAAAATCCTAATGGATGAGATCTTCAGGAAAACCAAATATTTAGGGAACCCTAATGGAAAATTCAGCAACAAGGCCGGTTGAGAAAAGATGACTTATCACATGGAAATTATCGAAGGACGATACCAAACCGTGCTTAGGTCAATGCCGGCAGCTTCCCGATACTCCGTGTTGCAGACGAATGGCGCGGAAGGGGGAGGTGTGGTCCAGAAGACGGGGTGAAGAAGCCGAGACGATGATCTTGAAGAAGAAGAAACTCCACGTCGATCTTCCGTGAAGCCGAGGATGAATAGCGAGGCGACGGGGTAGAAGCTTGCGAAGGAAGAACCGGATGAGAAGCAAAGAAGAAATCGTCGGAAAGGATAAACCGAACAAGCGGGCCGCTTCTCTGTTTCTAGGGTTTCAATTCATATCATCTCCCCTTCTCAATTAGGGTTTTTAGTATTAATAGAGGATGAAACAATCAAAAAGAGCACAAGAAAAAGGAAAGAAAGAGAAAGACGCGCGGGAGGAGAGAGAGAAGACCGCGGAAGAGAGAGAGAGAGTCGGGTGTCCGCGGGAGAGAGAGAGAGAGGACCGGTCGGGTGGGTTTTTGGGATTTTTGGTTTCTCTTGGAATCTCATCCATTGAGATTTAATCTCATTTAGGATCCTACGGCTAAGACTCTAACACGGAAATGAGTCAGTTCGGCATCTGTGGCTCGAACCGGATGCGAACATGGCTCGCACCTACCCAAACCAGAAATAAAAACTGAAATAACTAAAGATCCGTGGATCGGATCGAAACAAAATAAAAACCAAAACTGTGGGGCTTCGATTAAGCTTTCCACTGATGCAGACGGATCGACGATCGGGTTCCTGGATCTCCGGCGCGGTTGAAAATACACGATCAGCTGTAGAAAAACTGCACGTAGTGGGCTCGTCTGCATCAGTAGTGCACCGGCACAAGATAGACCAAGGATTGAAACTCACCAAAGGAGCGAAACAAAAGCCCTGATTTTTAATAACCGCACGCACAGGTAGGAGAGCTTGCCACTAAAACGAGAGGGAGGCCGCCGCGACCGAGTGGGAGGAATTATGCCGTAGCACTTATTCGAACCCTTGACCAAGGCCACAGGTTGCATAAGTCTTACCAACTGACCCATCAATTGTGAAACTTGTCTAAACATAATTTATCTTTTTTGTTTGGAATAGAGTACTTATCTTTCACTAACTTGGCATGGTAGTTGTGTTGTTCGACTTATGTCAACTCCTTGAATTCGACATGTTTGAAACAGCAAACTATGGAGGCTTTGCTCAATTCTGGTCATTCTCTCGTCGAGGAACAGCAGCTGATAATGAATTCCAGGCTTTCAGAGGAATACATGAAGAACCTAGAAAACTAGAGACACTCAATATAATGCAGCACCTGCGATGGCAAAGAGTTGTGTTGCGAGGCATCGCAGTGGCTAGTAAAAGAGAGGCAATTGAAATTGTTCATGTGAGTTTCTCCTCTCTTTCCCCTACATTGTGATCTTTGTAAAGCAATTAATGGATTTGAACCAAAAGGATTTCGAAAATAAACATTCAGGATGCAGAGGAACTTGCAATAGAATAAACAAATGTGTTTCTGATTTGCTGTGTGTGTGTGAGAGAGAGAGAGAGAGCAACGGTTTTCAGAGATTTCTGTTGGACTGAGAAATTGTGGTTACTAGAAAAAAAAAAAAATCATATCTCCCATTTTTCTTTCTGTTTTTTTTTATTTTTTAAGTGACTGGCACTTAAGCTAAACTTGGAAGTTTAAGGAACCCGGCATTCAGGATGCAGGGAAAAAAAAGACAGCCCGTATGACAGGGAGCTCTTTGGCTCTGACCTGCCATGCGGCCATCCGAGGTCTGCGACCATTGAATTATAATTTTTTTCCAACATTTTTTGAAAGAATCCTATTTGTAAAAAAGTGAATTTACAAAAACTAATAATTAATGAGTTTTTTTTTTCTCTTCTCTTGGCTTTGTAATACAGATTTTGCATCAATTCAGTTCCCATAATTACATAGTTTTTCTGGCAGGTCTTTCCATGATTTTATAATGGTGGATTTTGATAATTGTCTACAAGTATATATATTTGAGAGAGAGAGAGAGAGAAGACTGCCATTTTGGCGTGTCAAAGTAAATATATTTTGGAGGTTTCAGAATTGGTTTTTTTTTTTTTTTTGGTTTCACAAGTGATTGATGTTTGGTAGATAGTCCATGTAGGAAAAAAGATTTGCTACGTGGGGATTTTCCTGCTGATACTGAGTGAGCCATCGGGACCGTTGATGGAAGAATAAAGAGCATACTTTACACACAACCATGACCCGTGCACTGCACTGACTCTTTTTACATACAATTAGACTGCTCTTTGTTCGCCTGCATATTAGGAAACAGCACAGATGCATCACTCAGCGTCTACAGCAAAATCCTCACACAGCAAAAAAAAAATCTCATCTATCTATAATAAGGTGAGCACTCATCAAGAATTAACAAATTCTAAAACCTCCATGTATTATTACTTGATCTGTCAAAACCATTTGCCCTGACCCGTATAAATAGGGGGTCCTGATCGGGTGAGAAACCTCTTATATGCAAAACCTTGTGTGAAACCAATCTAGATGTTTCAGAATTTGATGAAACTTGGTAGGCGTGCGACCTATGCCAAGTTGATCCTCCTCACCAAAAATCATCACAATCTAAAACCTCCAAACTTATAAAATATACTATTCAAATTAATGGTTTTTATCGACGGTCGATAAGTCTTTTAACATTTGATGCCCGTAGAGGTTTTAGAATTTGATGATTTTTGATGAGGATGATCAACTTGGCATATGTAACATGTCTACTAAGTTTCATCAAATTCTAAAATCCCTAAATAGGTTCCTCACAGTGTTTCTCATATAAGAGGTTTCTCATTGGATTGGAACACAATGCTCCAGTGTGATGTAAATCCTCTTCATGTTTGCCATCTTCGCAATCCCCGATAGTTGCCATCCCCTCCGACAGTCCCGACGACCCCACCTCCAGCTGCCCCAGTCCCTCATCCGCCCAGGCCATCGCAGCCATCCCCTCTCCCTAAGACGAACCTTGCGACCTACGACAGCCCCAGCATCGTATCCATCTCCTCCCCCTCCGACTACCCTCGTGACCTCTGACAGCTCCAACATCACAACAATCCCCTCCTCTTACAACCCCTGCAACATCCAACGACCACCATGCGGCGGTGCACTGGCCTGGATGAGGCCGAAGAGGCGACATGCAACCGCTTCAGGTGCATCGCACCGATCCCCAATAGTAGCTGATGCCTCTTGCAGCTAGGCAGGCTGCCGTGACAGATGAATCCCACCCATGCATCCTAGACGACAGACTGTTGTGACGGGTGCATCACATCCATTCAACTGCAGTCAGCGACAGATGGGTGCGATGTATTGGGCTTCCATACCCATACCCATGAAGACCCATGCAGGGTATGTGGTTATCGTGCGAGTATACGATCCTAGGAGCACACGACTGATTTTAGAGCCAAGATGGGATTTATGGTACATACATACCCATCGTGTGCATGCTTCTAGGTGTGGGTGATGTATGCATCAGGACAGATGTGGAAACTACACTAGTTTTTAAGGATATTAGACACGTCCTGAGCTGTGCCTAAACTTGATGTTGGCCCTGGCTTTGGACTATGTGAGCGTGTCTTGCAATGGCGTCTGAAAGCTGACTAATGGTTCTTAGGTGGTAGCTAAATTATATACAGGACTGCCTTGCAGTTGTGCAACAATTGCATGAACGTAATAGAGAATTAATAGTAGTGCTCGTGATTTGTGCCACCGACGACTGAAGCACATAAGCAAGAAAGGAATGGATATTCTGGTAAAAAAGAAGTTAATTTTCTTCAGTGGGAAATCAACATCTTTCGGCTCATGTTAAGACTTGTGTGTAGGGAAAGCATCACAAAGAATCTTTTTCGGAGCAGATAGAGAGGACGAAGAGTGGGATACTTGGTCGAATCCACATTGATGTATGTGGTCCCATGGATGTGGAGACACTAGTACCCGACAGAAACCGATACTGTTTTACCTTCATCGATGATGCTTCCAGGAAGACTTGTATCTACTTTCTTCGTACTAAATATAACATTTTAATATTGTTTGTTTTTGTGACTTCCATGCCTAAATTGAAAGAGAAATGAGGAAGTTGTGTAAGTGCCTCCAAGTGATAAAGGAGACGAATATACTTCTAAAGTCTTCGAAGGTTATTGTACTCATAAGGGAATAGGGCATGAGAATACAGTTCTTGACACTCCACAGCAAAACAAAGTGGCCGAAAGGATAAACCAAACTATTATAGAGAAAGTGAGGTGCATGATATAAAGGTTGAAGCTGCCTAAGTCCTTCTGGGAAGAAGCTATTCGGACTGCATTCTACTTGATCAATCGATCTCTCTAGGCTCCATTGGATGGCAAGATTTTAGGGGAAGTATCGGCCAAGCAAGAAGTGTCATATGCTCACCTTAATGTGTTTAGGTAAAACGTTCGTATATGTGCCCAATGTGCAAAGATCGAAATTGGATGCAAGAGCGATTCTTTGTATTTTTGTCGGATATAGAGATGAGTTCAGCTACAGACTTTATGATCCAAAATCCAAGAAGATTGTTCGATGTCGATACATGGTGTTCTATGAATACAAGAGGATTATTGGCTCGGATAAAGCAGGGGAGTCAAAGTGCAGTGCTTATGATACAGTGGATCTTACTGCTGTCTCTCTTCCACCACTGCGGACAAATTATGTGGAAGAAGCTCAAGAAGAATCAACTAATGGTCTTTCAACCAGAGACAAAGAGCAATGAGTACATGAAGGACTAGCTCTTCCACAAGAAGATGTAAAACCTCAAATATGGAGGTCTAAAAGATAGTGCATGCCATCTATAAGGTATATGAGGATGAGTATATATTGCTTTCTATTGAGGCGAAGCCAGAGAGTCTGTAGGAAGCACAAACGCATAAGGAGAAAGAGAAGTAGAAGAATGAGATATAAGAGACAATGGCCTCATTGCAAAAAATGATAGCTACATGTGTTAATGGAGCTACCGAGGAACAAGTGGATGTATAAGATCAAGCTGGATAGCAGTGAAAGAATTTGAAGTAAAGGTCAGACTAGTTTTGAAGGACTTCGAGCAAAGAAATAGCATTGGTTTTCACATAGATGTATTGTCACATGGCGAAGCTTACATCCATTAGAGTGATACTGAGTTTAGCCGTGTGTCTTGACTTAAAGGATGAGCAGTTAGATGTTAAAACAATATTTTTTCATGGAGATCTTGATGAGATCTACTTGGTGCAGCCGGGTGGTTTTGTGACAAAGAACAAAGAGCATATGGTTTACAGGTTGAAGAAGAATCTCTACGGGCTTAACCAAACCCCAAGATACTGGTACTAAAAGTTTGATTCATTCATGTTGGATTAAGGCTATAAGCATATGTTTGATGACCATTGCGTCTATGTCAGATACTTCATGGAAACCAGCTTCATAATCTTCTTTTCTTTTACGGCGGATGTCCTGAAACCTTTCGGGTAATGCCCACTTGCAGCTCGGACTAATCCCTCTGTGAGTGAAGTTCGACCCACTCAGCAATTCATACTTAACTCCTGGGTAAATCGAGGGGAGGAGGAGATGAACCCACAACCTCATCACCAAAGCACCAATTGCTTTGCCAACTCTCCTATCCACTGGTGTATCAGCTTCATAATCTTTTTATTGTATGTGGATGACATTTTGATTGTGGGCCAAGAAATGAACAGGATTAGTAAGTTGAAGTTGGACTTGTTTAAGTTCTATGATATGAAGTACTTGGGGTCAGCACAACAGATGTTAGGCATGAAGATCAGACATGACAGAACAAACTCAAAAGATTGGGCTATCACAGTATAGTTATATTGACCGTGTTGTAGAATGATTCAATATGCAAGATCCGAATGTGGTTAGCACACCACTGGCTAATCACTTCAGGCTAAGCTTAAGGAGTTCGCCAACTACCAAAGAGGAAAAAAGAAAGATGGTAGCGATTCCCTATGCATCCGCAGTAGGGAGTTTGATGTATGTCATGGTTTGTACGAGGCCGGATATTGCTCATGCTGTTGTTACGTTGAGCAAGTATCAGAAGAATTCTGGTAAACAACGTTGTGAGGCTATCAAGTGGACCTTGATGTACTTGAAGGGAACTTCAAAGATGTTATAATATTTTGGCAGTAAGAAACTAGTTCTGAAAGGGTATACAAACTTAGACATGGTGGGAGATCTGGACAATCGATAATCGACTTCACGGTACATATTTACACTAGCATGGCACTCAAAGATCCAGAAGTGTGTGACGTTATCGACGATTGAAGCCAAGTACATTACTATGATTGAAGCATAAAAGGGGCTTCTATGGATGAAGCGGTTCCTTCAGAACTTGGGTGTAAATCAGGAACAATTTTGATTATTTTGTAATAGCCAGAGCGCGATTAAGATGAGAAAGAACCCGACTTATCACGAGTGGACCAAGCATATTGATCTGTGTTACTACTAGTACTGGAATCATGATGAGTTGGAAAATGAGTCGTTCCTTTTGTGAAGGTATAACAGACATGATAATGATGGTGATAACCTAGCATAAGTATGAGCTCTATCGCGAGCTCATTAAGATGGAATGATCAGTCTCAAGAGATCTTTCCTTCATGGGTTTGGAGGAGGGGGAGATTGTTGGGTTTTCATACCCACGAAGGCCTAAGCAGGGTGTACGCAAGATTCGTGCGTATGATCTTAGGAGTACAGGATTGACATCAGAGCTAAACAGAGACGGATCATGCACACGATTTACCCATCTTGTGCACACTTCTGGCAAGCAAAATTTCGTACGCATGGTGGAGAAATCTGTGCATGATTCCTTTGTCGTCTATTTTTAAGCCATGTCGCATCGTGCGCACGATTTCGATAAACTGCGAACATGTTTGATTTTCCTTGCAAATTGTTTGAGAGACCTATATATTGGTTGGTTTCGATTCTGATGGTAAAGAATTTTTTGTGCTATTCAAAGATTAATGACGATTGCGGTTTCTTCTAGAGAGAGAACTTCAATGTAGATTCTCTACAGAGAGAGGATTGGGTTGGAGGCTTATTGATTATGAGCCTTCAGCGTTGTTAGAGAAGAAGAAGAGGGGGTGAATGCTTTATAGAAGAAGGTGTTAGATGTACATCCTTAATTTGTTCCTTTTTCATAGTGAAAGTCTCTCTCTCTCTCTCTCTCTCTCTCTCTCTCTCTCTCTCTCTCTCTCTCTCTCTCTCTCTCTCTCTCTCTCTCTCTCTCTCTCTCAAGGGGGATTAATCATTTGAGGTTCCATTCAAATCCTTGGGGGATATTGATAGTAGGATATAATGAAATGAATTTCGATATATGAATGAATCTTCCCATAATATGATTTGGAAAATGATGATTCATGGCATAATGAAAACTATATAAAAGAAATCTGTTTCGAACTTAAAAGGCTCATCAGTCCACCCTAAAACATACAGAGTACAATCCACACTAAAATCTCGGCCAACCAAATTTTCTCATAATGCATGTTTTAACACCGGAGATGGGTTGTCACTGAAGAAAATCGTTGCCAAAAGATTGTAGAGGATCAGAGCATTGGAATATGGAGGAGTTGTCAGATCGATGGTTTTTAAATTATTGTCTCTGGGATGGCCCACCAGATTTGGATGCCACCGGTGTTGGAGGAGAGATGAGAGAAGGGGGGGGGGGATAATTTGAATTTTTTTATAAAAAAAATAAGGTTTTTTTTAAGATATATATTATTTTTAAAAAAATTAGTTAATTGAAGAGCAGTAGATAAGAAGTATTTTCAGACTAGCATTCTGGCATGCATGTGTCTCGATGGCGCTGAAAGGCTCTCGCCATGTCAGACTCAATTTTTTTCTTTCATTTGTGATAAACCCGACATCCAGAATACTAGATTTAAACCCTACATTCAGGATGTCGGGTTTAATAGGAACTCAGTTTCACAAAAAATGCTAAGTGTTGGAGCGCCCAAATTCCATTCAAAACACGATGTACAACTTCTATTAAACTTGTTATTCCGGATGTAGATTTTAAGTCCGGCATCCCGGATCCAGGGTTTAAACCCGACTTCCCGGATGCTAAATTTATCTCAGATGAAAAATAATAATAATAATCCGACATGACTAGTACTTTTGACGTTGACCTGCCAATCCAAGCACTAGTTTGTTAAATACTTTTGATCAACCGCTATTGAATTAAATATTTATTTTTTAAAAATTATATTTCAAAATCCCTAAAAGAATAATTTCTCTCAATCGACCCTGCTTATTTGTTATGGGAATTAATGGATGGTTAGATGTGTGGTCAGCACTGAGCATTCGGGGCAAATGTGCTCGAAGCAAAAAAATAATTCGGTGAGACACCGTTGCACATGAAACCTCTTGAAAGGTTGAGGTACCAATTAGAGATTTCTCAAACTGTAAAAAATTAGCTATGAAATATGTTG
The DNA here is from genome assembly GCA_947650365.1 of Chamaelirium japonicum. NCBI lineage: Eukaryota > Viridiplantae > Streptophyta > Magnoliopsida > Liliales > Melanthiaceae > Chamaelirium > Chamaelirium japonicum. The sequence goes on along the minus strand of OX393553.1, from coordinate 89,651,995 downwards.
AAAAGTCTCGTTAACTATTAAAAATCCTTAAATATTGACAGTAGGATATAATGACTTGAATTTCAATATATGAATAGAATCTTCCCACAATGCAATTGGAAAAATGAGATTTCACAAGAAGGTTGGAAAACGATTGAACCTTACATTACTTTTTTCTACATATGATAGAGGAAAATAAGAGCATAAACTGCTCATAGATTTAGTTTGCCCTACAACCTAATCCGAAGTATACAAGATATAAACCTAGTGAGCATTCTACATGGGAAATTGTCCGATCACCAACAGACAATCACGCTAAATCCAAATGCTCATGACTGAAGTTGTCCGATGGCCATAGTTCGTGCCATAAACCCAGGGCTTATAATGCAATTTATTGTTATCAAAATGAACACGACAACCCAAGAGTAGCTGAGAGCTAAGAAAATGGTTTCCTTCAATATCCCACTAAACTATATAATATAGTGCCTGAGAAATGCATGGTAATGATAAGAAACTATGATTGCAATTTTAGAAGAATATCTATACAAATTTAGATATCACATCTTTTGTATGAAAGAACAGCTATAAAATGTGAATATTGTATGAGGATTTTCAAAAAAAAAAACAAAAAAGAGAGAAAAGACCGTTCATATTCATTACATTTATATTAACGAAGGGAGGGCACTAATTCCAAACTAGGGATTTATTTTTTTTCGGGGGTATTCAGTCTAGGATAGCCAGATCCACAACCCTTGAAACCAAAATCAACCGTTAAAATTAAAGGGTGTATTATAAGTACACATGCACGCACAATTCCTAAACAATTACATCCAAGACCCAAATACTGAATGAAAAAATAATAAAATATTGTTTACACTTTATAATATTTACTTCCCATAATATTTTCAGCTGTTGAACATCCAAGGTCCAATTACCAGATGCTCAGTAGGAGTAATGCGAGCCATTTTGGCTAACCAATCAGCACAGGTGTTTGTGTTTCTATCGACCGAGGGATGGATGACAAGGTGCGGTGTTTGGTGCACAATCGTTCGATACACCTCTGTGTGTGGTGTGGATGCATCGGACAGCTGCGGCCGCACACCATACACATCTCACCGTATCATCTCTCTATTGAATTTCCCTAAATGCAACTCCGAAGAACTTTGCACGGAGGAGGGTACAACACGCACTACAACATCAACAATTAGGGATTCATCCAAATGATGCCTAGGGGCTAGGGCTGCAACTCAGAAGGGTTGGGTGGGCTTGGAGGTCAGCCCAAACCCAACCCAAGTTGGGAGCCCTAAGCCCAAGCCAACCTTCAATCCGTGCTACCCAACCCAAGCCTAACCCAAGAAATTTTTTTTTTGGTTACTGTAAGTTGGTTGGGTCGAGTTGGATTGAGCGGGTTCGGATAATTCTTATTTTGATACTTGTCCAAAACTTTAAATTTTAAAGAGTAAAATATATATATATATATATAAAAAAACCAATTTGTAGCCTTAGTTCTTAACAATAAGGTGCCGCTTATCTTCATTATCTAATGGTTTGTCTCTTTAGGTTGGAAATAGTGCATTTCTTTATAACATGACACGTTGGTTGTGTGCTGACTAGACAAAATGGAAGCTGACTAAGACAAGCTAACTGGACAAAAATGAACCAAATAGATCTAACCATTCGTTCAAAAATCAACGCACAATCTTTATTTCCCCGTCAACCAACTCCCTCCCCTTGATTTCAAATCCCGACCCATTTAAACTGCACTAAACATTAAAATCTCAGCCCATTTAAACTGCACTAAACCTGACCGTTCATCCCTTAATCATGGTTCGCATCAAGTGACATATTACACTCAAGTTGGGTTTGTGTTGGACATTGACCCCTTGTCCCGAGCACAACCCAAACTCAGTCCAGGTTGACTTTCTCCAACCAGAAATGTCACTCCATTACATGAACAAAAATCTTCGCAATACAAAACAGCAACTCCGAAAGTTGATTCAACAAACAAACATATAATGAACCCACATTAAAACTTATTTTTCAAATTTTCAAATTCTGCAAGCTTGAAATCTTGATTATCACATTTGCAAAAGAACCGTTAGTTCGTTCGCTCTTTCGTTCTTTCTTTATTGTCGAAACATCGCATGGTGGGATCCCACCATTATGTTCTACACTCGGCTGTACAACCTCTTCATTCCCTCGGTTACATAAATACAAGCTTTACATTATAAGGAACAAGCCTTCACCTTTCCAATAGAAAACAATAATAATAATAATAATAATAATAATTAAATGAAAAAAATGAAAAACAAAAATGCAAGCTCACAACCAACCAAATAAAGAATAACCAAACCGCTAACAAATGAAAGCCGGATACCCAAACAACGAGGTAGACTGGGAGAAAATTGGAGAAATATACGATGACGCTGAACTCCTCTTTCGGACCATAGTTGGCTTACTGTCCCCCTTGTATGTACGGGTCCCCTCTGCAAAAATAAAAGCAAAGACCCAAAAAATTAATGGGACTAACTATAAATATAAAGAAAATACTTTTGAACAGAAAAGAAATTGAAAATAGTGCATACAGATCTCTTTCGAGCTCCGAGGAAATAGAAGCTCTTGTTTAGGGTTAAAACAAATGAAGGGCCATTTTAAGCTTGTTCTGCTTCCATTTGGGTAGCTTGTAGAAGGCATCCTTTGTCATGCCGAATCTCTCTCTGAACTCCGCTGAAGATAAATAAGACTGCAACCCGAAGAAAATTAAGAATTTTAGATCCAAAAGGAGAGTTCGGTTTTGGGAGGAACAGTTCGATGGTTTACCTCTCGCTTGGTTATATCGATTTCTGGGACAGGATCCGAAGACAAGGTTTTTAGACGGTCATAGGGAAATGAAGGGAAGATCTCTTCGTCTTCGGCCTCACCCTCCTTTGCATCCTCTTGTATGGTGAGAGCTTCAATCCTATCGCTCATTGAAGTGGGACTCCCCTTGGCATTTGCCTCTGGTTTTGCTTTGTTGGCCTCGGGGACCACTTCACCCAAACAGTTGCAAGGTCATATATACATTGTATCAAGAAATATCTTTGTGCATAAGGAAAGTTGTACCGCCGCCGCATACCTTTGGATTGTTTCGGTATGATGCTTTCTTTGGTGGATTCAAAAGAAGCGGTTATCGCCGCTATTGCTGCTGACCTAGGAGCCAGTTTTACAGAATCTGGGGTCAAGGACTTTGGATAGAGTTTTCTAACAACTGGAGGAGGGGTCGAAAGATTCCTGGCATTTGGATTCTCAAATGTAGCAGCAAGCGCATTGAAGGCTGGAGATCTTCCCCTTACACGAACACGGTCAGGGCTGAAAGACATGCTTCTAGAGCGCTGAGATTTGTCAGGCATGCTAGACCTTCCTCCGTATGCTGGCGCCCGCCGCTTGGGCTTCTGAAAACACAAGAAAATATAATTGGCACATTATTCCCACCTAAGTTCCCTTCACAAACAGGACGATGTACAGCATAGTAGGAAGAGTACTCTTTGCATCATAACTTTGTCTTGAAGTAGTAGATGAGAAACAACAATAGGATCTGGTCCTAGATAACCAAGTTCTGGAAGTAATACTAAGATAATGAGCTGTTAGTCTTATGAACATGACCTCTAATAAGTTTCAAGAAAAATCCTTCCAAACATCATGCAATCAAGTGCAATGTACAGCTCACGAATGTGGAACAAAATGGTTTTGCGCCGAGTAATTGAGCTTAAACATTATCCCTTAAGGTCCTGTTGGCATTTCCTAGCAGTATAGTAAGGTACATTTGAATGAAATTTTAAAAATCTCATCAAATATGGATAACTCTAGTCCTCAACTCCTCGCAAGCAATGTTTAAAATACGAGTATCGGTACCGGTATTCGTTAGCTCGGACCGATACGTACTGGTGATACAAAAAAAATTAAAAAAAAATTAGAAATTAAATATATATACAGGGTAGGCTTTATGACCTTGAATGATGATGCTTAAATGCTTTTGTGGTTACGGCGCCTAGGTCCTCGAAGAGTCGGAGACTCGGAGGATGCTTCTTCCTTCTCTCTTGCAAAAGATTTTTCAATGAATTTAACAAATAGATTAGGCTAAACGATTTGCAAATGAGTGCTTCTTCCTTCTCTTTTGCTTGATTCCTCACCAAAGGATAAGCCCAATTCACCCTTTACTTTCCTTCACATTACATAAACCCTCCTCACGACCCTCACACTTCTTCACAAATCATATAATTCACAACACCACTCCACACTTCATACATTGAAGGAATGATGAGATTACTGTGAAGAAACACAAAATCAAGTCCCCTTTATATAGGCCCAAAATGATACCCTTTGCACTATGCACAACTGCGCACCCCAGAGCCATGTTCACATGCTAGTGGCTACGGGAAAATAACCAAAAGAATCCTACAAAAAACATACCCCCCACATGGCCAACCATGATTCCTCCCACTATTTTAATTAGAATATTTAAATCTTTACGACAGGTCTTGTTCATGCATCTGTTTCACATCAGTGTACTCAAGAGACCGCAAGTCCACAGCCCGAGTAAAGTCATGGAAGAGCTCGGGATCATGTGGGCCACACGCGTAAGAGTACTCGGTACTCGCCCGAGTACCCAGAAGGGGTAAGACAAGTTTCTGGGCACAGAGACCCGAGTACCCAAGGGAGAACCCAATCATGTGGGGGACCGGACTCCGGGTGTCACGACAACAATCTCGGGCCCAGATTGAGCAAGCATATCCTAGCCCCTGAATGGCCCGGATTCTTCTTTTCAAATATGTCACAGGATAAAGGGCCAGTCCGAGATTATCGAAGCACGTGGTGCAGATAATCCTCGGCATGGTCCCGTGGGTAAGTGTTGCAATCATTTGGCTTTTAGGGTTCAATGGACCATAAAATCCCTTTACAACAACCAATGTAGTGTTCACATAATCATCATGACCATGCTCATAAGTTGTAACTTATGGTGCACACAAATTTCTTCGATGATTACCAGTCAATAAAAAGAAAATCTGGGAAGATTCTTTAAAAAAGGAACATGATATAATTGATAAGACAGCTTTGAGATTGGTATTCAAAGATGTGGTCTTACATCTAATGATGAAGGGGCTCCATTTTTCACTATTGCAAGCTTCCTCTGGAATGAATTACCATGCATCTGCAACCAAAACGAATTGTCAAGAGCCTCAAACTGAGATACAACTGTAGTTGACTATCTTCGGCATAAATTGCTTTCTGAACTAGCCCCACATGAATTTCCTTGGGGTCTGCACTTATTAATACTTGATAGGATTATTGTATTACAACCACAAAATGGGAGCAAAATCCTTCGGGGTAAACATTGAAGAGCTACTAAGGATGAAAATTTGCTAAGAATAGGGTGGTAATTTAAATGATAAACATAATTTCAACTATATATTGTCAACTTACAGCTGATTTTGAAGAATCCCAAGTGAAGAAGCGAGTGAAGAATGGTGGCTCGCTTCCTTCCATAACAATGAATATAGGAGTTTCTCGAGATAATTTTTCCATAAGAAAATCATGTTCAAGAAACTTCTGGTAAGAGTCAATAAAAAATGAATAAGGAAGCATACCAAGAAATTGCTCAGGAATAACGTGAAAACTAAACCAAAACTTCACATATTATGCTGAAATTTAAAAATTATGCCGTGTACAAAATGAAATGACTTGTACTGATTATTTATAGAATTGTTTACCACAAAAATGGGAAAGACACAACAAGTAATAACAACACAAATGACATTTTTAGACAATAATCTACTAGCAATTTATGAAGTGATATGTGAACTTTCAATGAACAAGTTGAGAAACATGAACAATTCTTTAATTCTTGAATTATCAATTAGTTTGCTGAAATTTCGAATGCTTGAGAATATTTGGAGAATCATGAGTCATGAGACTCATGACCAATGGAAAATTCATAATGCTTCTATTTAAAGCTCAGCTGTTATACCTCTCCAATGTTTAAAGCTTGTGATCTGCTTTTTGAATCCACCTGCTGTCCAACCCATACAAAGATGTCTGAATGACAGTCAAGAATGAATATATCTTCAGTCATAAAATCATCTTGGGTGAAATTGTATATTTCTGTAACCTGAAATAATGATATACTAATATTAAATTAGCAACTTAACATCAGTAAATGATTATTATCATCTATATTGTAGAAAATGTTATGGACATTTAAGATATATCTGGACAAGAAAAAGGTAAGGATTTGCCCAGTACATACCTTTAAATTGCCTGCATGTGACCATGTACAGCACAGCGACGAAAACAGTATTTCAGCAACATTTATAAAATAAATAATGAATGAAAAAGTCAGAGATAAGACTTTAGCTTCCTACCTTTTGCGAAAGTACATGACAATAGATGAGGATCATTTTCTGGTTCTTTCACAATCTTTTGACTTGAGTATTCGCATTTACCTCCTAGTAAACTCCAAAACTGTTCAGTTTCCGTTCCTTCCTTTTGCGGTCTGCACTGCACATTTGGCTGTGAATATTGACAAGGTTATTAGGCATGATGCTAAAAAATGAACATGCATGCCTCATGTTTCAAGCTATTGTTGAACGGACACAGATGAAGGAATCAAAGTTGAATGCATGTCAAGCTAGAACATTGAATACTTGATAACCAATCTTAATAAGAAAACCTACAAAAAGAAGTGGATATTCAAAATATAAATATATTGTTCTTTGGTATTCTTCCTTATCCTCATGTGACAGCCGGTCTGAAAGTTATTGTCAATCTTCCTTATAGTCTCCCCCATCTTGATGGGATATAGACTTGGATGAGGAGGATGACAATGATGATGTGGGAACAATTAACTTTTCTAAAGAAAAGTAAAATAGATCTAGCTCAGCTGATAAAGTCTCTCGGTGGTTGTACCAGAAGCCTAAGAACGAACCCCGCCTTCATTGAATAAAATATTGGTAGGAATCCAGGCCTTAACCCTCCTCGGATGTGAAGTAGATGGGTTTCTCAAAACAAAAAAAACTTGCATAATATGATGCAAGGACTTTTTGGTTCTAAGAATGAAAAGACAATCCAGGTAGTAGTCATTAGTTTACTTTCTGGCAAAGAAAAGTCCATGTAGCCTGCTAGCATTAACAACAAAACCGAAAGGCACAAACAACCCAGATGATAGTAACATTTCATATATTACCAAAATATTAGCAAGATAATCTGTCGAGCATCAAACCAAATGATGAATCGACATAGGTTAGTAGTTGAAAAGGTTGATGTGTTACCAATTGTAACTCACCCCTATTTGTGAGCAATTTGGTTGATTTTTGATTGTACTATATAACTTGAATAAAGTGATTTGGTTGTCTATTCCTTTTCTGTTAAAGCAATTAAGTTCCACAAATCAAAAAGGGAACACAAAAGGGCCAAAGATTGTAGCCATTCAAAGTAAATTGCTTCCTCCCTATTTTTCTCATTTTATGTCTCTTCTATTAACCTTAGAAAAACTACCATAAATACTTGGGAGATAAAACTTGAAGACATAACATAATATCCTCGAATCACCTAGCTCCCAACAACTATGCTCCACTTTCAATGAACTATTGATGCAGCCTTATCTGCATCATTATATTTATTTAGTCTTGTATTTCTACCATGTAATAGAGGACTACTAGCAGTTTTTTAGTGTTTCTTATTTTATTTAGAGCATTAATTTGGTTATGTTTGATGTCTAGATCAAGGGGGATGTTCATGATCACATTTGGGAGGCTTTTGGGTTCAATCCGGGTGTGTTTTGACCATTAAATATAATAAACATGCTAGTAGGCAGCATATGGACAACCGACGATCCAGATTAGAACTCGATCCAACGTACAATAGTGATCATTTAAAATATTTACTGATATGGCTTTAAATGGGTCTCAAAATAAGCTTATTGGATATTTATTTACAACCAAAGAGGGACCCACTTATATTTCACCGCCTCCCTTCCTTTTTCCCATACGGAATGCGCAACGACCTCCCTTTTCATGCTCATCCACGCGGCCCCCTTCTCACTCGCGTGTGTCCTTCACTTCCTCTCTCTTTCCCGTCTCTTTTTCTCCCTTTCTCTTTCTCTCTTTTCTTATTTGTTATTCCATCTAAGCCGTTCGATCATTTCGCCATTTTTTATCTCCACCATTGATGAAAAACTTGATTTATATAAGGGAAAGAAAGAAAAGAAGTGGGGAAGAATTGCTAAATTTATTTGCCTCTTCGTGAGCTCTTTGGACGAGACTCGAGTCCCCATTCTCTTCCTCGACTTTGCCTCGAGAAGCATCGGCGTCCACCCTTGGAAGTGGTATACGGCTAGCGAACCGAAGGTTTTGGCATTTCCGATCAACCAGCCTTGCTTTGCCAAGGACTAACTTGTATCTCCTTGCAACTTGCGGCGGTTTGAGTATCATCACCTTCATCTTTTCGCCTTTTCCCTTCTTTTCCATAAAAGTTTACAGCTATTATTTTAATTTCAGTCCTCTCATAAGTGCAGAAATTACATCTTTCGCCCTCTTTTATATGCCCAAACGCACATAGAACATCATAGTTCCATCAAGGATTGTCCGGAGCCCTTATGCATGCCTATTTAGCCTTCTTTTCTATAAAAAAATCTTACTGAATTTGAGCTTTAATGAGCAGAATTTCTGTTATGTGGCATGAATCTCAATCTTTATTGTTATATCTTATCTTTTGATGAGCATTGAATGAATGTTGTCACTAATCTACTTTTTTTAGTCTTTCAAGTGTTGAATCATGTGGTTTTATTGTGCGATTCTGATAATAACTGCTTAGTTGGAATTGGGATCCCCTAAGGCTTATGATTATACTAGTGCGACTCTTTGGTGCCTACATCAACTATGAAACACAACCTATATAAAATGGTAGTTTTGATTTTACCAAGAGATAAATAACTTCTGTATCAGCACAGCATGTGATATCAATTGAGCAACATACGAAATCGGAAATACCCTAAAACTTTAAGCCATAATAATAGTCCAAACCTTGCCAGATTTACCCACTAAAATTAGACATGTCAGATGCATAGGTTTAGCAAGCCATGCACCTAGTAGCCACATTAATCATTCAAATACAGATGTATTTGTTCACTCAAATCGAATATGCTGATGAAATGTAAACACACATGTCGATAGAATTTTTTTAAAAAAAATTGCTTAGCATTTAGACAAAGGAGCAAGTAATGTGCAATAAAGCCTTTACTCACTAAAATTAAACATGCCCAGTGCATAGGTTGAGAAAGCCATGCATCTAGAAGCAACATTAATCATTCAAAATACAGAAGTATGTAATTTCATTGTTCACTAAAATTGAATAAGCTGATGTAACATAAAAGCACATGTCAACAGAAAAATGAAAAGAAAAAAAAAGTTCTCAGCATTTGGACAAAGAGGCAAGTAATTTGTTATAAAACCTTTATGAGTTTCATTAAGCCAAATGTAAGGAGATTGGCACACCTTTATCAAATCTAGCTGTCTCTCAACAAGCTCTTGGTCATCTGAGGTGGTAAGGCTTCCGGACCATGTAAAAACAGTATCGGCACTATGCAGTATGTAGCAATAGGATGAATTCAAAGATGATGCCACCTGACAAGTTTAAAACACAGAATAATCACATTTTCTTTATTATAAATTGGCATTAATAAAGTCTTACATGATATTTGTGCATCTATTCATTTCAGTGCGAGAAATAACTACAAAATTAAAAAACAAAATTCAATCATACAGCATAAGCACAAAGGTCCAAATCAAGTGTGATGCCATAAATTACAAGAAGCAGTATGTAGTGACAAAAGACAAACAAAATATATAACTCATTAAAGATCTCTGGTTTCCCAGTTTCCCATCTACGTTGAACTCATGTGCGGCCACTATAGAATTATGACAATGCATCTCAAGAAAGATAAGTCATTAAGGCTTATCTATATTTATATGCATATTACTGCCCGCCTTACCTAGTACCGACCTTGTAGGTGGTTGCAGCTCAAAATTTCCTAGGCATAACCGAGAGACTACATTGTGGCACACAGGATCAGCGATACAAGATCACATCCAATTCCTCAGAAATTAAAGGGTTACAGAACCCTTTCCATATCAAGTTAAATGAATATTTAATACACACTAATCAAGAAGCAACTGGGATATATTGAATTCAAATTCAATATATACAGTGCTGCAAGTTAATTCAGGCAACATTTACCGGTTCAACTTGAATCGCTTGCATATTATCTGGTCCAGAACCTTGAACTCGAAAAAGAGCAAGCCCATCTTCTGTGTATGTCTCATCGACGATGTTATTTTCAGTAATAAAATTCTTAAATCCAGAGCTAACACCACCCTGCGAAGTTACAAATCAGAGTCTTCAGCAATCCTAAGGCATTTAACAGAGGCGAAAGAAAGAGTCTGCTTCTGTATCAAACATTTGGTTAGAAATAAACCTTATACACAATAAAGCTCTGGAAGATTGAAAAGAATTGAATAGGTTCCTTTCCTTCATATAGGAAAGCCTGTAAATGCATAGTTAGGAGAGAATTTAAACCATATATGTAATATTAAAAATAAAATAAAAACAAGAAAGAAAAGAAAGCAAAAAATATCCAATCAATGTCATAAGAAAGATCCAACTAGTTATCTGATATTTACCTGAACAGCCTGTAACTTCATAAATTCAACCATCTTGTTAGCAAGTGAAATAGCTGCAGCCCTCTCTTCCTATATTCAATTGATGGATACTTCAGCATATAAGTATATTTATAAGCATCAAAATTCATGGTAAATGAATGTGTTTCTTTATATGTTCAAAATCATCATAAACGTTTGTATCAACATGGTTCCATATGAACCACTGCTACATTTCATAAACTACCTTTTTTTAGAAAGCATACAAATAACTTCTGATCCAAATCTTTTGCTTGCAAGAGAGGAACACGAAGGCAAAAATGAATGTGTTAATAACTTGATTGATTACAATTGACAACTCCCCTCTATACATAGACTAGGAAGAGGAGGTTAATACAACTCCAACACTAGACCCATTTCCATATGCTTGGTTTTCAACAAATATTCCAATAATTAGAAAAAATACAAAAGGAATATAAGAGACTTAAAAGTTGCAACCAATGGTGATAGAAGGCCCAAGCAGTAGCCCATGTGCTGATGGGAAGGCTCAGTCTCAAGAGAGATAAAGGAAAAGGCTCACATACACAAGAGAGAGAGAGAGAGAGAGAGAGAGAGAGAGAGAGAGAGAGAGAGAGAGAGAGAGAGAGAGAGAGAGAGAGGTTTTCTCATGGCCTCTATATCGTAAGTGAGGTCCACACGGGAAGAGAGGGCCACGGGATTCCTCTCTTGTGTCTGCTCTTCTTGGTCGGTTCTCTAAATCAATCTTTCCATTGATACATTTATGTCAATCAATCGGCAATTAAGTCCTGATTTATCTTTAATCAATCCATCTTTACCCTTTATTTAATAGGATTCCACCAAAGCCTTATATGAACCCACCAAAGCCTTATTTCTAAAATTCAGCCTTATTTCTTGCTCTTTTAATAAAGCTTGGGGTATGCTCAACCCCATCCTCTCCATCTCGGGGAGGAATTGCTCAAAAAAAAAAAATTCAGCCTTATTTCTAAAACTAAGAAGAAAAAAAAAACAATGGCCAAATCTGAAAAATTAGGAAAATGAATTCTAACACACTAAACGACCAAATTGACTCAACTCCAATGACTAATGGACCTCCAATTTACCAGATAGAAGATTTTCTCGACTTCGTTCGATATGATCGGGATGTACTTGAAAATTGTGAATTTGTTGATGGTGCAAGCCAACATCATTTGGCTTCTGTCAGAGGATTATATGATTCTTCTAAAGAATCTTTGTCTTAAGATGGTAGTGAAGTCATTACACACCCAATCTTCAAAATGATCAATGTATTATAGGCATCAAGGCCAAACATTATATACAACCTATAAAGGGTGTGCTCACCTACGGATGAGAATGACATACAAATGTAAAAGGGAAAATACATGATTGTAAAGATATGAAAAGGTAAATATAACTACTCCTAACAGACACAACCCTCAAACTCAAGGTGAGGATCCATATAGAATTCGTAAAGGAAGTAGAAATAAAACTGCAAGGCCGACCTACAAGCATACCAACTTGGGAACCTGACTGACCTGCAAGCAAGGTAACCAGGGACCCCAGCGAACCTGCAAGCAGGCCATCTAGGGAACCCAGTCAACTTCCAATCATGCAAACCGGGGACAGGCCAACCTGCAAGCAGACCTAAAAGCAGGTCACGATACTAACATTACTAACATCTCGAACACCCCCACCCCCCGCGCAAGAAAAACGGAATATTAGATGAAGAATGTGGTCAAAGGTGCAGAGTTCGCCGAACGAGCTGAGAACACAAGGCCACGAACAAACCAAGGTAAAAAAACCATCGATAGGCAGTATTGATGGCTAAGAATTCCAAGAACAACAACCTCCATAATGGAGGATTGTATAAAGAGTCCCCTCGTGAAGCAAAGTGTGACTAAAAAAAGAGCAACAACATGGCAAGGGGAAGAGCAAAACGAAGGCGAGCAACAGTGATTTGGAACAAGGAAGGGAGGTGCATGAGATTCCAAAGGAGGCACATATTCTGCCAAATCAACCGCTCGACATCTCCAAGCAGATCCCGATCTTCATAACCACAAAAGAGATCTACACAACCAATGGAAGAGATCTACACCATCGAAGAAAGGAAGTGAATGCCTCTCAAAACCCTAGCTCTGAGAGCAAGGTACGAAAGCACAAGAGCTGGTGCAAGAAGGCACAGGGCTTACAAGCGTGAAGGCGCGAGGGTGCAAGGTCGTGATGAACGGTGCATAGACCAGTTTGTCGAGTGCAAGTATGAATAACACATGGCCAAAAAAGTTCTTAGAGAACTAATGTCAAACACATACTATGGAACACACCAACGAAGTAGCATATCCACCCAGCAGAAGAACTAGCGAAGGATCGATGAGAGTAGTGATAACGGCTCAATAAAGCGGCTCGATTGATTGACGGATCAATGACAACGACTTGGTGAATTGGCGAGCAGGAGAGGAGAAACAACAACGGGCATGAGGGCTGTCCCACCGGGGATGACCTCTGGCTACGACAATTTATTGAGTAACTGATGTGTATCAACACAACCACAAAGTGCATGAGCAAGTGCACAACTTGAGATCGGAGGTGAAACGTGAGATCAAAGCAATAGCAGATCAAGCTTGTTGACTACTGACGAAAAACAGAGCAGCAACAGCAGTGGGAATAGAACTAGTGGTCAGAGTCTTAATCCAATTGTACCGGTTGAACCGATTATAGGGGCTAGATACTCTCAGCGACCGCAAGCAAATGGATGAGTTCACAGTGAGCTTATGTGAAGCACCGACCTCGGCAAAGGAGAATGTCAGATGTCGAAAAGACAAGAGAGGCCAACGATAAAGGAGGCCATCCCATAAATCTCACAAATGAAGGTTGCCGGTGTCGGTTACTTGAAAGGAGGGGGACCAACAACGAGGGGAAGAAAAATCCAGTCACATGAAAAGGGAGGATGCGGTAGATCACGGTTAGCCTGGATTTTCCATTCAGAAGATGAAGTGTCGGTGATGGGTTGCAAGGCAGCAATGGAGCTGGAGTCACAGCTAAGCAACGGTGGTAGGATATCTTATGCATGACGATTGTGCGTCACAAGCGGCTAGTTTGTTGTTCGATCTCGGGGAGACATTGATCTTGGTGCTCTAGTGGAAGAGATGCGGTACTATAGGAATTTGAAGAATAGTAGAACAGAGGGTCAGCTGCAGACTTGAGGTAAAGTCGTCTCGAATATCTTACAAATGAGTCGGATCGAAACCGCATTAAGCTGTTGGATCTGGAGGCCTTTAGTCAAACCGATTCTCTTCACTTAATCTAATGGAAATAAGACATCTGATCTCAGTCAATGACTGCGATCACAAAAGATGAGGCTTTATGTGATGAGGAGAATGTTCCAACATTCACGTTTTTCGAGGTAAATCAGACTTTGCACAAATCTTGTGGCCCAGCCGCCCAGGCTTGGCTCAGTTTCGATGACCCATCTCAGACAAGGCTAATCGAAATCCATATTAAAACTATCTTTCCGTACTAAAATCCCCAATTCTTATATGCGAATTGAACCCCAATTTGATCCAAACTTATAACTGGTCCGAACAGACTAGATTTGAAATCTCAGCTTCGAACCCTAATTCGAGAACCGCTTATTGGGAACATGTGATCTTGGGCTCGTTTCGAAGGCCTCGCCAAGCCCGATTATCCTACAATATCCCCGCAGTCACCAAGCCATCCAGTAATAGCAGAATTACCGTTTCACGCCTCCATCTAAAGTGAGTTTCTTCTTTTGGAAGGATCCCTCTTTTGTTCCTGTTAGGAGATGACGGCTAGGGTTTGGAGAGAATAGAATGATTCTCATTGAGGGACTGAAGCCCAATATATAAGTACATGTATACACATAGAACCCGACCCGACTGTACATAGAACCCGACCTGATATATACATTAACACTCCCCCTCAAACTCACGGTGGATCATGTACCGAGAGTTTGCTTATAAAATAACAAAATCTAGCAATCATCAAGGGCTTTGTGAGAAAATCAGCAGTCTGCTCTGTCGAGGGAATGAACTGCAAGGAGATAATGTTTGCAAGAAACTCCTGCCGAACATAATGACAGTCGACCTCGATATGTTTGGTCCGCTCATGAAAAACCGGATTACTAGCAATTTGAATGGCACTCCGGTTGTCACAGAATAGAGGTGTAGCCCCAGAAATCCTGACTCCCAAGTCGAGTAGAAGACGTTGAAGCCAGACAATCTCTGCAGTGGTGGAAGCCATAGCTCGGTATTCGGCTTCGGTGCTGGAGCGCGCAACAGATTTCTGTTTCTTGCTACGCCAAGAAATGAGGGAATCACCAAGGAACACGCAGTAGCCGGTGGCAAGGTACAAAATCTCGAAATATTTCGCGAAATATTTCGGTTTTCCCAGACCTCGACACGAAATGTCTACTGCGATATCAAACGAAATAGAAATCACGATAATATCGCGATATATCGCGATATTTCGCACGATATATTTGCCGGCACGAAATATCGCGATATTTCGTGGAAATTTCGAGATATTTCGGGAAATTTCGAGATATTTCAGGAAATTTCGGGATTTTGGCACCGAAATATTGGGACTGACTGGTTATAAAAGGGGACTGGGGGTTTCGGTTTCAGCAGCTTATTTACATATAATAACATTTAAGTAAATGTCGTCTTACTTAATTTTTATTTTCTCCATTTACTTTAAGTTATTATATGTAAATAAGCAAATACCCCCCCATTTGATTTCAATAAAAATATCAAAAAAATCAAAAACCAAGTGAATCAAAAAGTAGGTTTTCAGTTTTAGTAGGAGAAAACAGTTTTTTCGGTTTTTCATAAAATTTGTATGTTGAGAAAAGTGGTTAAATCAACTCATTTTTAGCTCAAAAAATTCCACAAGATATAGAACTACAAGTACATCTAGAAAACCATGGTCCGTCAAAGAAAATTTTGAATGTATAAAAACTTTTCTTTATAAAAACTCATTTTTTCAGACTTAGTAAAAAAACAGTGTTTTGCATTTCAGCATAATTTTTGTACGATTTCAAACTTGCACAACTTTCTTGTTTTAAGTCCATTTTCAAAATCGTTTGAAGCATTAATTTAACAATCAACTAATCTTTATTTTGGAAATATTTTTCTCCACAAAAAAGATTAAAAACCATTTAAAAAACATAGATCAAAACAGGTTCAAACAAGACTGCACAAGACTTACAGACTCAAATGCAAAATACATACTTTGTGATGCTCTACACCCGTAGATAGGGTATAAATATTATCTAAGTGTTCTAAAACGTGTATCTATACTTAGTTTATGATTATCCAGAGTTTCATTCAAAAATTCCATTAAAAAATCAATATTTCCACCATTTCCATCAAATCACAATATTTCCACACTGTCGAAATATTTCCACGAAATATTTCCATTTTCCAGGAGGTCGAAATATTGACCGAAATAGAAATTTCGAACCTTGGCCGGTGGTAGATCGACGAGTAGTAACATCTCCAGCCCAATCTGCATCGGAGTAAGCACACATAACCAGTGGAGATGTGGAGGGAAACAACAACGATCGAGTAACAATACCACGGAGATACCGAATAATCCGAAGGACTGCTGCATAGTGAACCGAGCAAGGAGACTGAACGAACTGGCTGACAATATCAATGGCATGGGCAATGTCAGGCCTAGTCATGGTGAGATAAACGAGCATCTCAACCAACCGCTGATAACGAGAGATATCCTAGAGAGGCTCACCATCTGTAGAGAGGAGCTTCAAGTTGAGCTCCATAGGCGTGTCAACAGTACGAGAATCAGTAAGAGCAGCCTCGGCAAAAATATCGGAGATGTACTTCTGCTGGGAGATTAGTAATCCTCGAGCAGACCGGGCAATCTCAAGCCCAAGAAAGTACCGGAGAGGGCCGAGATTCTTCATCTCAAACTGGCTCTGGAGGTGACGCTGAAATGAAGCTATGGTAGCACTGTCATCCCCGGTGATGATCATATCATCCACATACAAAAGCAGCACAGCAATACCCTGACTGGAGGAGCGGGTGAACAGAGCGTAGTCAGAGTATCTCTCAACAAACCCAGCTGCTAGGACTACACTACGGAATCGCTCAAACCATGCCCGAGGTGCTTGTTTGAGCCCGTAGATAGCACGGCGTAAACGACAAACGTGCCATGGAGGAACTGAAATGCCCGGAGGAGGAGCCATATAAACTTCCTCGGAGAGATCACCGTGCAGGAACACATTGGTGACATCCATCTGATGGAGAGGCCACCCTCGAGCAGCTGCCACAGCTAAGAGGGTGCGCACAGTAGTCATCCGAGCAACTGGAGCAAACTCTCCTCATAATCAATCCCATACTCCTGGGAGAAGCCACGAGCAACGAGGCGGACCTTATGTCGCTCAATAGATCCGTCAGGTTGAGTCTTGACCTTGAATATCCACTTGCAGCTAACAGGCACCACGCCTGAGGGACAAGGCACCAAATCCCATGTCTGGGTCCGCTGAAAAGCCTCAAGCTCTACTGACATGGCCTGCCGCCACTCTGGGTGTAAAGCTGCCTCACGGTACGACTGGGGCTCCCGGTGGGTGTGAAGTGCAGTAAGAAAAGCCTGAAAAGATGGAGAATAGGAGGCAATGGCAGAGTAGCCAGAAGAGTCAGGAGAGTCAGAGGTAAAGACAGAGTAACCAAACCTGTCCGGAAAGTAATCATATCTGTCAGGAGGGTGATGTTCGCGCACCGGGTAGCGCCGAACAGGAGCAGGATCCACGACGGTGAGGAGGGAGCAGCAGCATCAGGCAAGGGAGTACCAGTGTGAACCGACTCTAGAGCAGGAGCTGCAGACCGACGAACATAGACACGAGTAACATGTGGTGGTGGAGGTGGCGAGCAGAACATGGGAGGGAAGGATGGAGGTGGAGGTGCTGAGGATGGATGTGGAGGTACTAAGGGTGGGGCAGACCCAACTGGAGAGGACACAACCAATGGTGCAGGAGCAGGATACGGAGGTAAAACAGGGATAGTGAGAGGTAGTAAAGGCGTAGAGGGTGACGTAGGAGATAAGGGAAGAGCCCGGGACTCAGTAGAAAAGTACGGGACGTCTTCGACAAAAGAAACGTGACGAGAGACACGGATCCGGCGAGCCATGGGATCGTAGCACCGATAGCCCTTGTGCTCCCGACTGAGCCCCAGATGAACACACCGAACAGACCTAGCAGAGAGTTTGGTGCGCCCATGGGGAGAGAGGAGAACAAAGCACGTGCACCCAAAGGTGCGAAGTAGGGAGTAGTCAGGAGATATGGAGTAAAGCTGCTCGTACGGGGTAGTGCCAGAAAGGGTGGAGGATGGAGTGATGTTGATGAGGTGAACAGCGGTCAGAACAGCCTCGGCCCAGTAGGAATGCGAAACAGAAGCGGACAGAAAGAGAGCTCGCGCTGTCTCAAGGATATGGCGATGTTTGCGCTCGGCGACTCTGTTCTGTTCATGGGTGTGTGGGCACAACTATTGGTGAAGAGTGCCGTAAGACTGGAGAATCTCACACATCTCGAAGGAGAGATATTCCTGGGCACAGTCAGACCGAAATGTTTTAATGCGCTGACCAAACTGGGTGTAAAGCATAGTAGTGAAGGTCTGGTAAATATGAGGAATCTCGGAGCGGCGACACATGAGATAAACCCAAGTGCAACGAAAGTAATCGTCTATGAAACTGACATAATATAAAAAACCAGTAAAAGAAGTAATGGGAGCAGGGCCCTAAATATCCGAATGCACTAAATCAAAAGGAGCCACAGATTTGGAAGCACTAGCCGAAAATGGTAGAGCCAGATGCTTTGCCAATCTGCAGCCCATACAGACAGAGAGTGGAGAGGACACACGACCCAAAGCGCCCGAACGGAAAACACTTTTGAGTCGATCACTGGACAAATGACCTAACCTTCTGTGCCATAGGTCGGCATCAGAGGTGACTGACATGACTGACTCAACAAAAGCAGGAGAAACATGAAGATGAACCAGCTGGTAAAGTCCCCTCGTCCTACGGCCCAGCCCAATCCTCCGTCTCGTTTGCGAATCCTGTACAACACAAGCAGAGAAGGTAAAGGTGACAGTGAGTCCAGAATCACAGAGGAAACTAATAGAGATCAAATTAATATTGAGAAGAGGAGCATGATAAACATGGGATAGGGTCAGGCGACCAGTGTAGTCCGAAGTAGGAGTGATGGATCCACACCGTGGAATAGGTATAAGAGTACCATCCGCAGTGCGAACCTCCATGTGTGCAGGAGCAGGAGTACAGGCGATGAGTACGGTGGAGTCATATGGGAGATGACAGGAAGCACCCGAATCGAAAATCCAAGGGGCAGCAGTACTAGAGAAGGCAGACAGGCCGGTAGCAGGCGAAGAGCTGGTGGAGGCGATGTGGCAAAGTAGGAGCTTCTCAAGTCGCTGGAAACGATCCAGCTTAGGTGGAGATGGTGCAGTAGTAGCAGCAGTGGGCGCTGGAGTCTCTACAGAAGCAGTAGCGCCACCAAGGTGGCGGAAGGAGGACTGAAGACAGACTCATCGGAGAACGTGTGGGACATTTAAACTCCAGCGGGGGTTGCGTGGAGGACGTGTGGGACATTCACGCTTCATGTGTCCGGGCTCCTTGCAGTAGTGGCAGAAGACAGACTCATTGGAGAACCCGGCCGCCAGGACGCTGTCTGAACCAGGAGCAAGTGGAGGAGAACGAGTACCCTGAGTCTGAAGACGAGTCTCCTCATCGACCAAAGCGAGCAGGGCATCCTCTAGCAGAGGTAGTGGCTCACAGTGCAGGAGCTGAGCAGCGATGAGAGCAAAGTCCGGCCGAAGCGCTGCTAGGAACTGGTGCAGATGGCCCTCATCAAGGTAGTGCTGAAAATCCCTAGAGCGTGGGCAAGCGTACCGCTCCGGGATCAGGGAGTCCAGCTCATGCCAGTAGGCACTCATCTGATTGAAGAAGTTCTGAATCGTACGCTCCCCCTGATGGGCAAACTATGAGTCACAAATAAGCTGATGCCGGCGTGCACCGCCGCGCGGGAGAAACCGGTCCCGGAGATACTCCCACATCGTGCGTGCTGTAGGAAGGCGGCCGATGGGAGCAATGAGCGGACAAGCAACGGAGTCCAGAAGATAGGCCCGGATGGCCTGATCGTGGTGACGCCACGTAAGAGCAACAGTCGTGGCTGCCGTGGGAGTAGTCGTGACAGTAGCAGCCGCAGCAAAAGACGCGGCGCTGTCGACTGCGCGCTGGTGACGGAGGAGGAGCCGTAGAAGGCAGTTGGAGGAGGATCATCACCGGTGATGTGACCCCAAAGATCGCGACTGGAGAATGCACCCTCGACGGTGAGGGACCAATCAGGCCAGTCGCTGGCCGAGGACAACTGAAAGGTGACCGCCTTCAGTAGTGGAGAGATCGCAACGACGGACGACACTGTAGGAGATGCCATAGAGGAAACTCAAAGGAGAGGGGAGCCGGGAGAGGGCGGGGGAGATGGGACGGGGGGGCCGGACGGGTAGAGGAGAGGCCGGAGGGGGGGCTGCCGGGTGGAGGAGAGGCCGGAGGGGGGTTGCCTGGTATCAGAGCTTTGGGACTTGGTGCCTTGTCCCTCAGGTGTGGTGCCTGTTAGCTGCAAGTGGATATTCAAGGTCAAGACTCGACCTGACGGATCCGTTGAGCGGCACAAGGCTCGCCTCGTTGCCCGTGGCTTCTCCTAGGAGTATGGGATTGATTACGAGGAGACGTTTGCTCCAGTTGCTCGGATGACTACTGTGCGCACCCTCTTAGCTGTGGAGGAGAGGCCGAAGGGGGGGCTGCCGGGTGGAGGAGAGGCCGGAGGGGGGGCTGCCGGGTGGAGGAGAGGCTGGAGGGGGGCTCTGATACCATGTTAGGAGATGATGGCTAGGGTTTGGAGAGGAATAGAATGCTCTCTATTAAAGGACTCAAGCCCAATATATATGTACATGTATGACTAAACAACCCGACCCGACTACACATGTAACCCGACCCATCTCTATACATTAACAGGTATAAACGAGAAAAGAAGGCAAGGTTCACATTGTGAAATACATACTTTGCAGGACAAATTACAAGTCAGATCCAAATTGAAACACAATAAAGAAAACTGGCAACAAGTTTTGCTTGTCATTAAAAAAAGACTAGTTTTTAAGTGTATTCACCTCAATGCTCTTATTCCCAAACCATGTACCAAGAAGATATTCTTCCTTGTCTTCTCCAGGATATGTATATTGGAAAACATAGCAATCTCCACTATAGAACTTTAAATGATCAGCAGATGAAAGAAGGGTCTTTTCCTGGCCATTTACACGCCAAACCTGTGCATTGAAGCCAGAAATTGATGTTAGCATCTGAGACTCTTCTATAAACAGCATCCTGCAATCAGGCAGTCAAAATAAAAGTTAAATATTAGAAGTACAACTGCAATGTTGCTACTGGTAATGTGTGATAAAGAACATTTAATATGGTTTTGCATTACAAATGGTGTTACCGAATCACAGGCAAAAAACCACAACCATACCTGCAAATTGCCTGTGCAATCAATGTATGATTGAGGTTCTTCTTTTACAGGAGCAGCTTTCGTAAGGCCCTTCACATTTAATCCTTGTCGTTTTAAAAGGGCTACCAAACATACAATAGTAAAAATCTCAGCAACCAGAGTAAAAAATTTCATATTTGAACCATGAAAGATCACTAAATATCCGATATAATACGAAAATGTTTGCAATTCCCTTCTACTGACCAGCAACTTTGCCTCTACCATCATCAGATCCAGCCACATCAGGTGCCTGGGGCCATGCAGAAAATTTTGACCGAAACATCACGGTTTCAAATCCTTCAATGACACGAATAACATGAGCTTCAGGCCGGTCCGGTCCATGAAGCAATTCCTGCATAGATTAGATGTGAGTATATACGTTTATCACTGAAACAGTAAAGTATAGAAAAACATTTACACACAGGCATTGGACATTACTTCCGCAGCGGCACATGCACTTTTCCTCCCCTCAAGGGATGTATTTCTTCCCATCCACACAAAAACTTCAATTCCACAATCCAGCAGGTAACACTTATTTGTGTCTAACAGTTCTCTTGTCAATGTATCAGCTTGAACAGATGATGGCTGCCCTTTCTCAACACTTAAAAAGATAAATAGCTTCTATCAGAATAAATATGCCTCACACCACTTTCTCTGACAGGGTTGTTAGAATGCTATAACATGTGCTGTAGGAAAAGAGTATGATGCAATTGCAGCAACATATCCAAGAAAATAAATTACCAAAGCAGTTTTACAGGAGAAGTCTCTGCATTTCTATCAATCACAAGGGCTGCCTTTCTTGGAAGAGGCGCAAAGCCACCAAAGAAACCCCAGAACTCTCCAGCCTCAGCATCGGCCATCAACTGTCCATCCTCTATCAATAACAATACAGTAGACAAATTTTAAACCGTTCTTGGCTGTCCTACCACTAAGCATGTCTCTGAATGAACTTACCAACAACTGCCACCTCACACTTCCCATCATGGTAGGTATCTTTGATGTATTGGACAACTTCAAGAGCTTTAGCCCTCTCTTGAATAGATGAGTTGGATCCATTAAACTGAAAAACTTTAGCCTTGGTATCCAGAATGAAAACGTCATCATGATTAAGGGATGATCGAGTAAAAGGAACCTGGTGAAAAGGAAAAGCAAGGTCGAGAAAGTCCTGATGAAAGGAATATTTGAAAAATATTTTTATGCTAAGAAATGTGTAAAACTTGCCTCTTTTACATGTACTACACGCTTTCCTTTGCAAACAAATAAGCGTGTATTATGCTCACGCTCATTGACTTCAGCATGCTTGAAGCCAGATGCCACCCCCCCTTCTTGTGGAATGATACACGGTTTAAAATAAGACAGGAATTTCTCAGTCTCATAGCCCTGTACCTCACGATACTGAACTGCACGTCCACCAAGGGCTGCATCGAGTTCCACAGTCTTGATGGCAGCAGTACCAGACTCATCCTATTTATTTTGAGGTAAAATTATCATCTTACCTGGATATTCATCAAAGGAGTGGACCAACATAGGAAATATGTAAATGATAGCACCTAACCTGACTTGTATCTCTACCAAGCCAATAGTGGATATCATGTCGCAAAGCACCACTTCTTAAGGCAGTTATCTGCATAAAGAACAATAATTTAAATCTGGACAAAATAGAAATATTGAACTGATGAAATGTGTGACAAATACATGATAGGGTTATTTAGACCTTGACCCCATCTTATACCCTTAATTAGACTTTGACACCCAAACTTTTCATAATTAGATTGTGCCTTCACGGATTCCGTGCGCGTGCTGTGGTTGACCAACGTTTTGCTCAAACTGACCCTCTGTGATCCTTTGTGCATTCCCATATTGACAATACTACCCCTTTGACTTTGGCCCCCATTTATAAACGTTGTATAGCTATAAGTTGTTATCAACTGAAGGGACAAAGTCTAAATGTGGAGGGGTAGCATTGTCAATGTGGGAATGCACAGAGGGTCAACGTGAGCAAACATTGGTCAACCAGGACGTGCGGACGGAATCCGTGAAATTGGGGGACACAGTCTAATTATGAAAAGTTTGGAGGTCAAAATCTAATTAAGTTGGGGGGGCAATGTCTAAATAACCCTACATTATACAAAAGATAACACTCCAACCTTATTTAAGAAATTAAGTTTATTAAACATTGTAAATGAAACTCCATTCACAAATTTATTAAAAAAAAATGTAAGGAAATAAAAGCCAATAAAAATGAAAAACTGTCAAGACAAAAAAACATTGACAGAGCACAATTTCATGGCCACGCATCCGCTTCTTAAGATAAACTCCAAGCAATGCACCTTTAAATCGGAAATTTTGACCAAGGAAAAGATAAAGTCAAGGCTAAGAAGTTTCTCCCATTTATTCTTGCTCAACCCACTTCTTCAACTTAAAGACCTTTTGAAAGAGTTTACTGACTATATGGAGAAGTACTACATGCTTATGGTGTGAATGATTTGAGACCAAGAATCAAATTGTTTTAAAATGTGTAAGCGGATAGAGTTTGCCAACACATGATGATGTGTAGTCTTCGGCAATTCATGATGATCCATGAATGCAGAGCTTACAGAACCAATGATGGCTACCAAGTCCCAAGACAGTGGTGACAAATCAATCCGGTGCTTCAATGCTAGTTATTGCCTATGCTTTGATTATCGCTTTAGATTATAATCTTCATGCGTTAATTAATAGTTTAATTTCAGTAACATAATCATATTGCATCTTCATCAAATATTACATGCCCTATATGGTTATATCTTAGTTTTGCATCAATCCACATTGCATCTAGTGGGTAGTTACATATTTTCATAGCTTTCTCGTTGTAACATCCGCCCCAAAAACAGAAGATATTGTCCACTTTGCCCGTGCCCGCACGAGAACTACCAAGGAGGTCACCCCTCCTAGTACTACTCTCGTCCGAGCACACTTAACTATGGAGTTCTTACAGGATCCGTAGCTACGCACGGTTTTAAAACATGTCTTCTATGTTTGGGAGGGAAAATTATATAAGTAGCTGAGGATCTCCTCTCCAGACAATGTGGGACTAACTCGGTGGCCTTAGACACCTAATCCATCTTGACATCACAGCCTCAAAAGTCTTGGCTCTTGGCTATTGGATCTTTGTCATCACAATCCACCCCCCTTAAGGCTACACGTCAACGTGTAGGGTTAGACCCCTCCCATCGCGAGGAAAACCGGCTTTGATATCATTTTTGTAACATCCACCCCAAACACACAAGATATTGTCCGCTTTGCCCGTGCCCGCACAAAAACTTCCCAGGAGGTCACCCATCCTAGAACTACTGGTGGGGACACGGACCCGGTTCGGCCTGTCCCGGATCGTTTCTACACTTGCAGGAGAGGACTGCTCACACTGTGGGCCTATGGATCGGAGATGGTTACTAGCCCGTTGGTTCCTTATTTGCCATTTTCGGAGCTAATATTTGCGTAATTTTCTGCATGACTTGTAGCCCAAGTTATAAGGGCATCTTTGTCTTTTCCTTGCTATTAGGGTTACGGTAATGTAAGAGTACTATTTAATCATGTTGAAACAGCCATATGAGGGATGAACGACTGAAACCAAAAAAAAAAATCTCTTTGGAGAGGAAACGGCTACCATTGCCAGAGCTCATATGGAGTGTTTGTGAGGTGAGGGACCTCGAATCCGTGGATCAGAAATCCCCGTTGACAAGCCAGCCTAGCTCTTCTTCTTCATCAACCCCTCTCCATCACACCATCTCTTAGTCTCCTCTCTCTCTCTCATTTCATTCCCACGGTTGGACAAAGAAGACAGCCGCTCGCTGCCCAATCGAACCACCATCGGTCGCCCAACAAGGCCACCGACTGCAGCCCAATCGAACCACCGGCTGCAGCCCCTTCAGGCCCTGCGGCAGCCCTGCGTAGACCTCCGATCAGTAGCCCAACAGATCGCCACCAGCGGTTGATCGAATCTCGTGAGCCCTGTCAATCGTCGTAGAATCTGCCATTCACCAGTGTCGTGCCCATCTGGAATCAAATTCCCGCACCCTTGGCACAGTGACAACGCTTTTGGTTTCCCCCCACAAGCATCTAGTTTGATCAATCATTTCACCCTTTTAGATCCTTAAATAAACCTTCAGTTGACACCCAAAGCTAAAGAACACATGAATGATATTTAGAACACTACTAGTTTGAATAGTCCTAATTATTACATGAACTTGTGTCATCTCGTATTCTCAATTGAGCCTTGAAAACTCATTGAAATCCTCGACGGGTCGCCTCCTTGGCATTAAATTTGCAACTTATTTCAAGCCTACGGGACGTCTCAACATTCCAAACAATCGTCGTCGATTTCGCATCCAGAATCGTTTGGTACTACCTGCAGACACACCCACGATAATCATTAGTCATCAACTAAAAATCTGAGTAATTTGGTATAAATCACTAGCGCTGAATATTTAAATTATTATTTGAATTCGCCAATTATTTTCTATTTACCATACCATCATTCTTGGGTTAGGGTGTCCTGCATCAACTACTCTCGTCCGAGCATGCTTAACTATATAGTTCTTACGTGATTTGTAGTTGCGCACGGTTTTAAAACGCATCTTCATGTTTGGAAGGGGAAATTATATAAGTAGCTCATAATCTCTTTCTCTCCAGGCGATGTGGGACTAACTCGGTGACCTTAGACACCTCACCTCATCCATCTTAACATCACATCCTCAAGAGTCTTAGATCTTGTAATTATATTTCCCTCTTCCAAAATTTGGGGCGTGACAACTTTTGTAACATCCGCCCCAAACACACAAGATATTGTCCGCTTTGCACGTGCCCGCACGAGAACTTCCCAGGAGGTCACCCATCCTAGTACTACTCTCGTCCGAGCACACATAACTATGGAGCTCTTACAGGATCCGTAGCTACGCGCGGTTTTAAAATGCGTCTTCTATGTTTGGGACTAACTCGGTGGCTTTAGACACCTCACGTCACCTCATCCATCTTGACATCACAGCCTCAGGAGTATTGGCTCTTGGCTATTGGATCTTGGTCGTCACAATCCACCCCTCTTAAGGGCTACACGTGTACGTGTAGGGTTAGACCCCCCCTCTCGTAAAGAGAACCGGCTCTGATACCATTTTGAAACATCCGCCCCAAACACACAAGATATTATCCGCTTTGCACGTGCTCGCACGAGAACTTCCCAGGAGGTCACCCATCCTAGTACTACTCTCGTCTGAGCATGCTTAACTATGGAGTTCTTACGGGATCCGTAGCTGCGCACGGTTTTAAAACGAGTCTTCTATGTTTGGGAGGAAAAATTATATAAGTAGCTCATGATCTCCTTCTCTTCAGGCGATGTGGGGCTAACTCAGTGGCCTTAGACACCTCACCTCATCCATCTTGGCATCACAGCCTCAGGACTCTTGGCTCTTGTCTATTGGATATTGGTCGTCACACTCGTTGCATAGGATCCTAGCTTTATCCTTCAGATCATGACACATCATATTTCAGTAACAGTCATCGTCTACTAGATGTCCTACATCAGGTTTCATATGTCAATTTGATCAGAAATTACCATATGTCCTACATCAGGTTTCATATGTCATCCTCTACTAGATGTCCTACATCAGGTTTCATATGTCAGTTTGATCAGAAATTACCATATATGAGTGGGTAAAAAAAGATCAGAAATAGGTAAAAAAGATCAAAGATAGGGTTCTACAGCTGTCTACTGCCATTGGGATCAAGGATATGCATGGGTTTAGAAAAAACAAGGATTTACGGTGGGAAATCAAGAGGATTTGTTTGCTAAAATAGAAATATGAGAAATCAAGAGGGTTTGGGAATTTGAAGGTGTTATATTAGTGTCCTAAGAATTCTACGTGACAAGATGGCTCTTATACATAATCTATGCATGAACTTGAAGAAATTTATCATTTTAAGATGTAGAAATTCAAAGAAAACAAGCAAAAATTTCGGAATTCGAAACATACAAAACAAAGCAATAAAAGGATTAAACACTAGAGGAATCGACACCTCTAACTAGGAACTACGGAAACAACTTAGCTCTCCATAGCATCACAAGATGAATGTGTGATGGAATTGCAACAAAAAGGCTTATTTTCAGAAAACTGAGTCTCATATGGAATCCATAAGTATCTTTAAAATTTATATAGGTCTCTCCTACGCTACCCCAACTCCCCTACCCTCCTTTCACTTCCACTTGGATTGGTATATACCAATCCAAGTGGAAGTATATTAATTAATGTTTTTTCTATGTGACTCAAATTAGGACTGCTTGCAAGTCAACCGGAGTTTGGAATCCTAAACAACTATAAAGTCCTAAAGAAAATTTAATCCAGATCTAACAGCAATTACAAGTAACTTTATGAGTGTAACTGAGAAGGAACATCCACTAGACCCCCTGTGGGATCAAGCGATGGTCGGGTGCCCCTCTTGGTAGACATGATCGCCTCTTTTCTCCCTCATGTACTCATGTGCAGCTCATGCTCCTTCTTGTTGTACATCCAGGCATAACTTTTAAATGCATCAAGAGATCCTTTAAAAAGTTAATAACCGAAATAAAATCACTTCCCAAATTTACAACATTCTATAAGCATTTTCAGAAAGGGTTAAGGCAACTCATCTAAATAAACAGATAAACAAAGCATCCTCAAGTTTTTCAGATTTAGTTTAGGGATGGATAAGTGCATATACGACAAGATGTATATTGTGTAAAACTGTAAATGCAGCAAAAACAATAGAAATCCTAGTATCTATCCAATATGGAAGCACAAAGATCTACAACAGGCAAAAGGGAACAGAAATCCCAAGTTTTATAAGCTCATACTAGCAATTTGTTGAATACAGAGACAACCATAAAGAAGATAAATAAACCGCATGGTGCGTGCATGCATAAATTTTATGAAAGTCTATCAAATACCTTCAAAATAATGTATGTATCCCCTGTAAAAAACTTTCCATAGGAAGACTTCGGGATAGGGACGGGCTGGAACTTCTCAATACGCCATATTTCCATCCCTCTAACTCTTATTAAGGAAAATAAAATGGGTAATTCCCAGTAAATGGTAGTTATGACTTATGAGAAAAGATGATATAATGGAAATAACAACAAAAGGAAAACAATTATAAGATTGATAAGTGAGTGTGCATATTTGTATTTCGAGTATCTATGGATTCAGTCAATACAGTAAAAGAGTTTGACAATGACTAGAAAACCATTAAAAGTACTATCTATAATACAATAAACCACTAAAGATCTTTAATACAATAATTATGGTTGGCGGTCAACTACTTGTGAAGGACCCTAACAAAAAAAAAAACATTGTGAATAAATTAATCCATGACGATTAAAATAACATTAAAAAGTAAAACTACTCATTATCTATCATCACCTTCTCGCAACAAGGCTAGGTAAAGCACTTTTATAGTAATATAGAGGCGGTTGGTAATTTTGGGAGAGTGCATTTCATGATTTATAAAATCCTAAAAGTAAAGGCATTAGGACTATCCTAAGGGTCCAGCCCATCAAAGAATCATTTTGGAGTTTGGAGCAAGGAAAATCGCATAAGAATATGTTACACAAAAAGAAACTCTGGTAATCTATCGTTTGGCATATTATGTAGCACGTTTCCAGATTAGTGGCTTGATTGTTTAGTTTTTATTTTATTTAAGTATAGTTGTTTTTAGCTTTCAAATGCCTGTTTCCAGCCGATGTCGGACCGACTTTAACAAAAATTTTGATCGCTATTATTGTTGGTGATGCAATACGATGCAGGTGAGCAGGAAATCAGCAATTCAATTGTACCAGCAATGTTCACATTAAATTAAGAATATAAGACAGGAACCGGTGTTCAGACAATCGCAGGAATGATGGGTTTAACAAGCTACTACTAGCACCCTACAGCTCTATCCAGTATCCAGAAATAAAATAATTAATGCTGAAATTATCAGGCACAGGTCCGTCCCGCAATATCAAAGACTAATAGCCTAACAGGCAGGAAAGAACACACAAACTCTCGACAGTGGACAGCGATGAGCAGTTGATAATGTACTAGAGATTCAATTGGTGAAACACGAAACTACTTGATCGAGTAGGAGAGGTCTTACTGAGGAGGTGATGATGGCGCGGGAACGTTCTCTGGAGTCTGGAGGACCTCCGGGTGAGGCGATGGTGGTGCTGGGGCCTCCGGGGCTTCGTTCGTCACCGGAGGAGGGTTAGCAAGCAGGTGGAGGCAAACGATGTTCCGGTGTACCGATGTGTCCGGGTGCCAGCGACGATGCCACTCGCTGATGCCGAGGCGGGCCTCAGCGTCACAAACCACGGCGTAGATAATGCGCTCCACGTACTCCTCCATGCTCTCTCCTTCGGCAAATTGAAAATCGAGGAAGGGGGAGTTGATGTCGAAGTATCCGTCTTCGTCTTCGATCAGGCCATGGTCCACGTCTGGGTCCGCCATGTGAACATGCCGGGGTTGTGAGAGGAGGGTGGATAGGGGATGGCTTGGGTGGGTTTGTCGGGTAGGGTATTGGGTCGGGTCGGGTTAGGTCGGGACGGGTCTGGGATCGGGTCACGGGGGTTGGGGTCGGGTTGGGTTACGGTGGAACGGGAGAGGGGAATGGGGTGGGGGTTGGGTCGCAGCAGGGCAGGAGAGGAAGGGGGAGGGGGCGGCGCCGGGGCTGGTGATGGTGCGGGGAGGAGAGGGGGGGGCAAGGAGGAGGTGGGGTCGGCCACAGTTCGGCGCGGAGGGATGGCGGCAGGGGGCGGCCGGTGACGCGGGGCTGCCAGGCGGCTGCGGGGCCGAGCACGGGCACGGGTGCGGGCGCAGCGCGGGTCGGCAGGGCACAGGAGGAGGGGGGGGGGGCGCGGGCACGGGGTCGCAGCACAGGGAGAGAAGGGAGGGGGGGGTCTTCGGGCCTGAGCGCGAGAGAGGGGAGGCCGGGGCTGGACGCGGGAGAGGAGGGGAAGGGGTTCGGCAGGGGCTTGGAACAGGAACGAAAAAGAGGGGGAGAATGGAGGGATGGGGGTCCCACTAGGGTTTCACATCTCTAGATGGGGCCTAGGGTTTCACACACCTAGGTTTAGGCTTGGGTTTCACACACCTCACCTTGGCTCTCTCAACACAAGTGTGGAGGGAACAAATTTTTTTATTCATTATTCAGTACCTCACATGAGAAGACAGGGGGCCTTTATATAGGCTTACAACGACTGGTCCACACGGCCAAACGGCGAGGTGGGACTAAACACAAATGCCAAAAAAAAATAAAGACAAACATAACATTGATCACATCCACAAACTAAGCTGGCGCCTCCTGCGCTGGTACACCCGCCACGGGCGCGACTCAGTACTGATGTCCGCATCAGTTGGTTAGCCTAGGTGCAAGGATTGTTCGCACCCAACTAAGTGAGCTGTCAAAACAAGTCAACATTAATAAAATCAATAAGCAGCATCAGATGATAGCATCCAAGAGATGACGATCAAAAGGGATTAAGTCGAAGATGGACATCCATGACTTAAAGGCAACTGACGAAGCAGATCAAAAGCAAGCCAAAAGAAAAGGAGAAAAAAAAAAGAAAGAAAAAGCATATCTCAGATCTGTTAGCCCTAAAGGCCTCAGAAGTCACGCATGCGCATCCCCCCCCCCCCTTTCTTTGTGTGTCACCTGCGAGTAGGCACCTCCCTCTCCCTCTTTTTCTTGTATAAAATTCATGATCATTTCCTATTGCCTTATTTGTTCACTTTTTAAAGCCATGTATATTCTCTTCTCTCCTTCCTATAAAAATAGAAAAGAGAGATGAAAGAATTCAGATCCAAAAACCCGAAACCAAACCTATGGGAGAGAGATTCCTTTCGGCTACCCTTCTTAAAAATATTGAAACCTCGTCTAGTGTCTAACCCCAATCCTCCCTACCATAGTTCTTTTTTCCACCCACTTCAATCTATAGATCTAGTATAAATTTCTACACTACTTTTCCATCATCCTGCCACCAACATTCATCTGGCTTCGAATCTTGGTCATCAAACCCACCTTCTACCTCTGTTACCAAAAACTTCGATTTTTTGAATAAGTCTCAATTAAAACACTACTTATTCAATAAACGTTCTCTTCGTGACTCTTTCCTGATTTTTTGAAAAAGTCACGATTTTATAAAAAAAAACATCACGATTTTCATGTTTTAAGCCCGATTTACACGTTTTTAATCCCGATTATTTACGTTTTAATCCCATCATGTATTGCTCAAAAAACCTATTGTAACATCTATATATAAATATATTCTAAAATTCTACCGTTTGTTTTCCGACTCTTTCCCGATCTTTTTGACTTTTCCCCTAGCCGATTTTTCCCTGACTTCCGACTTAGTAACTATGCCTTCTACTACTCCACCCTTCATGTATGGTTCTTAGCCGCTTTGGTAGGATATCAGCGAGACATCTATTCAAGTTCCGAAGCACATGTACATCGAGCATTGGCCACCTGGATGGTATTACCTTCGATTCCCTTCACATTTATGTTCCTTGAGCCAATTGTGTGCCGTGTCATCAATATATCACTTCTTGTCCTTCAAAATATGCACACAGATTATGACTCACATATATGATTTTAGCACTTATTTGCCCTCTTTTTAGCCTTATATCTTTGGTGGGAATCATATTGTGTACTATATTTGTTCACACTTGTTTCTCTTATTTTTCAGTGCATGATTTATTATTTACGGGGGACTTAGTGAACAGTCCAAAACATGAGTTTTGTTTAAGCCTAAGGATAGAGGACGAAAATGCCCCTCCATACACTTCAAATTTTCACTTGCATAATCACCTCTAAATTAAACCTAAAACCTAAACCTAATCCTAAAACCTAAGATCTACGAGACATGAGGAGAACCATAGACCTAATCCGAACCCTAAAACCTAATCCAAATCCTAAAATCTAAGATCTACAGGCCATGGGGATGAACCCTAGACCTAATCCTAAAACCTAAACCATAAAAACTAAGCCACCTGCTGCTGCTTGCCTCGCCGCAGCTCACCGCCGTCACCCGCTGTTGCTCGCAGACGTTGTTGCTCCTCTGAGCCGCCCGCTACTGCTCGCACGGTGCTGATCGTAAGAAGGGGGGGGGGGGGGGGTGGCAAGATCGATATTAACGAATATTTTTGGGACCTTCCCTTAATGGGATCTTATCAGTGTCCTGTTCGTTAACCCCATATGTTGTATACTTGTATGGGACTAAACACCCATTACCCCATTATTGATTGCAAGTTATAGTTCCGATTTGGGTTAAAGTCAATGCCAATGATTTGTAGATCTTTGTGTGCAATCAAGTTGTGATACAAAGCTTCATATTCTTTATTATTTTGTAAAATTGTTACTAGCTGAATTCTATTAAAAAATATTTAGTTTAGGACCTTCAGGTCGTAAATTCTCATAAAACTAAATAGGAATCAGCAGCCTAGTGATCTAGGCCTGAACCAAAGTGGTATAAGAAGAAGAAGAAAAAAATTGCACCTAGACTATGCATGCGCACAACCTCATTGTTTGTTGCCTGCATATCTGATCATTAATCTTGCATTAGTGTTGCATAATAGAACACCTTTTAAGTATTAAAAAAGTTGACATTGGTAATAGTGTATGTGCATACGTCTAATTCATGCATTATCCCCTCAAAATTGGCTATCATAGGCAACCTTTACTGACAAATCAGTAATAGGCCATCCAAGTCGGCCAAACAGTAAAGCCCTCAAAATAGTTCCGCATATCTAAGTACTGGAAACAGTTTCCCACATACCATATTCATAGTAGAGCCACATGATTAGCCATCATGTCTAGCATAATAGTCAATTCTACTCAAGCTCTACTCCAGCATTTCATAGATGGCAAAATTCCCCATTTTATCTTGAGACTAGTCTGCACTACACTCTCCACATCAGACGAAAGCCTACTTTCAGTTCTTTGAACTAGTGAAGTCCTATCGCTACAAATTTTCACCGAGTTTTGAACTAGAAAAAGACTATTCGCGCAATATCCGGAATCAAACGTAAGAACTAAATCTCCCAGATCAACCATTTGTCCAGTGATTCCAACGTGATTCCCCTGAATGGACACGTCGAGAATGATTTAGTAGATAAAGAAAGTGATGGTCAATATCAAGTCCGAGTCAGGGTTTAGGGAACAACTCAAGAAAGAGACGGCCAAAAAAAGATAAAGTAAACCTTCCATTTCCTCCAAGACTCCACGCTCAGCAAAACTCTCAGTGCAAACTCCCCTTCCGACAAAGTCTCCATTTCCAAAAAAGCTTCCACTAGAAATCATAACTATATTCATAACTAGAGAGCTCCCACAAGATGGTTGACAAACAGGCCTCATAATAAAGAGCAGAATAGTAAAACACGTAAGGAACAAGCGCAGGATATAGATCCATACTTAACCGACTTGAGGGTGCTTAGGGCCAACCCGTGTGCAATAGAGTTACTGAGTCCCACAGTGGACAATATCTTGTGTGTGGGGTCGGAATGTTAGATAATGGTATCAGAGTTGAACCTCTTCACGGTGGGGGGACTGATTCCACACGAGGACGTGTGGCCCCCCTTAAGGGGGTGGAGTGTGGCCCTTAAGGGGGTGGATTGTGACGACTAAAATCCAAGAGACAAGAGCCTATAACCAAGACTCATGAGGCGAGGAAAGCCAAGACAAAAGAAATGAGGTGTCCAAGTTCATGAATTAGTCCCACATCGCTTGGGGAGAAAAACTTTATGGGTAATATATAACACTTTCACATCCTTAACATACAACACGTGTTTTAAAGCTAAGTCTTCGGGCAAAACGGACAATATCTTAGGGGGGGTCAGGATGTTAGATAGTGGTATCAGAGTCAGACCTCACGATGGGGGGACTGATCACACACGAGGACGTGTGGCCCTTAAGGGGGTGGATTGTGACGACCAAGATCCAAGAGACAAGAGCCCATAGTCAAGACTCCTGAGGCGAGGAAAACCAAGATAGATGAGGTGATGTGTCCAAGTCCATGAATTAATCCCACGTCACCTGGGGAGAAAAATTTTATAGGCAATATATAACACTTACATCCTCAACATAAAAGGCACGTTTTAAAGCCGTGAGTCTTCGGGCAAATCGGACAATATCTTATTATGTTACACTGGGGTTTGTTTCCAATGAAAGTTGGCATGCTCCGGTGCGGTGGTCTCCCGACTCCGATGTGCTACAAGAAGTATAGCTACGTCAAACGACCGGCCCCCTACGGAGTACCGGCCTTCTTATGTTTAAGTCAGACTCGAGGGCAAGAAGGTGGAGGGAGGGGGAACAAAGGGAGTGGAATGAGGGTATCACAAGCTTTGGCCAAGGAAATGACCCACCCTTTGAACAGTGGGCTAAATAGGAGCTCGAACGAAGAGGAGATCGACACACATATGACCACATGGCGTCCAGGCAGCCGCATACAACTGATCCAGATGACCTCCTTCCGATCAGGTTTATTGTTGTCAAACAAGGGCAGCGTTACGCCTCA
This sequence comes from Chamaelirium japonicum, assembly GCA_947650365.1. NCBI lineage: Eukaryota > Viridiplantae > Streptophyta > Magnoliopsida > Liliales > Melanthiaceae > Chamaelirium > Chamaelirium japonicum. The sequence continues at coordinate 89,617,167 of OX393553.1, read as the reverse complement.
GACGAGTGGGTCAACCTAGGGAATCTCCATATGTCACCACGGTGTTGGAGTAAAGGAGGCAAGTTGGTCATCGGGAATCTCCAAGTGTCGTGGTAGTTTGTGCAGGTTGACGTTGGGTTCGCTCAAAGGTTAGTAGAGGGAATGGAGCATGTGGCTCCCCCCTAGGCCATGTGTCGTGCCCTCATAGGTGCTAGGGGCCTGACCATGTCAGCTCCTACAAGCACATCGCGTGATGCCTACGTTGTCGCCTAGCACCTGACACAAGCTAGGTGACAAGGGGCACCCGAGCTCTCTTTGTCGGTGGTCTTACAATGCTAGGAGACAAGTGTGGTGAACTTTGCCAGGTCACCCAATAGCTTGACCCACGAGCTCGACACAGAACTCGAAGCCAGTCTCACCAGGCATTGGTCGAGCTCCTAGGTGATATCACGATGGCATTACCATAGGCATCAAACCTAGTGGCCCAATGGTTGTTCCTACATGGTCGCCCTGGGCCGAGCACCTCGAGCCCATCGTTCGCCGAGCTCCAAGATAACATCACGATAACATCTTCTCAGGTGTCACCACCAGGTCGCACAATGGTTGTTTCTACATGGTCGTCCTTGGTCGAGCTCCATGTGCTCATCGATGATTGAGCTCCTAGCCAACGTCACGATGATGTCAGTCTAGGTGTCACCACCAAGTTGCCCAATGGTTGTTCTTGCGTGGTTGCCCTAGGCCAAGCTCCTCACTGACGTCATGATGTTGTCCTCAACCCTTAGGCATTCCTTTCAAGATGCCACCAGCCTACCTCTAGACTGCCATGTGTCACTCATATAGGCTTCCTCGTGCTAATACAGTGATACGTGTTGACCATCCGCTAAGCAGCGTGGGCAACGAGCGGGTGACATTTTTGGCACCCGCAATACTTTCTTTCATTGTAAAAGTGCACCTCAAAAAATTATGTTGACACATTTTATGCCAGATACAAGGTGACAAAATCATATTGTTTTCATGTCTATGTTGATCATCTTTCATCCAAACGGACAGCAAACAATTATTAAATGAACTTGCCATCCTTGATCATGTGTAAAGTAATAGCTTTGCACACAACTGTGTAAGTTTACCATAATATAAAATCGAGAATTTCAGAAGCAACAAAATACTATTTAACTTATCTACAATGAAGTGATAAAAGGATACGCCTTCTGTCCTGCTCCCTGGAAAGCAGGATCCAAATCTCTCATAGACACTGCCATATTTCCCTTGGGCTTTATGGAAGCACTCTCTCTCCACTTTGGCTTCAAATTAGAAGTAGAAAAGTTCTGCAATCAGATTATCAGCTTGAAACAATCATAAGTAGCATTCCATTAGGTTTCATGGACTATAAGGGAAAACAAAAAAGGTAAATAACAGTACATGAACTTGTATTGCATGTGTTCACACACTAATTTGCCAACCTGCCTAGCCACACAACAGGCATCCAAAAAAGAGAATAAGTAGAGTGAAAGTGAATAAGGTTCAATAGGGATCGAAAACATGAAACTAGGCTTTGGGGAGGAAGCAAATTATTGATGATGAACGATATAATGGACAGAACAGCCTTTCAATAGCGGCTCCAAAGTATGATGATCGATAAACTGTAGAGAGTATTTAAGAAAAACCCTTTCCCGTGAACCCCAGTGCTTCAAACCAAAGAACAGATGATGTGCAATTGAATGGTAAATCTAAAATTCTGTTGATGAGTAAGAATTTAGCATTTAATTAGCGGTTCCAAAGTACGAAGACAGATAAACTGTTGAGAAAATTTAAGAAAAACCCTTTCCCTGTGAAGCCCGGTGCTTCATACCAAAGAACAAATGATGTGTAATTGAAGGGTAAATCTAAAATTCTGTTTATTTATGAAATGTGCATCCGAGAAATGTATGTTCAATGTATCCTATCAAGGATTGTAAATACAGGTCGGGAGAGTCAAGAAACAAATAGTAGAATTTAAAAATATATTTATATATAGATGTTCCAGCAGAGTTTTTGGGCAGTACATGACGGGATTAAAACGGTTCTTAATCAGGATTAAAGCACGGTAGTCGGGATTAATACGTGAAAATCGTGAATTTTTCAAAAAGGTCGTGGCTTTCTAGAAAAAATCGGGAAAGAGTCACGTAGGAAAGTCACGTAGTGAACGTTTATTGAACAAGCCGGGTTTTAATCACGACTAATTCAAAAAATCGGAGCTTTCGGTGACAGAGCTTCAAACCGAAGAACAGATGACGTGTAATTGAATGGTAAATCTAGAATTCTGCTTCTGAAATGTGCATCCGAGAAATGCTATCAAGGATTGTCCATACGAGAAACCCATGGATTACAAGCACGCAAAGATCGTTCCATAGTCAATTCAAGAACTTTAGACCAACAATTGAGCATAGAACAGTTCCAGAATCGAAACGACAATTAAGGAAGAAAGAAAAAAAAACCAGTGATCTCCAATCTGATCTCAAAGCTACCTTCGCGACGGCCAACGGCTGCTTCATTACAATTCACCTGAGTGGACTAGAAGGGGAGACGATAGGCCGGATCAAAACCGGAGCTCAGGGCGGAGCGGCGGATCACAATGGGAGGATGAATGATCCCATCATTTTCTATTCTTTTTTAATCCGAGAATTAAAGCAGCGACAGCAACAGGAAAAGTTCATCTAAACACATTAAATTATTGGCGTAGAATCTTGGTGTTGGACCTTACCTGGCGTTCAAACCCGGCGGCGCCGACCACCCGCGGTGGCGGTGGGGAAGAACCCGTCCGAGAGGCAAACCCTAGGGATCCGATCGATCTCTGACCTCAAGGAGGGAAAAAGCTTCCCCCAAAAAAAAAAAGAAAAAAAAAAGGAAGAGAGAGAGAAAGAGAGAGAAGGGGGGAGGAATGATTAGTTGGAGGTCGGCGTGGGTGTGACCAAGGGAATCAAAGGATCATGAACTGTGATTTGATTGTAATTTTTAATCCTGAGAGAAAAATAATTAATTCCCCTCTCATTCCAACTTTAATTCTGTTTTAAATACTTGGGAAAATAAAAAACAGAAATTATCTGTTTTTGTATTCATCCGTGGAGAGGAGGGCGCAACAGAGGAGTGAGGACCACACACGAGGCACATAAAGCGTTAATTAGTTTGAGACACGACACGGGTGCGTAACGGTCGGGCGTGCTGTTTGGTGTTGAAGCCTGCTCGGGTGATGCTGGGAGACGGTTTCAAAGACACCCACGGAGGGAGGGGTTCGTTGGTCCGTAGGTGCGGCGGGAGGCTTCAACGGCTTCGGCCGTGGACCGAGTAAGGTGGGTTCGTAGGAACTTGTCTGTTACCATGAGACACGTCTGTTTGCTGTGATGTGTCGTACAGCTGATCCATTAAATTCTGTGAGGAGAAATTATCCAATGGAAAGGGGGCAGCACGTCACCATTAACACGTGGTGTACCTTTCCATAGCAAATGAGACACGTTTTTTTTTTACCGTGTAGCGCGAGGAGACATCACATGGGAACGGGTGTATACAGCAACTTTTGTGTGAAACATTGGGCTTCACGAGTGGATTGTCTAGGGGTGGGACTTGGGCTGGTCTGATCCGAATCTGACCGTCCAACCCGAACAATAAACAAATATGAGCAATGCTTGTTAAAAATTTGGATGGATTTAGATAAAAAAAGATCAATCCGATTTTAATTTAGATGGTTTTGGATACCGATCTTTCCAACCCCAAGAAATGACACACTAAGATTGAATGTTTTTTTCAATTTTTTTTATGAAAATCAAAGATTGTTTGTTTGATGTTGAATGCTAAGAATTCATTTGAAATATGTGAAGATATGTGTTGGACTTTATGTTTATGTTAGGCAAATCAAAGATTTTTTTTAATGCAATTCAAAAATCTGTTGAGTTTTAAATTTCATCTCTTTATATGCACAAACATTTTTAATTGGGCAACCCGTCCAACCTGCCCAACACGCCCATTATTTTACAAATTGGGCAACCCGAACAACTAGAATGAGCAAACACGGGTTGGGGTTCCACGGGCAAAACGGGTTGAAGTTTGTGCAAATCGGATTGGGCATGGGTAGACCCTTCAACCCGCTCAAGTCCCACCCCTAGGATCCCTTCAACCCGCCCAAGTCCCACCCCTAGGATTGCCCATACATCATTTGGCTGTAACTGTAAGCATATACAACCGATAAGCTGAAAATTTATCTCACATAGCTCGGTAAAAAATAATAATAATAATTGATGATTATTTTCTGATAAAAAAAAAGTAAGGGAGTGAAATATTAATGATTATGCTTAGTTCTTACAGAGCATCTCCAGCGGTCTTCCTTAAGACGATCTTTCCAAGATATGTGATGATAAATCCAACATTCAGCTCTCTAACCACCTCGCTTAAACCACTACTCCATAATACCTAAGTTCGGGCCGGTGGGCTCTTTTTACACCCCTAAGTGGAACCACACGTGGTGCACCGTTCCACTTGATAATTTCTTCTCTATGATGGCTATGTGATCAGTTAATTGAAAAGGTTAAACGTGGTAATTTCTATTGGACTTAATTTTTTTGTGATAAATTGATTGAATTAATAAGGCTCGTAAAATTTTTTAAAAAACAAAAATTCTTAAACATCTTGGAGCGAAGAAAGATTCTTCCTTTCGGAGTGAGGAGAGCACGTTGGCCAGCGAAGATTAAACTGGGGCCCACCCCTACACTTTTCCCTTACTTTTTTTTCCTAAACTGTTAGGTTATTTTGACTTTGCCCCCCTTGAATTAGACTTTACCCCCCAATTTCAATTAATTAGACTTTACCCCCCAAAACTAACTGTTCCGTCAGATCACCATCTAAGAGAAAGGGTGAGCTGACGAAAAGAAACAAAGTTTTGGGGGGTGAGCTGACGGAACAGTTAGCTTTGGCGGGTAAAGTCTAATTAATGAAAAATGGGGGGTAAAGTCTAATTCAAGGCAAAGTTTGGGGGTAAAGTCAAAATATCCCAAATTTTTAGTACCCCGAAAAAGCGACAGTAGAAATTGCACCCAATATTATGACATGTGGGCTCGACTATATAGAGTAGCACACTATCGACTGTGTTTTGATGATTGTGTCACTATTCATGGTGAAATTTTGGGGTGGCACATATAAAGCAATGAGCAGTGACGCCCGTGAGGGTGTGATTTTCTCGCTCTCCGCTGTCTGTCTCTTACATTATTTAAAAGAGATAGAGAGGGGTTCAGCGGGAGGTGGGGTCCACTTGCAGCAGCGGGGAGCCGAGCTGCCGAGGTCACTGATGGGTCCGTCGGCACGGTGCATTGAGTCCCGGGCCAGGGGATGTGGGGGCCAGCGCCAACCGGAAACCAGAAAAAGGATCGGAGGTGGGAGGAAAAAATTTGACGACCGGCAAAAACGACCGGGATTACGACCAACCAATATCATTACGCCACATACCCCACAACCCAACGGAAATGACCACCTTCGTCCTTCAAATTACCTCCTTACCCTTTATTTGGGGTATGTGGCGCAATGTTACTGGCCGGTCGTAGTTCTCGTCGTGATAGCCGGTCGTCAAATCTTTTCTCGAGGGGGCTGGTGCAGTCTAATAAACGGTCCATGTCTTTCGGCGGGAGCAAGGGAACTTTTCGGCATATGCGACCCTTTTATTCTCCCGCGGAATAATTTAAACAGAGACCGCTTTGGTTTTTATACGGGTGGCGTCACGTGGGCATTTCCCGGTCTAGAGCTGGCTTGGTGGGGGCGCGGCAGCTGAGAGCCTGAATGATCTCTCGTGTCAAACCAACTTTTCATGGCTAAAAAACCCAAAACCGGTTTGACCGGGAACAGAAAAAGAGAAAAGGGGAATTAGTGAGCCGCCTCGGACACATCGATTAAACCCAAGGACTTTGAAATGTATGGCCAAAAATACCCTCCACAACATTCAAAAAAAAAATTGGTATGCCACCGACCTAATGAACCATCTAGCCACCGATCACTATCCATCGAACTGCTCATCACCGCTGAAGTTGCACGTCGTCATCGAACCATCGAACACCGCCGCCGCCAAACCGAACCTAACCCTGACCCTACCCCTGAGATCTACATGGCATGGGATGAACCCTAGACCTAAGATCTGCTGCACGCCGAACGCCACTGCCGCCGGAGTTGCTGTCGCTGCCTTCGCCACCTCTGCTGCTCCCGACGCCACTGGAGCTGCTCGGGAGACATGAGAGAAGAAACGGTAGTGGATAGTTATGGGTTTATCAAGAAAGGCAGGGGTCTTAGGCTAAATGAAACTTTAGGTATCATGTTCACAGGATGGATCTGTTGTCAGGGACCTCTCACGCATTAACCCAGGAAAAAAAATCGCCTCAGGTCCCTACGGTGACTGCCCAACAAAGCCTCCGGCACTCCAATGTGTTTTTTTTAATGAGAAATCCCACCAATATTAGTTTATAAAACTACTATTTATAAACTGAAAATAGGTAACTATTAGAATAGACATGAGGGGTTGCTCATGGCCATGTATTTATCCACCGATCAAAATCATGTCCCTGGTTACAAACACGGTGATCATAGTGGAAATGTTCTCTTTTATTCACTAGATGGATAGTGTGCTCTTGTACAGTTTACAAAGGATTTCACCAACCATTTCTTCCGTGTCCCTCCCCTTCCTTATATAGTAAAAGCTAAGGTTTTCAAAGATAGAGCTCCATTAGACACTGATCAATGGACTCAAGTAGGCCCTACGCATAAAGCTTCGGCAAAGGCGGTGGGTGCTAAAGCTGGGACTGCAGGTTCTGATTCTAGCTTCAAGCTAGGGAGCGCTTCTCGATTTGCAGTTTTGGCAAATCAGGAGGGAGACTATGAAGGAGCTATGGGTACTGTAGTAGGTGACGATTCACAAACTACAAATTTCGATGATGTTACGACTGCAATTGGTGCAACGGATGCTGGATTTCCTGATGTTATGCCTGCTGCAGATGGTGCTAGTGCAGTGGCCGATGAGGGTTCAGCAAATTGCGAGGTTGTGGCTGATGATATGCAACCTGTTGTTGTAGCAGGTGGTAGTGTAGAGGTGGATGTTACGCAACAAACTGATGATGATATCAGAATTGTTGCTACAGATAGCGTAACAATGGCAGAGGTTGTTGTTCCGCAAGTGACTGGCACTATTTCTAGAGCTGAGTCTGTAGGGATTGCAATGCAAGTAGCAACCAACATTACGCGAGCAGTGGGTGCAGCTAATCCATTACCTGCAGCAGCAGATGTTGTTGTTACGCAAGTAGCTGATGCTGATTTGCTTGCAGGGATAAATGTTACACGAGAGAAGAGTCCAGCTAATGAGGGGGACAAACCGATCGTCTTAGCTCTTGGTGCTAAGAAGTCCGGTAGGCAAAGCCAACGTGAGGGAAGTCCCAATATTACTATCCCCACTTTTCAACGAGCCCAGCAAAAGGCCTTGGCTCAAGGTGCGACAAGGCTAGCTGGAGGGCAAGAGATGGATGAAACAAAGGAACCCTATGGTGATCTTGGGGAGGATAATCAGTTACGCGCAAAGGCAACGGGCGTTGTTCCTCATCCTCCGGATCCTTTTGCTCAGTACAAGAAGCTGCCACCTCATCTTGCCAATTTCCCCTCTCTTCTTACTATGTCGAACCCAGCGCTTGAGTCTTCTTCCTGAGCCAAAGAATCTTGGCCTAAGGGTCAATCTAATAAGGTTACAAGGAGTAAGGGGGCTAGCTAATGAAGCTTTTGCTGTTTTAGCTCTCTTATTATCGTTTTTGGTTTGGAAATTAAACTTGTTTGGTGGTTTTCTCCTCACAACTGGGGACTACCATGTTGGTCTATTTCCAGGGCGATGAGTTAGGGTTTCGTTGTTAGCATGGCCCTATTTGGTCTTGTGGTCTGCTTTCTCGTTCAAAGATAAGCCGCGGTTAATAAATTCGTTTTTTACCTCTCAAAAAAAAAACCATAAGGGAAGAAATAATATGTTTCTTTGCTAAGGCACATGTTTTTCCATATGGGATGGTGGTGTTATAACAAATTAGGCAAGGACACTTGTTATCTCACATGAGGCGGTGTGAATCCCACCAATCCTATAGAGACAGTTGCCTCTTCTGTGTGGGTTGGTGTACGTTGGTTATCTCATTTATGCACAGTTAATTACCTGCCTTCGAGAGATGGACTAAGCATGGCCTCTTATATTTAATGACAGTTATCCTTCTTAAGTCAATTTGGGAGCACCCTCCTTTAGGTGCTCCATGGAAGGCTTTCTTATTTGGAAGCAGGGGTTTGCCATGTTCCCTTTTTCGAAGGAGGTGTAGGCTTCTGCTTTCAAGCATGGTTACCTTGTTCTATTTTGAAGGAGTGAAGGAGTTTTACTCTGCGTATTTTTTTGTTGGGATCCATATAACTTTGTTTGGAGAACTTTGGTTATGAGACCGAGTGAGGGGGTAGATATTTTTATGTACCCAAAATTGCCCCCTTATAGTACATCGAGGTAAGTTTTCCATGGCACGTCATAACTTGTAGCTTGAACGAGGTGGTCTAGGTTTTGGATAAGTAGCTATAACCTATTCAAGTATGGAATTCAGTTCCTATAGAGAGTTGGAGAATTCAATTGTAACATCCGCCACAAACACACAAGATATTGTTCGCTTTGTCTATGCCCGTATGAAGACTTCCCAAGAGGGTCACCCATCCTAGTACTACTCGATGGTGCCAAAATTGTCACCAGCTCGTTGTCCACGTGGCAGTTGTTAGAATTGGTGAGGTCTACAGCTCATAAAAACATATAGTTTAGCTATGTATGGTTGATAGTATAAGATTGCATCTTGGTACGTACCTTAGTACGTGTTCTGATTACAGAACAGAGAGCCATGGCTACATGGTAATCCACTTGAGTGGGAGACTCAAGGGACTGGTCCCATGTAACCTAAATACGTTCGCAGCTCTGATTAGGGTTGGTCGCCCTATCAGGATAAGTTGTTGGGATGACAGAGCGTGGGTGTCTCCACCACGGTCATTACCAAGCACAGTGTCTGTGGCCGAACGGAACCAACACGGTGCACAGATCAGTGAGCAAACACCGGTGCACTAAGCCGTGTTTCTGCTTAGGGTAAAACGGTCCTAAACCCTGAGGAGCCATGTGTGGTGGACTAACCAGTTGTGTGGTACTTTGGCGCACCAATGTGTGAGGATTCGGATGTAGTGATCCAAAACCACGATGTACTGGGTTACCCGGCTGGCGTTGCATCAGCGTGTCACTCCTGCAGGCTATCCATACCCCTAACGGAAGGTGTGTTCCTTGGTCTGACCTACGTCGTATTAAACCCTGGCCAAGTGGTCATTAGTTGGACTGGTGATGGATCCGGTTGCTCATCAGAGTAATCGGAGGTACGATGTATGTGGTCAACCTAGAAGGAACTGAGTCATATAAGCACTCGAGTCTGACAGTATTCTTCATCGCTCGAGTTGCATCATGGCACCAGATAGAGGGACAGCGAGTTTACCATACTAAGCGGAGAGCAAGGGTATGAGGGAGAACATAGTAAGTCCGGGAGAATTGGAGTGCAACCTGCGTCGCACTCTGGGTGGCCACGCAGGTTAACTCGGACTCAGAGGATCGATGGTATACTCGGGTAGTATGTCAATCGAGTCTAAGTTGGAAGCCATGAACCCTGGTCCCTGAAGGTTCCACCTTATCGACATTATGTACGGTTCTTATACCATCTCCTCGAAACACAGAACGTAGTTAGAGGAAGCGAGAAGTCCAAGCATACGCTCCGTAAGTGCTTTGCACTATTGCACGGTAGATGCGTAGCTACGTGTGTGCACTAAGGGAAAACCCTAGGTTAGTGCAGAGACGCATGTAGCAATTCCTTACCATAAGTGGACTTTGCCATATGGGTGCGATACACCGGGACATGTTGCGAGTTGACTAGTTGACTTCACTAGGGGCACCCTACGGGAACCTCAGAGAATAGTGAAATCACTGGTGCACTTCACTTATGTGTGTCTTGTAAAGTCTCATACACGACGAACGGCCAACTAGTGACATAAGGGCGTTTTGGTCATACCATGCGTCACTATGTACTAGGGGGGTCGGCCCTAAATATTGAGAGACTGGTCAAGGCCGGCTCCATTGGTTTCAGGAGGTTGTTGCCTTCGATGAAAGGGCCGGTCATGAGGTACAGAAAATGGGCTAGCTTTGACCGTTTTCAAAACCAAGGAAAAGATAGAGATAAAGAAGAGATATATAGGGAGAAGGTTTGAATCAGTCAATCCTATCCGTACTAGCCTTATCCATATGGATAGGCCGACCCTATATAAGGAAATAGGAGAGAGGGGGGCCGGCCATGGCATGGGGAAACCCTAGCCGCCCCCCTCTCCTCTTTTCTCTTCTCTTTTCTCTTCTCTTTTCTCGACTCTCTTTCCCTTGCTTGTGCCATTGGATGGCGACTCGTCTTCCTCGCGTGGTGTTTCGTAGAAAGAGAAGGCTCGTCGGATGGAGGTACTCAGAGATCCATCGACGAAGTGTCGTGCATCGTGTGAGATCGGGTGAACTAGAAGGCATCTCCCGCAACCTTTTACAATCCAGAATCTGCACAGAAAATCAGCGTTGTTTCTGTGATTTCGGGAGCTATAGAAATCCAAACGAGGTTAAACTTATTGTAAAAGTTGTGTCTTGAAGTTGGCTACTTGCAACCCAAATTTCAGTCAAATCCGAGTTCGGAGCAGAAAGTTATGGCCGTCGTACCGAAGCTATGTCAAGCAGATCTGAGCCCGTCTCTATCGACAAAGAAGAAATTTGTCGCGGTGAAAGAATTCGCACGCAGGTATGATCTCTAACAAGTAGATCTAGTATAGATAGAACATGCATACATGCTAGATTGTTCTTTCGCGTTAGATCGTCGTTAGGGGTTCGCGTAGTTGCCATGCTAGATTCATACACGCGCGTGTAGATCATTTCGATGAAAATTTTGATATGTAACGCACACTACTCACGGTCTTTGGACCTTCACTTTGCTTCCGCTGTGGGCCTCTACCATGAATTTATTTCCAACAATTGGTATCAGAGCACGCTAGTGGTGTGCGTTTCATATTTTTTCATGAAACCGTCATGTACGCGCATGAATGGTATGTGCCGCCATCGGGGTTCTACAAGTAGATCATGCATAGTATATATTGTGTGTTCTATGAATCGTTCTTGTAGGGCGCCGCTTCTAAAATTAATCTGGATTTGTGAATGCTTGCTATCGGGGGTCGGACCTCGTGTTGACGAATATTATCTAGATATATTTTTTTCTGTGTGTGGATAGGTTTTAGAGCCATAGTCGGGCAAGTGGTGGAGGTTGACCACCCGTGATTCCCAGGCTTGTTGTTAGGTTTGTTTTCCTTTTCGTTCTAGGAAATTGTATACGAGCGAGCACTTGCTCGCAGCGTACTAAAGCTTTTTCGGTTATAAATTGAAGAGAAGGACTTGCCATGGAGATCCACCACCGGGAGGACGAGCGGAACCTTGGAGGATGATGGTGATCCGGCGAAGCGTACACGATGACGGCAAAGGGCAAAAAGTGTCAGAAGATTGTATACAGAGGCTTACACCTAATAGAGGAGCCTTACGAAGGAGACAGAGAGCATATGCTATGCCAGTCAGGTTCAGGGGTCAGACCCTGAACTTGATTCAGTTGTGTGGTTGTTTCTTTCTACTGTTCTTTATATTTCTGTAGAGAACCCCGATGCGATAATTTAATTATCTATGTTAGAGGGATGCCCTTTCCCCTCGGGTCCTAGCGACCTTATTAGGATAGGATTCCACTAGTAACGCCTATTATTTAATTGACCCTTGATGATAGCATGAATTCCTCATATTTGGTTATGGCACCATTAGGTCAACACCCGATTAGTCGGGTGTGCCTATTTGGCCAGCATCGAAACCTAGAATGAGTTAGAATTCTACTATGACATCAATTGTCAAATTTATAAACGAGGCGCCATGGTAGTAGGAGACCTTTCCAGTCAGTCTGACCTTAGGCTAGGCTCCAGGGCATTAGCGTGATAGCCAAGTTTACGGAGCATCGATGTTCTTGGGATATGTAATGTGACCTTTGAGTGGAGAAATCCACTTGAGGCAGGGACTATGATATTCCGAGATCGATTAATGCTTCACGTAAGGCTTGAATGCTAGTGGGAGCACGATATGACCAGGGTCTAGTGTATAGGTTGTCGTGACCTTAGTGTACACTCATACTTGCATTAAATAACCCTCAACTATAATAAGGGATGTGTAAGAGGACTCGTCGAGATCCTCTAGCCTCCACAACCAACTGCTTTGTGTCTGGGTGGAAGGGCATAGCTCGACACCCCCTAGGGTGAGGGTTATGTTTTTTCATGCCAGATAACTTAGCGGTCTCCTTCAGGATATGGCGGTTACGGAGCCAGGAGAGAAGGGCTTTTTTCCCACCCTAGTGGGGGCCGCATGAACTCCCGTGCCGTAATTGCTTAGGCTTGTGGGTAAGCATCTGAAGTGAACTTGAGGCATTCGTTGCTCAGACAATGGGGATCACGTGGCACTGGCCAAAAGGACAACCATGGTCCATCAAAGCCCTTAGTTGGCATATTTGGATAGGGTCAAGGAAAGGCCCGTGTAAGCGGATTGACGCTGCATGATGCCCCCTAGGGCAGGTATAGTCGATTCCGATATCTTAGATACATGGTTAATTAATCCATAGATGTGTTTTCGCTGTGAGGGTGGCGCTGACATTTGGATATAATTAGCTTATTTTAAAAATCCATAAAATAAGTTTTCCTGTATTCGTTTTCATTCAACCATATAGTTCCCCTATCCGCTATCCCATAAGAGAACCAGTTATCGGGTCTCTAATTACGTAGAGCGGAAGTGCTATCTTTAGCTTATGCTTAGGATAGTAAACGTACATTGGCTTGCAATCTAAATATCTCTGTACTAGACCTAACGGGTCCAGATATCACTAGGGCACTAACTAGGGCATATGATGACTGGCGAGAGTCTGAGGAGATATACAAGTTATGTGTCATAGCAGACTTGCGGATAACTCTTTAGAAGCAAGTCAGAGATATGTCGAGTCTTCTGAAATAAAGTCTTACTTGCATTAGATGTCTGGAAGGCGAAGTCAGTAGACTTATTGCTTTTCCACTAAGATACTTGTCGGTACCGAGATATTTGAGGGTATGCTTGTTCGAGAATACATACTTGAGTTCCAGATCGAACTAGATTCCAAAGACATGGTGCCAGATGACGAGGTGGTGGAAGATGTCTGTCTTGCATCCTTGTCTGGAACCTTCGAAGGCGTTACCAGAGACTTTAGCTTTAACAAGTTAGAGATGATAAACGCAGAACTTCTAAGCAGATTTCCAAGAGACAAAGGATGGGATCAAGATTAAAGGTAATGCCTTTAGTGCTTAACCTAGGTCTTCTTTAGAAGAACCTAAAGGAATAACTTATCAGAGATTGAGAACTATTCTAGTGCAGAAACTGGTATGAACTCCTAAGTCTAGTGACACCAAGGACGGAAGTGTGTTCGCTGTGGCAAGAATATGGGGGTATTTGAAGATTGAGTATAGTCTCAGGGTGTTAGGGGTAAAGTCGCTATCTAGTAGCAGTTCTTCTACTTCTTGGAATGTAGACTTCAGGTCAACAGAGATTCAAGGAAAGAAGAAAGCTACTTTATAGTGAAGTGATCCTAACATAGATACTGATGTTATAAGCCGCTGTGGATGCTGTCAGATATGTTATCTTAGTCTTTACGAAATAAGGATTTTGATCTTTAGAGATTTCGTTCTGTTTCCTCTTCTGTAAATGAAGTTTTTAGTTTTAGACAGCACAGTAGGTGTGTATCTTAAACTAAATAAATAGCTTCATTACTAGAGGAATAGATCAGAATAATCTCTTTATATTTAATCTTAATTCAGAAATAGATTTTATGACAGCTGCAACGTCTAATTTAAATTCATCTAAATCCTTCGGAGACGCTATCCTATTTGTGACCCCTCTTATTTAGATATTCTGCCTCAGATAAATTCAGAGGTAACAGAAGGCCGAGTTTCTATTCACAGATTCATCAGAGATCCTTCTAACCTATGAGTATTATCTGAAAGGCAGAATAACTAAAAGGGTCACTAAGGTATTGGTGTTAGTTATTTTTGATATCTATGGTTCCAAGAGCGTCCAGATTACAAGAGTTTCTTCGATTTAATCGAGGGAACGAGAACCTATCGGACGGGTTCCATAGGATCCTGAGGGAGCATGAGATTATCTCCCAGTTAAATGCTCCAAGGATGACACGTCAGAATAAAGTCTCCGAGAGAAGGAATCAGACTCTATTTGACATGGTCCGTAGTATAATGAATATTATCAAGTGTACTACCCACCTTTTGGTGGGGTTGTACCTTAAAACAGTAGCTTATATCTGAAATTATCTCCCATCTAGATCAATATCTCAGACATATAGAGAGTTATGGTCTAAGCGAAAGCTAACACTATAGTGTCTCGAGATATAGGGTTGTCCTGCACTTGTGCAAAAGGACAAAAGGGATGAAATGGAGATATAGTTCCAGGTATATCTGTTTATAGGTTATCCTAGGGAGGCATAAGGTGGACTATTCTATGATCTTGAGGTTTGGAAGGTAATCGTTTCTACGAACACCATCTACCTAGACCAAGATTATATTATAGACCATAAGTTTATCAGTAAGGTAGTTCTGGGTGAACTACTGGGTACTGGTAGAGAGTGCGCATCTAAAAACGTAGTGGGAGTAGATGATACAAGAAACTAGTATACCAAATATTATAGAAACGATTTACTTTGTACCACCACCACGTTGTCGTTGTGGGAACGTTAAAGCTCCTGATAGATACTATGGAGAAACTTCGATAGTTAATCCAGAGTTTCAGGAGGATGATCCCTAGAGCTACAAAGAAGTAGTGGGAGCTTCCGATAGCTCTGACTGACAAAAGACCATGGAGGCAAATTTTCATCAATGTCCCTTGGAACAGTCTTGACACTTATAGCATTATCACCCTTCAGGGTGTAGGAGGTGTACAAGAAGAGCACCCGGTTAAGACTTAAGTAGCTAGATTAGTTGCCAAAGGAGAAGGGATTGACTATGTCAAAATCATCTCACTGGTAGCTATGCCTAAGTCTATTTCGGATCCTCTTAATCCATCGCAGCCCGTTATAGTTAGGAGATCTGGTTGATGGATGTCAAGACAGTTACTCCCTAATAGGAATTTGGAAATGACATATGGATGATGTAGCCCCAGGGTTTATGTCAGTAGGTCAGGAAGATATGGAATACAAGTTGCAAAGGTCCATTTATGGACTGATGTAAGCATCCAGGTTGGAATATCTATTATGATCAAGGAAATCCGCTCATACGGATTTGATCAGAATGATGATAAACCAAGTGGATACAAGAAAAGTGAAATAGCTACAAGGGTGTACTTAGTACTTTACGTTAAAGATATTCTACTGATTGAAAATAACGTAGGAATATTATTTACGGTAAAGGTTTATAGTCATCACAATTCGATGTGAAAGACCCTAGTGAGGCGAGTTATGTTCTGGGAATCAAGATAACTCGAGATTACCAGAGCAAAGTTCTCTTGCTGTCACAGGCTATGCATGAAGATAAGGTTCTAGCCAGATTCGGTACACGAGGCTAGATATCTATTGCGCAGCAGGAATGATGGGTCGGTTTCAGTAAAACCCGGGTCCAGATCTCTGGACCGATGTGAAGGGTATACTCAGAAATGCTCATTAAGTAAGGAATATGAGTTAGCTTGCACTTCACAGGTCCTGATATCGATTGGACGCATAAGGTCTGACTTTGGTGTCGGATGTGAGTTCCAGAGAATCAATTTCAAGAATTGTTTTGGGATTAGAAGCGGTAGATGATAGAGTGTGAAGCAAGAATGCATCACATACTCTACCACAGTGGCTTAGCACGTTGTTGCGTGCGAGGTAGTATTGCAGGTGGTAAGCCTTAGGAAGTTCTTAGAGAACTTGGGACGCGTACCAGAGGCTCAGTTATCTGTTGTTGCAACAGAAGAGCGGTAAGCAAGGTCCAAGGAGACTAGGCACCACAATGAGGGGAAACCTATCAAGTACAAACTCCACTTGATCTGACAGTTATAGGAGGAAATACAAGTAGCAATACTGAGGTGGAATCTACAAACAATGTTGTCAATTCCTTTAGGGAATTCCTGCAAAGGCTTTTGGGCAGCATGTATAAGCTACAGAGCTCAATACCGTTATTCCTCGTTAGACCTAGTGGGAGATTGTTAGAATTGGTGAGGTCTATAGCTTGTAAAAACCTATAGTTTAGCTATATATAGTTGATAGTATAAGATTGTATCTTGGTACGTACCTTAGTACGTGTTCTGATTACAGAACAGATAGCCATGGCTACATGGTAATCCATCTGAGTGGGAGACTCAAGCGACTGGTCCCATGTAACCTAAATACGTTCACAGCTCTGATTAGGGTTGGTCGTCCTATCAAGATAAGCTGTAGGGATGACAGAGCATGGGTGTCTCCACCACGGTCATTACCAGGCATAGTGTCTGTGGCTGAACGGAACCAACACGGTGCACAGATCGGTGAGCAGACACCGGTGCACTAAGCCGTGTTTTTGCTTAGGGTAAAATGATCCTAAACCCTGAGGAGCTATATCTGGTGGACTAACCAGCTGTGTGGTACTTTGGCGCACCAATGTGTGAGGATCCGGATGCAGTGATCCAAAACCATGGTGTACTAGGTTACCCGGCTGGCATTGCATCAGCGTGTCACTCTTGCAGGCTATCCACACCCCTAACGGGAGGTGTGTTTCTTGGTCTGACCTACGTCGTATTAAACCCTGGCCAGGTGGTCATCAGTTGGACTGGTAACGGATCTGGTTGCTGGTCAGAGTAATCGGAGGTACAATGTATGTGGTCAACCTGGAAGAAACCGAGTCATATGAGCACTCGAGTCTGACGGTATTCTCCACCGCTCGAGTTGCATCATGGCACTAAATGGAGGGACAACGAGTTTACCATACTAAGCGGAGAGCAGGGGTATGAGGGAGTACATAGTAAGTCCGGGGGAATTGGAATGCAACCTGCATCGCACTCTGGGTGGCCATGCAGGTTAACTCGGACTCAGAGGATCGATGGTACACTCGGGTAGTGTGTCGATCGAGTCTAAGTTGGAAGCCATGAACCCTGGTCCCTGAAGGTTCCACCTTATCGACATTATGTATGGTTCTTATACCATCTCCTTGAAACACAGAACGTAGTTAGAGAAAGCGAGAAGTCCAAGCATACACTCCGTAAGTGCTTTGCACTAGTGCACGGTAGATGCATAGCTACGTGTGTGCACTAAGGGGAAACCCGAGGTTAGTGCAGAGACGCATGTAGCAATTCCTTGCCATAAGTGGACTTTGCCACATGGGTGCGATGCACCGGGATATGTTACGAGTTGACTAGTTGACTTCACTAGGGGTACCCTACGGGAACCTCAGAGAATAGTGAAATCACTGGTGCACTTCACTTATGTGTGTCTTGCAAAGTCTCGTACACGAGGAACGACCAACTAGTGACATAAGGGCGTTTTGATCATACCATGCGTCATTATATACTAGGGGGGCCGGCCCTAAATATTGAGAGACTGGTCAAGGCCGGCTCCATTGGTTTCAGGAGGTTGTTGCCTCCGATGAAAGGGCCGGTCATGAGGCACAGAAAATGGGCTAGTTTTGACCGTTTTCAAAACCAAGGAAAAGATAGAAATAAAGAAGAGATATATAGGGAGAAGGTTTGAATCATCCAACCCTATCCGTACTAGCCTTATCCATATGGATAGGCCGGCCCTATATAAGGAAATAGGAGAGAGGGGGGCCGGCCATGCAAGCCCTAGGGCCGGTCATGGCATGGGGAAACCCTAGCCATCCCCCTCTCCTCTCTTCTCTTCTCTTCTCTCGTCTCTATCTCCCTCGCTTGTGCCATTGGATGGCGACTCGTCTTCCTCGCGTGGTGTTTCGTAGAAGGAGAAGGCTCGTCGGATGGAGGCACTCAGAGATCCATCGACGAGGTGCCGTGCATCGTGTGAGATCGGGTGAACTAGAAGGCATCTCCCGCAACCTTTTACTATCCAGAATCTGCACAGAAAATCAGCGTTGTTTCTATGATTTCAGGAGGTACAGAAATCCAAACGAGGTGAAACTTGTTGTAAAAGTTGTGTCTCGATGTTGGCTATCTGGAATCCAAATTTCAGCCCAATCTAAGTTTGGATCAGAAAGTTATGGCCATCGCATCAAAGCTATGTCAAGCAGATCCGAGCCCGTCTCCATCGACAAAGAAGAAATTTGTCGCGGTGAAAGAATCCACACGCAGGTATGATCTCTAACAAGTAGATCTAGTATAGATAGAACATGCATACATGCTAGATTGTTCTTTTGTATTAGATCATCGTTAGGGGTTCGCGTAGTTGCCATGCTAGATTCATACACGCACGTGAAGATCGTTTCGATGAAAATTTTGATATGTAACGCACACTGCTCACGGTCTTCGGAGCTTCACTTTGCTTCCGCCGCGGGCCTCTACCATGGATTTATTTCCAACAGCAGTAATGGGAGGCGACGCGTGGAGACATCAGCGTCCTCTTGGGGGTCGTCCTTTCCTTTGGATGCACCTTGAGCGGCCTTGGTCGACTGAAGGGGCGACCTTGGGTAGCCAAAGAAAAAGCCCCTCCCCATCCGAGGGTGAGCTCGAGATTCAAGGTCAACCCTAATTTTTGGGTAAGCAGCATCATGACCAGAATACATCTTGAAATTCAAAGAACATTTCCAAGAAGCTCGTCTTGACCATCATGATCAGCTCGCATGTGGAAGAGGTCGCCTGTGGTCGGTACTCACAGCCCGCCCGGAGTTTACCCTGACCATATGTGATCAACTCGCACGCGGAAGAGGTCACTTGCGGCTGGTGCTCACTGCCCCCCCAGGAGCTTACAATAGCGGATCATTGCGTCCCTTGGACATATTAGCATCTTCCTCGAGGCTCCATTCATAAGGTACTGTGAGTCAAAGTTCTTGGCACAGCTCGCCAATTAGATAGAATACCCCAGTCGCCACTAATATCCAACAGCTCACCAGGGAGCTCACTCTGTCCACACGCGATTGGATCGCCCGCGGGAGAGATTACTCTTGGCAGAATTCAAAGAATCCCTCAGAAGACGTAACACCCACAGCTCGCTTAAGAGCTCGCCCAATCACACAAACGGCCAAAGAGTTCACCTATTGATAGTAGGAGAGTTTCTGAACGTCCCCTCTCCCGTGGCTAAGAGCTTGCCCAATCGCGCAACGACAAAGGAGCCTGCCCTTTCTCCCACAGAGGTCGCCTACAGTAAGGCGGTATCAAGCCGACATATATCACCACCCCTATAGAGCTACGTGGGCGATTGTAGTCCATGGAAGATGCCAAAGTCGATCTAGGACCTCCCAGACAGAAGCCTTCCAAAATCTCCACCTGGCACGGACAAGACTAGTGAGTTCCCCCTCGCCACCACTTGGCAAGCTAAACGACAAAGGCCATTAAAGACCCATGTGGGCTAACATATGGGGATGAAGAAGGTGCGGGAAGAAGTCGCCATGTGTCAAACTTTGGCGGTCTGCAAAAAGTCTATAAAGGTATGATCCCGGGCTCCAAAGTACAGGTTCGAAACTCAAAAACTCTGACCATCTCCAACTACTACAGCTCTCCCTTATTCACATCGGGACTGACTTGAGCGTCGGAGGGTCTACGCTCCTAAGGGAGCCAGCCATTCTTATGTTTTCTTTGTCTTGCAGGAGGAGCGCACGAGCCAGTGAAAATTATCCACCAAATATTTTGGCGCTGTATGTGGGATATTTCGACTAGTTCCTGCAAGAACGCCTACGACCCCACGGTCGAAAGTCATGCTTCCAGAGGATACCCTGATGGCTCCGGCCACGTGGGGACAGAGACGGATGAAAGCCCGTGCCGGGTCTGTGCGAAGTGGGTCACAGGCTCAAACTACCCAACCTCCTGCCTCGCTCAGTGACCAGCTCCTCATGGAGATGTTGGGCACCCAACAGGCCATGATGGACGAACTGACGCGGCTGCGCCAGGTCCCCGCAATGAGCGGAAGAACTGATCCCTTCCTCAGGCTCGAGCAACGGAGGGGAGGATCAGCGGGTCAATCTCGGTAGCCAAGCGTGTCGTCAGGGGCCGCTCCTCCTACGTGACCTCTTCCGATCTCGACGTCGCATCAACCTTGTCACACCCTAGAAATCCGGTACCGATCCCTGGGGTGTGAATTGAGAAAAATCAAGGGATTTAGGGTTTGGTCAACTGTCTACTCCAATTAGGGTTTCTCACAGGGCTTCCACTCTCTCAAGGAATATTTTAACACTTACGAAATATTTTTATTTTCAAAGAAAGTATAGAGATACATGTGGGGGAAAATCTTCGTGCCGACCCGAAGACTTATCCTCACCAGTCAGTTGAAGTTTTGAGTCGAAGATCGTTGTTTGATCTGTCGATCGGAGTTAGAACTCTCAATATGCAAGCAGAGAAAGTTGAACACGAGAGATATGATCTCGGAGTTCAGCCGAAGCCTACGTCTCCGTGCTATAGGGAGCAACCCGAATTCACTAACACTTATGTCGAAGTGATCTCGACAGGCCGAGTATCACTGAAACCGATCTCTTCAAAGGAGAGAAGAAGATCAAAAGAGAGGTGGAAGATGGAAATCTGAGAAATTCCAGAGCTCTGGGTTCTGAAAATCAGATCTCAGAAGTGGAAATCAGAATTTTCGGATCCATTTACATTCGAAGGCTCTGCTATTTATAGGATTTTCTGGTGGTAAATGGCGGTTTTCTGCTGTCGTATCTGGGGATCCTCCAGGTAAGGCTGGTGGGCTCCGCTGCCATTTTAGGGGGCCCACCAGGCAGGGCCGGGGGGTCCCGTTGTGGTCTTCGGGGGCCCACCAGGCAGGGCTGGTGGGTCCTGCTGTGGTACTCGGGGGCCCACCAGGCAGGGCCGGTGGGTCCCGCTGTTGGCTTCGGGGGCCCACCAGGCAGGGCCGGCGGGTCCCGCTGTGGTACTCGGGGGGCCCACCAGGCAGGGCCGGTGGATCCCGCTGTAGTACTCGGGGGGCCCACCAGGCAGGGCCGGTGGGTCCTGCTGTTTGCAGATTTCTTGCCAAAATTTGCACCCACAGTTACCCCCTCCAAGTTAGCTAAGAGGCCACCTTGGCTGGCTTGGACTCGTGGTGCAAAGCTAACGACCCCCTGTCACACATGCAGAGGAGCTTTGTCGAGTGTTAGCGTTTGAAAATAGACTGATCGGTCAATTTTGACCGATCGGTCAAATTTGACCGATCGATCAAAATTGACCGATCGGTCGATTTCAACCGGTCAGGGATGAGGTGATCGGTCAAAAAACATCGTTTTTTGACAGATCTAGTAGAAAATCGACCGATCGGTTGAATTCGATCGATCGGTCGAATTCGACCGATCGGTCGAATTTGACCGATCAGTCAAAGTGATCGGTCGAAGTGATCGGTCGAATTTGACTGATCGGTCGAATTTGACCGATCGGTCAAAGTGATCGGTCGAGTTTGACCGATCGATCGAATTTGACCGATCGGTCGAATTTGACCGATCGGTCGAATTTGACCGATCGGTCGATTTCAACCGGTCAGGGATGAGGTGATCGGTCAAAAAACATCGTTTTTTTGACAGATTTAGTAGAAAATCGACCGATCGGTTGAATTCGACCGATCGGTCGAATTCGACCGATCGGTCAAAGTGATCGATCGAAGTGATCGATCGAATTTGATCGATCGGTCGAATTTGACCGATCGGTCGATTTCAACCGGTCAGGGATGAGGTGATCGGTCAAAAAACATTGTTTTTTGACAGATTTAGTAGAAAATCGATCGATCGGTCGAATTCGATCGATCGGTCAAGTTTGACCGATCGGTCAAAGTGATCGGTCGAATTTGACCGATCGGTCGAAGTGATCGGTCGAGTTTGACCGATCGGTCGAATTTGACCGATTGGTCGAATTTGATCGATCGGTCGAAGTGATCGGTCGAGTTGATCGGTCAAGGTGATCGGTCAAAGTGATCGGCCAAGGTAATCGGTCAAATTTGATCGGTCAAAGTGATCGGTCAAATTTGATCGGTCAAATTTTGATCGGTCAATAGTGATCGATCAAATTTGACTGATCAACGGAAGACCCTCTGCCAGGGTCGCGGATTAGATCTGATGGATTAGATCGAAGAGGAGAGGAGGGCCTCGACCCATGATTTGGGTTTGTCGGATTTGGATGTCAATCAGGTTGAGGGAGAGAGGAGGATTGATTGCAGCTATAGATGACCCATTGAGAGAAGAAGGTTGATTGATCAGGTGCAAATCGCCGATCGGGTGGAGGTAGCCGATCGGGTGCAGATCACCGTTCGGGAGAATTTCACCGATCGGGTGAAATTCATCGATCGGACAAAAACAGCCGGTCAGGAATTGGTTGATCGGTTGAATATCCATGTTTTGGCACAAGATTAGTAGGTTTTTGGCCGATCAGATGGAGGACGAAGGGGAAGAAGGGGATCGAGGTCTGCCGATCGGTCAAATTTGACCGATCGATCAAATTTGACCGATCGGAGGCACTAATCGGGTGATTTTGTACTAAATCTGGAGAAAAACCTCCTCCGCGACCGATCGCGGAGGCACTGATCGGGTGATTTTCACCGATCGATCACCGGCAGCCGATCGGTGGTAGAGTTGCCTTTGCCGGAGGAGTCTGGCGATGCCTTTTGCTGCCCCGCCTATCGTCGTCGAAGAAGGGAAGGGGAGGAGCTGTAGCTGGGCTCGATCGGTTGCGCGTTGCCGATCGGAGCCGAGGGTGGCGTAGAGGTGGCTGTCGCCGGATCTGCGATCTGCAGCCGCTCGAAGAGAAGAAGAGAGTGCTCATGCTCTGGGTCACGGGCTCCCACTGTTTACTCACGGGGCTGCTCTCACTCTACTGTTCAGTCACGGGTCTTGACTGCTCAAAACTGCTGTGAAGTCACGGGTTGTGACTTCACAAGAGGAGGGCTGCTCTAATTTAATTGTGCAGTCACGTTGTGACTTCACGAGCTGCTCTTGATCCGGGTTGACGGGACGGCAATGCATGGCTTTGCCATCTCCACGTGATAAGGAGTGCTGGTGGGCTCTCATTTGGTGGAGCATGATGTGGCAACATAGCCAACTCGTTTTGCCATCTTGTGTTGCCAACTCCATCATGTGGTGCATGTCCTCATTGCTGCTGGAAACATTTGAAGGGGGCCATGAGATGCCATACAAACTTTGTGCTTTAGGTGAGTGCCATGCCAAGTTGGCAACCCCAAACAATGGATAACGAATCATGGCCATTGATGTTGCTTTGATGGGGAGGTGAAAGTAATGGATGTTGGGAATGTGATTATGTACTCGCAGCGAGTTGAATTAGGTGGCTGATAGCTCAATGCATGCGATTGAATGCACCTGTTCTCTTCAAGTTTGAGAGGTCCCCCACGTAATGAAAGTGTGTAGTCTTGTCCATTGTTTGCGAGCATGATTCTTCGATCGAGTAAAGTCGTCTTTAATTGGTGTTCATCAAGCATCGAACATGTGGGAAGACATAAGCAACCCCCGCTCAAATGTTAGCCAATCGATTTATGGGTAACAATCTAGGGGATCAATATATTTGTTGTACTTCGAAGAAGTTGCGGCGAGTTTTGGCCGATCAGTCGTGACGATCAGCTATTATCGAAAGGTTGAAGGTAGTCGGAAGATCGACCATCGATCGACCATTTGTAGCACTGAACATCATGTTGTGATCGCAAACCCTCTCACAGTAGTTGGTGCTTGCTAACTTAGGAAAGCAATTGAATGTCTGGGTGTTCTGAATAGAATTTGAATGTTTTGCTACCGAATAGTGTTGAGGCCATGAGCGAAGACTTCGATTGAATGCCGAGACTCAGGTCTCGGACTTTGCTGCCTCGTGCCAAGGTTGCGAGCTTGGACTTTCGACCAAATGCCAAGATGTTGGTCTCGGACTTTACTACCAAATAATAGGACTAAATTTGGACTTTGTTCGAATGCTGCGGTTCATGCCTCAGACTTTGCACTTGAATGGTTGATGAGTCTTTTTCTGTAAGTTTTTGAACCTTCAGGCATTTTGTAATGCCAAAAGTTGGTGGAGGATTGTTTCTCCTATCTCCTCAGTTGGTAGGAGTTGGGCCGCAACGTTCTCTTAACTAATTTGGAGCGCGGAGCACATGTCTTTGTATGTAGATGCTAGCTATAGAAGAGTGTAGATTCACCCCCTCATCGGTGGTGGACTTCTAGAACGCGTCTTCCTCGAGCATGAGAGCGCGTGATGCTCTCTTATATGAGTGTTGAGTGGTAGAAGTCTTCTGTAGTGACTTGGTAAGTTTGAGGGATGTCCTGCTTCTGGAGTGACGTTGGCTGAATGCTGCAGAACGCGTTGGACCTTGATCTTTATGTCGAGATGTGTTGGGGCCGAGAGTTTGGGGCTTCGCTAGGGTGCCGAGAGCAAGTCTCGGATTTTGGACTTGCTGAGTGCCGAGGCGATGGTCGCCTTGGACTTTGTCTGCGAGTCGAGGCAGCGAAGGTGCCTCGGATTATGTATCTGAGTGTTGATATTCTGAATAGAATAGAATGATTGAATAGGTTTAACATTTGCACATAAGGGGTCGTGTCGCAACACGAGGCCCCAAACTTGTTAAACGACCTGGTAGCTTTAAATTGAGAGTTGTGTTGTTTCACAACCCGAAACCATTTAACATTTGCACGTAAAGGGTCATGTCGCAACACGAGGCCCTAAACTTGTTAAACGACCTGGTAGCTTTAAATTGAGAGTTGTGCTGTTTCACAACCCGAAACCGTTTAACATTTGCACGTAAAGGGTCGTGTCGTAACACGAGGCCCTAAACTTGTTAAACGACCTGGTAGCTTGAAATTGAGAGTTGTGCTGTTTCACAACCCAAAACCGTTTAACATTTGCATGTAAAGGGTCATGTCGCAACACGAGGCCCTAAACTTGTTAAACGACATTGGAGATTGAAATTGAGAGTTGTGCTATTTCACAACCCGAAACCGTTTAACATTTGCACGTAAAGGGTCGTGTCGCAACACGAGGCCCTAACTTGTTAAACGACCTTGTTGCTTGAAGGTTGAGCTGGCTCAACTTGAATTTGCTTGAAGGTTTGAAACTGAATGTTGCGCTGTCTCATAACTCAGAATTTGAACGGACAAGTAGACGTTTGAGAGCAATCTTTATTCAGCATAGAAATTACATCAGAGACTGAAATCTATCTCTTTTTGGCGAGATCAGCTGTCACGCCCCAGAAATCTGGAACCGATCCCTGGGGTGTGAGTTGAGAAAAACCAAGGGATCTAGGGTTTGGTCGCCTAACTACACCAATTAGGGTTTCTCACAGGACTGCAGCTCTCTCCTAAATAAAGAAGGAGGAGGGAGAAACAAGGGGTATTTTAAAACTTGGTTTTTATGAAAACATTTTTATTTTAAAAGAGTGATAAATTTTTTTTTTTTTTCGACAGAGAGATGATCACGCTCGACCTTCAACCGGGTTATCCTCTCAGCATGTGCAGCCAGCCGGTGCCCCACATGCTGACAGAAGTCCCTCTTAAGGGAGCACGAGGCTCAAGCCTCTGACGGCGAGCTAGGAATCTCACCCACTCCCTCAGTGCATTGGTCTGGAGGCCCTATCTACTGGACTTTGTCAAATTAGGTCAATTCTTCTTATATTTTCTTTGTGAGCTATCCTAGGTTTGGAGCCTTGAGGAGAGGCCTACCCAATATCAGCTGTATCATTACCAGACATAAGACATACACTAAACTAATAACTTTCATCAAATCTAGTTCGATTACATTGCTAGAATAAAGAAAGACTACAAGACGAAAAGCTGAAGATAAGACGCTTTCGCGATCCTAACTCCACCTCGAACCTCCCACTGCTACTCTTGAACCTCTGCACCTGCAGGAGAGTCTACTCGTGGGAAAGAGTAGCCCCCAATAAGAAATTGGGAGATTAGCCAAATTAATGGCTAGTGACATCCTAGTAGCCTTTAATACTATGAGACAACCGAGCTAATTGAATTAAATTTAGCAGTACTATTACATAATATAATATTTACAGATTAATATCCTAATCCTACCAGCAGTCTATATTCTCATGCAATACCTACTGTCACTAGATTGTCTAACATAAAGTTCACTCAATATTTTACAGTAAACTATTTAAACAAAAAGATCATCTGAATGTTACCAGATTGCCAATGCTCCAAAATTCCATAATTCAACATTAAGATTCCATACTTGTTAACCAGTAATCATATAAAATATCTATCCTAATGTGAACCCCGGATATTTTGTTCATCCTGCCCCCGGTCGGGCATTACTATAGGGCCTTTTATTTCGATGTAGAGGGCCAACTCTCTCGCCGCGCATACTCCGACACCATGCGCAAAGTCACCCATATGATCATAAGGGGTTTCCCGTCTTTCACGGTGGAGCTCTACCGCCCAACTTGCTTTCTTTAGGGTCTTCAACTACCCCGGGACAGGATTGCTAGGCCAATCCCTCGTCGAGGGCACCACCTATTGGCTTTACCACAACCCCTGCCCGTGACCCCCTGACCTACTAATCTTCGGCTGTGAGCGCAGGGTGGTTCACGGCCCTTGCGCGTACGGGGTCCGAATCTTTCACAGGATATAATATCACACAATTTATAATAATAAAGTGATTTCGATGTTTTTCTCCGGGATTCGCACCGCGCTCACAACCCATGCATCAAAATAAATTTACTCTCGCCCGTATTTCCGTGTGCCCGGATCTCTACACTCCATCCAGGAGAGTGAGCCCGATAATTATTATTTTATCATTAATTCTTAATATTAAGGGGATTCCTACTTACGGTGTCCAAGCAATCAGAAAATTTATTATTAAATTATATTATTAAGCATGCGTCGTCGGACTCGCGACTTCGCATGCAAGGAGGGGTCCGCGTGATCACATGCGGCGATGCCCGGCGGGACCCGCATGCAGTATCGAGGACACCTATCCTAGTTGTTCTCATTTCCCACTATCAAAGACCACGGGAAAGGGAGTAGATGTCACCTGGTTATCGATCGTGCACAAATTCTCATTAACTGCTCTTGATCCGCCTTTGCTCCCTCTATGGCTGGATCGTCCCGGTTACGCACTGCCAAATTCACACAAAGCGGACTTATGGTTAATGCTTGCTACCGAGTAATACGATTTTAGGGCCGAGTTGGCCGAGTCAAGAAGTCTAGGTATCATCGGACGCCACCGGTCTATCGGCACATAAAACGATGCACCAAATGGTGTAATCTTGGTTAGTAGGTGTTACCGACGTCATGGGTCGGCTTTGTACGCACATGGCTACACAAGGTATTCTATGACCTTACTATACCTAGGCGGTCAAACTCGCATCGGTAGTATCAATCCTGAGGCATGCGCGACCCGATAAGATCAGGCCCTATAACCACGAGTGTGGGCTCAAGGGGCTTGATCGATGCATAATTATGATCAAAATTAAATAACATAACTAGTCCGGTCGTGTCCCAAAATGGGCAGGGTTGACATAGAGGGGTAATGGCCACTATGACAGTGGGAATCGATGACCGACATGGCGGCTCATGACACTCTGCGCAACGGCACGATGAGCTCGCACACGAAACAAGGGAGGGCAAGGCTAGAGGCTAAGTTCACAGTCAAAGGGTATATCGACCATCGTCGATGCCCTGAGGTTGTTCACCTGGCTCGACTTCCGGGGTTTGGCTGGGTTGGCACGAGGGTCGCTAAGCCATATGCTGTCGTGCATAAGAGCACAACAGTTTACGAGCAACAAGGTCAATCGGCACGGAGCTATATCCACAACCAATGAATATAAAATAACGAGCGTCGATGCGCAAGCATCGGTTCTAAGGCTAAGTATGGTCTAAGTTGCATCAGCCCAAGGGGATTTATGTGGTGTTCCAAAGTATTGTCGGCATGCAAGTAGACGAGCAGAGGTTGGGGTCGTTAGCACGGGTGGCCAGGGTGGCCTTCACCCCGCCACTAGTCACCGACGATTGACGATGACTACAACGACAAGGGGATTGGTTAAGGCTCCGTCCAAACCCATCATTGGGCGGCAAAGCAATGGTCGACGGGGTTTGGACTGGTGTTGGGTGGTCTATGGGTGTCCGTGGTGGTCCCAACCCAATGCTTGATCACAGTCTCAAGGGTGCCGGAAAACACGGCGGCGAGGGGAGAAGGGGGCGTCCATGTTTAGTCAAAGAGAAAGGAAGAAGAACTAACCCAAGGCAGTCTTCAGGAGGTTTTCCTCCACATTGCTGTGGTACTTCCTCACGACCAGCTCCTCTACTCCGGGCATGGTCGAGGGTCCTTGGCTTCGGCTGGGTTCCTTCTCCTTGATCCATTCCGGAGACTCCTCCTCTTTCTCCGATGGCTGGGCGCAGCACCACAGTGAGAGGGAGAGATGAGATCAAGAGAGGGAGAGATGAGAGATCGAGAGAGTGAGATGTAGAGGAGAGAGAGACATGGGTTTGAGAGAAAGAGGGGTGGCTCAGACCTGGTCGGGGGCGGCAGTCGTCGGGCGGAGGTGCCACCGCCGCAGCCGCTGCGCGCCTCCCTCTCCACTCCTTCTTCTTCTTCCTCTCTCCTCTGGTTTCTCTCCTATCTTCTCGGGTTTTTTTTTTTTTTTTTTTCAATGGACTGAGGTGGGGGAAAAGGGGTTGGGCTGAAGGGGGGAAGGGGGAGAGGGGTTGGCTTTTTAAAGGGAGAGGAGGGGCGATGGTCGGCGGATTTGAGGCCGGGTTTTCAGGGATCTGGGGTGAGGGGGGAGATCAGAGAGGACAGGAGATGGGGCGGTGAGGTCAATGGCGTGAGGGAGGGGGAAGGCAGCGGAGATCGGGGGAGGTAGGGGTGCAGGGGATGGGGGTGGTGACGGGAGAGGGGGGCGACGTGATGGGTCTGGGCGGCGGTCGGATCGGGTTGGATTTGGGTTCAAGAGAGAGATAGAGTCGGGTGAGAGGGATGAGAGGTCAGGTGAGAGAGATGAGAGATCCGGTGAGAGAGGGGGTTGGGTTTGGGTTAGTGAGAGAGAAAGAGAGATAGAGGGGGGAATCGGGTTGTTGGGGTTTACAGGTTGTAAGAAAAAGGGGATAGGGATTGGGTTGACTAAATATTGGCTAAATGAGTTTGGTTGAGAGGATGGGTATTGATAGGGGTGGCAATGGGTTGTGTCGTGCCGGGTTCGTGTCGTGTCTAGTTTCGTGTCGTGTCCAAAACCCCCAGACCCGGACCTGACCCATTTAACTAATTGTGTCTAGATCCTAACCAGTACCCGACCCGCTAATAAACAGGTAGACCCGATAAGACCCGTTTACTACCCGGGCCTATTCAGTTGACCCGATCCAACTCGAACCCGATTCAACACAACACGTGTACAACCAAAACAATTAAACATAAACAAATTCTCACTATTAGTAGTATTATAATAATAAATAAAAGGGTGCCCTAAGCAAAAGTAATTCTGGAGTACCGGATATTACAAGTCGATAAGATCCTTTGCTTGCGATAGATTCGACGGTGTAGGTTCCTTCCCAGTTGGGAGTTAGTTTCCCACTGCTCCTCTCTTGTATTGGAAAAGACTGCTCTGAGTACCGGGCTTTCGATAGGAAATTGTCTTGACAACCCTCTGGTCATAGGCTCGCTTGATCTTCTGTTGGTAGTTCGCAATACGAATGATCGCCTGATCTCGCAGTTCTTCGAAGAAGTCAAGATCGTCGATTCGGAGCTTATCGTTTATCCCTTCTTCGACTGCTCTGGTCTTCAAGGTGTTAGTAGCCTTGTAGCTTTGTCTTGGCTTCGAGAGACCTTCCTCTGGAATGATTTCCACAGGATCCAGAGTGGACGTTGATTGGAATCGCCTTTGCTTGTGTGGGGCCAACACATTTGAGCAGTATCCCATTGTGTGACCTGAAGTAGAGATCTGCATCTTGAAGACTGTAGTATGGACGTTTTCTTTGAAGTCTTCTGGCTTGAATTGAATCTTCTGCATTCGGCCTTCTTTGAAGAAGTCGAAGATTGGCTATCTCCAATCTTCGAGTTCGTGCGCCATAGTAAGATTGAAGGTTGGGAGTCTCCAACCCCCAGACCTATCTGTGGAGGCGATAATTTGTTATTCGACGGTAACTTTAGGCGACTCTTGATAGTCGATTTGTATTGGCCTAGATAAGCGCTTCGGACTTTGCATTCGATTGCCAAGGCTGTCTCCTTGAGGTTCGCCGAATGTCGAGGCAGCGAGTGCACCTCGGACTTTGCATTCGAGTGCCAAGGCTGTCCTTGGGCTTTGCCGAATGCCGAGGCAGCGAGTGTGCCTCGGACTTTGCGGATATGTAACATATACCTTTGCCTATCACCTCGTTGTAGTCTTCAAGTGAGCCCTTTCGTTTCGAACCTCACCCCCAATGTAGGGATTGGAGGAGAGTCAGACTTGAAAGGCTTAGGATATCGATGGGAGATATCGACGATGGATTGTCTAGAAAGAGCGGTTTGTTGGATTGAAGTTGAGCTGCCGACTCATTGAGCGAGTCTCGAGTCGAAACTGATGTTCGTTGTGAGTAACTTCCCTCTGGATGATCCTGATAGTCTTCGCCATTCAGTGAAAGCGGAGGAAGCAACCAGATCGCTCGTGTCCAATAGGTTGTCTGCTCAACCGAGGGAGCTGAGAAGTTTGATTTTGAAGATCGGTTGTCTGCTCAACCGATCCGATGTTGTCGTCGAGCACACTGAGCTTTTCGAACGAATCCCACAGACGGCGCCAAACTGTGGGGGAAAATCTTCGTGCCAACCGGAAGACTTCTCCTCACCAGTCAGTTCAAGTTTTGAGTCGAAGATCGTTGTTTGATCTGTCGATTGGAGTTAAAACTCTCAATATGCAAGCAGAGAAAGTTAAACACGAGAGATGTGATCTCGGAGTTCAGCCGAAGCCTACGTCTCCGTGCTATAGGGAGCAACCCGAATTCACTAACACTTATGTCGAAGTGATCTCGACAGGCCGAGTATCACTGAAACCGATCTCTTCAAAGGAGAGAACAAGATCAAAAGAGAGGTGGAAGATGGAAATCTGAGAAATTCCAGAGCTCTGGGTTCTGAAAATCAGATCTCAGAAGTGGAAATCAGAATTTTCGGATCCATTTACATTCGAAGGCTCTGCTATTTATAGGATTTTCTGGTGGTAAATGGCGGTTTTCTGCTGTCGTATCTGGGGATCCTCCAGGTAAGGCTGGTGGGCTCCGCTGCCGTTTTAGGGGGCCCACCAGGCAGGGCCGGGGGGTCCCGTTGTGGTCTTCGGGGGCCCACCAGGCAGGGCTGGTGGGTCCTGCTGTGGTACTCGGGGGCCCACCAGGCAGGGCCGGTGGGTCCCGCTGTTGGCTTCGGGGGCCCACCAGGCAGGGCCGGTGGGTCCCGCTGTGGTACTCGGGGGGCCCACCAGGCAGGGCCGGTGGGTCCCGCTGTAGTTCTCGGGGGGCCCACCAGGCAGGGCCGGTGGGTCCCGCTGTTTGCAGACTTCTTGCCAAAATTTGCACCCACAATACAATTTTATCAACAGAGAGATGATCACACTCGACCTTAAACCGGGCCATTCTCTTAGCATGCGCGGCCTACTGGTGCCCCACATGCTGATAGAAGTCCCTCTTAAGGGAGCACGAGGCTCAAGCCTCTGACGGCGAGTCGAGTAGCCTCGCCCGCTCTCTAGCACACGGGCACTGGTTTAAAGCTCCTATCTATGGGGCTAGTCAATTAGGTCATTTTATATCTTATATTTTTCATAGTGAGCTACCCTAGGCTTGGGGCCTTGAGGAGAGGCCTACCCAAACAGAACATGCCCGCAACATATCCTCCAGAATCTGAATCGTCCTCTCGGACTGGCCATCTGTCTGCGGGTGGAAGGCTGTGCTAAAGCTGAGCTCAGTCCCCAAGGCTATCTGCAGACTCTCCCAAAAGTGAGAAACGAACCGAGGATCCCGATCTAAGACGATGGAAACTGAAACTCCGTGCAGTCTAACAATCTCTCTCACATACAGCTTTGCCCTGTCGATGGACGTCATAGTCGTCCGCACGGGAAGAAAGTGAGCCGACTTCGTCAGTCTGCCCACGATCACCCAAACTGAGTCATGCCTGTTCCGGGTCAAAGGCAATCCCGAAACAAAGTCCATCGTAATATGCTCCTATTTCCACTCAGCTACTGGGAGTGGCTGCAGCAATCCAGCCGGTCTCTGATGCTCAGCCTTGACTTGCTGACAAGTCAAACATCTTGACACGAAGGCGGCCACATTCCGCTTCATGCCCTTCCACCAGAATTGCCTCCGCAAGTCGTGGTACATCTTGGTGCAACCGGGGTGCACCGAGAATCTAGATCGATGCGCCTCTGATAGCACCTCCTCTCGAACCTCCTCATCACTGGGAAGGCATAACCTCTTTTGGAACCTCAGACCTCCATCAGCATCAACTGACCAGTCTGGAACAGACTCCCCACTATCGCACCATGCCCTCATCTCCTCCAGCTCTGAATCCAACCTCTGTGCTGCAATCACCT
Source organism: Chamaelirium japonicum (assembly GCA_947650365.1). NCBI lineage: Eukaryota > Viridiplantae > Streptophyta > Magnoliopsida > Liliales > Melanthiaceae > Chamaelirium > Chamaelirium japonicum. The sequence goes on along the minus strand of OX393553.1, from coordinate 89,584,435 downwards.
TCTGAAGTAGACTGGGCTGTACTTGTATGGTGCGCAACATGGTACGAGAAAGCTCCCATCGAACCCACAAATCAAAGCCCTCTATCATAGCCAAAAAGTCATGTCGATCTGTCACCAGTCTGGCAAGTTGGCTACGGGACTTTCAGCTCAAGGCATCAGCAACAACATTCGCTTTACCAGGATGGTAAAAGAGCGAATAGTTGAAGTCCTTCAGGACTTCGATCCACCTCCTCTGCCGCATGTTCAGATCCTTCTGACTTGCGATGTACCGCAGACTCTTGTGATCGCAATACATCTCAAACTCCTCACCGTACAGGTAATGCCTCTAGATCTTCAAGGCGAAGACCACCGCTGCCAACTCCAGATCATGGGTGGGATAATTCTTCTCGTGAGTCTTCAACTGTCTTGAGGCATATGCTACCACTCTGCCATCTTGCATTAGAACTGCTCCAAGCCCCATCAACGAGGCGTCGGTGAAGACCATATAGCCCTTGCCGCTAGCTGGAATCGTGAGTACAGGAGCCGAAGTGAGACGCCGCTTCAACTCTCGGAAGAACTTCTCACAATCTTCCGACCACTCGAACTTAACACCCTTTTTAGTCAGACGGGTGAGAGGTGCAGCCAGACGCGAGAATCCCTCCACAAAGCGTCGGTAGTAGCCTGCTAGCCCCAAGAAACTCCTGATCTCGAAGACATTCCTTGACTGCTCCCAGTCCATAATGGCCTCTATCTTCGCTGGATCCACCGAGATACCTTTCTTCGAGACAACGTGTCCGAGGAACTTCACCTCCTGCATCCAGAACTCACACTTACTAAGCTTGGCATACAGTTGGTGATCTCTGAGGGTCTGTAATACTGCGCTCAGGTGCTCCCGATGATCTTTCTCCGTCTTGAAGTAAATGAGGACATCGTCCACAAATACTAGCACAAATCTGTCCAGAAACATGCTGAAGACGCGGTTCATCAGATCCATAAATGCTGCAGGAGCGTTCGTCAGACCGAAGGGCATAACTAAGAATTCATAGTGCCCATATCGCGTCTGAAACGATGTCTTCGGAATATCCTCTGCCCTCACAGCCAGCTGGTGATATCCAGTCCTCAGATCAATCTTCGAGAAGCAACAAGCACTCTTCAGCTGATCAAACAGATCCTCTATCCGTGGCAACGGATACTTGTTCTTTATCGTGAGGCTATTCAGCTTGCGATAATCAATGCAAAGCCTCTTCGTCCCATCCTTCTTCTGAGCAAAGAGGACCGGGGCTCCCCAAGGAGATGTATTGGGACGGATGAAGCCTCTGTCAAGCAACTCCTCCAACTGAGTTTTCAGCTCCTTTAGCTCAGCAGGAGCCATCTGGTACGGAGCAATCGAGACCGGTGCTGCTCCCGGTACCAGATCTATAGAAAACTCGACCTCCCGAGGTGGAGGTAAGCCTGGGAGCTCATCTGGAAAGACGTCTGGGAACTCACGAACCATCGGCGGGAGTACTACTGGGTTTCCATCTCGATCCCTGCTCGGTAGCTACGCTAGTAAGTTGAGGGAGATCTGCTGCAGCGGTACCGGGCACAGAACCTTCTTCTTGTGTCCCATAAAGTTAAAGACCTCGCTCCCCGGAGGTGAGAAGGTGACCTTCCTCGAGAAACAGTCGAGGGTGACATGGTAAGCCGACATCCAGTCCATCCCGAACAACACGTCCACTCCTCCCAAGTCTAAGATAATCAGGTCAACCGAGAGCTCCCTGTCTCCAACAAGAATGATGCAGTCTCGGCAGACCCGGTCCACATCGATACTCATCCCGAGCGGTAAAAACACCGACAGAGTGTGACCCAATGGAACCGACTCTAGTCCCAAAGTTTTGATAAAACTAGGGACAATATAGGAGTGCGTGGACCCACTATCGAAAAGGACGTGGGCCAGGGTCGAGAAAACGGGAAGGGTGCCTAACAATACCGAAAGAACGTAAGAGGCTAAGCTAGCTATGACCAAAACTAATCCTAACAAGCCCCAAATAATCAAAAGCAGTAAGGCAGCTACGACTAAGAATTGAACTATGAAGTTCAGGGTTACCTTCGATCGCTCCCCCAGAAGCCTCTGGATCTTGACCGACCAACAAGTATGCCCTGCCCTGGGCCTGGTTGCCTCTTCGGCCCTGACGGGGGAAAGGCCTCTACTGCGGTGGCTGGGGAGGACACTGCTGCTGCTGAACTCTCTACGGGGGCCTCTGCTGCTGCACAGGTGGTGCCAGCAGTGCAGGCCTGAAAGGTGGAGCTGGTAAAAGCGGCTGCCGACGAAGCTGTGGGCAGCTCCACTTCAGATGCTCAAACGAGCCGCACTGGAAACAGCCACGCCTCTGGGGTCCAGGAATTGGAGGACCGTGGAAATGCTGGGGCTGACGAGGCGGGGGTCGAACCTCCGTGGGTCTGAATCTCTTCTGAGCCGGTGTGCTATGGCGACTGCCGTTACCCTGCTTCTCCAAGATAGCATGGGACTCCTTCAGCTCCTGCTCCACTGCCAGGGACCGGTTGACCAACTCCTCATAGGATTGCCCCAGGAAGGCAGCAACCCTACCCCTAATCGTCGGGTTCAAGCCATGCTCAAAGCGTATAGCCCTCCTGCCATCGGTCGCCACCTGGTAAGGAGCATACCTCGCAAGATCCAAGAATTTGGCCTCATACTGGGACACAGTACGAGACCCCTAGTAAAGCGCAAGAAACTCCATCTCCATCCGGTTTTGCACGGTGACCGGAAAGAACTTCTTCCGAAAGATTTCCTCGAATTCTGGCCAAGTGATCGCTCCTCGATCTGCTGCTCGGGTGCGCTGAACCGTCTGCCACCAGAAGTCTGCCTCAGCCTCGAACTGGTATGAGGCGAAGGTGACTCTCTTGTCGCCGGTGATGCCCAACGCATTCAGTATCTTCTCCGTCTGCTGGAACCATCGATCGGCCTCCAAGGGGTCTGGCTCACCCCTGAAGCTCGGTGGTCCCATCACCTTGAAGTCCTTCAGCAACTTCCCCTGTCGCTCGCCCTCGGCCTGCTGCTGAGCAGCCGTCTGCTGCTGGGCAACAGCAGCCTGCTGCTGCTGGACCATGGCGGCCATCCCCTGGATCATCTCCATCATCATCGTCGTGCTGTCTGACCCAGCGGACGACCCTGCTCCGTTGTTAGCACCATTACCACTTCTGGTACCCGCCATTTGAAATGAAAATGGTTTAGTCTAACGCTAACCTCTTAATAAGACTCTAGACCTAACTAGAAACTACTCCTAGGAATATATCCTTAGGCTCTGATACCAGCTGTCACGCCCCAGAAATCCGGTACCGATCCCTGGGGTGTGAATTAAGAAAAATCAAGGGATTTTGGGTTTGGTCAACTGTCTACTCCAATTAGGGTTTCTCACAGGGCTTCCACTCACTCAAGGAATATTTTAACACTTACGAAAATATTTTTATTTTCAAAGAAAGTATAGAGATACAATTTTATCAACAGAGAGATGATCACACTCGACCTTGAACCGGGCCATTCTCTCAGCATGCGCGGCCTACTGGTGCCCCACATGCTGACAGAAGTCCCTCTTAAGGGAGCACGAGGCTCAAGCCTTTGACGGCGAGCCGAGTAGCCTCGCCCGCTCTCTAGCACACGGGCACTGGTTTAAAGCTTCTATCTATGGGGCTAGTCAATTAGGTTATTTTATATCTTATATTTTTCATAGTGAGCTACCCTAGGCTTGGGGCCTTGAGGAGAGGCCTACCCAAAAAGAATACAGCTGTATCATTGCCATTAATGACATACACTAAGCCAAACTTAGTTCGTTTACAATGCCATAAAGAAACAGTACTGCTACACTACATACTGAAATCTAAACTCTGCCACCGTCCTAACTTCGCCGCTGGCCTCGTACTGCGGCTACCCCTGAGTCTCCAAACCTGCAGAAGAGCCTACTCGTGGGAATGAGTAGCTCCCAAAATTAATTGGAAGATTAGCCAAATAAATGGCTAGTGACAAGCTAACTGCCTAGGTAATTAATCACGCTCGCATTTTATCAACAGTTTACTAATTATCCTAATTGTCCAACTACGTTTTCAATCACGTCCTAAGTATCCATGCAGCTTCTACATTTGCATACAATACCTACTATCACTAAGTTATCGAGAGTACCATTTTACAATTAATAAAATTAAACACACACAATGTGAACCCCGGATATTTTGTTCATCCTGCCCCCGGTCGGGCATTAGTATAGGGCCTTTTATTTCGATGTAGAGGGCCAGCTCTCTCGCCGCGCATACTCCGACACCATGTGCAAAGTCACCCATATGATCATAAGGGGTTTCCCGTCTTTCACGGTGGAGCTCTACCGCCCAACTTGCTTTCCTTGGGGGCTTCAACTACCCCGGGACAGGATTGCTAGGCCAATCCCTCTTCGAGGGCACCACCTTTTAGCTTTACCACAATCCCTGCCCGTGACCCCCTGACCTACTAATCTTCGGCTGTGTACGCAGGGTGGTTCACGGCCCTTGCGCGCACGGGATCCGAATCTTTCCACAGGATAGAATATTACACCAGTATAAAAATAAAGCAATTTCGATGTTTTACCCTGGGATTCGCACCGCGCTCACAACCCATGCATCACAATAACTATAGAATTTACTCTCGCCCGTATTCCCATGTGCCTGGGTCTCCACACTCCATCCAGGAGAGTGAGCCCGATAATTATTATTTAATTATTAATTCTTAATATTAAGGGGAATTCCTACTTATGGTGTCCAAGCAATAAGAAAATTTATTATTAAATTATCTTATTAAGCATGCGTCGCAGGACTCACGACTCCGCATGCAAGGCGGGGTCCACTCGACCACATGCGACGATGTCCGGCAGGACCCACATACAGCGTTATGGATACCTACCCTTAATTTCTATAATAGCATAATTAATTAGCTAAGCAGCGTGCAGTGTCACCTGGAAAGTGTGCTCGGACTGATGCTGCTAAGCGCCCTCTGCTCTGCCTCCGACTCGGTCCACATGCTTACCAACTGCCAAACATACCAGAGGCCTATGGTCATTAAGTGCTACTTAAAATATTACCGGCTTAGGTCTGATTAGCCGAGCCGAGAATTTATGCGTCATCGGACGCCTGTCTACTGGCACGCAAACCGATGCGCCAAAGGTATCGTCATCGGACGCCGGTCTACCGGTATGCAAAATGATGCCCCAATGGCACCATCTCAAATAGTGGATGTTGCCGATGCTAATGGTCGTACTAGGGTCTACTTGCACTAATCCGATTAAACGGTCGGACCTGCGTAGGTTGTTGACCGTAGCATGCTATCATGCTCCGATGGAGCTTCCGCATCACCACCAAGGCGTGCATCGATAGGGTCCGTTCTAGACAAGGTTGTGGGTTCGATTCGTCATCCGTCCGAGATAACTTCGAGCTAAATACGGATTTAATTGGTTTGGTCCCTTAAATAAGGGACTCACACGGGAATCACACGGTGGCCCACCTTGTGCAATTGTTGCCGCCACGGGGTCGATCTCGTGCGTAAACGACTACACAAATCGGTCAGACCCGCATCCACATTATCACAAGAGAATAATTTCCCAAGTTCACGGTATTGTCAACGTCAGGTAAACGCGATCACGAAGGTTCCGATTTGCTAATTCCACATGAGGTTCCGAGATATGCACTATAGTGCACAATGCATAACTCCACTCACTGCTAGCGATAGGGTTCGGACGACCACTGTTGATAAGGTCGGGTGGTCTCGAGGTTTGACTACATGGCCTGATATGGTTGAAACCGTTCCAGTACAAAAAGAGGGTTAACGGCTACGATCAACCATAGCAAAAATGATTTGTCCGATCGGGCATCACGAGGGTCAAGGGCCAGCTATCGCCCGATTAATCGGCCGTCGAATCTACTGCAATTTACTTGATCGTCGGCCCACAACACTACAAGGCACAAGAGACGGAGTGCTGTTGCAATCAATCGTACTCGGAGGAGTCAGTCAATGTAGGGGGTTTGGTGGGGCCTAGCTTGGTCGGGAGCCATCTGCTGCTTGGCCGCCGACAGCAATCCGTCGGCAACCACGACAATGGTGAAAAGGACGCAAAATCTGACTGGTCGGTTGATGGTTGGGTGGTTGGTGGTGACTGGCCAAGGTGGTCAGTCATCGCCGGCTGCACAGCTACCGGCCACCTCACCGGCGGCCATGGCCGTGGCGTGGGAAGATGAAAAAAAAAAGAGCTATGGTCGGTCTCAACAGAACCAAAAATGGAAAAGAAATGAAGGGGGAGGAGAAGAGGCTGACCTAGTGTGGGGCCTCGGATTCGGTTGGCTCCTCACTCTGGCCGGCTGTGCCTCTCCGGCAACTCCTTCTCCGGCACCGGCTACTGCTCCTCTCCGATCGGTCGGCCTTCTTCGGTGCTGGCTGTCGCACGTAAGCCACACGGGGAGGGAAGAGAAGGAGATCGCAGGGGTGAAGGGGGTTTGACTGAAGGATGGAAGGGGGAGAGGTGGTCGGGTTTTTAATAGGGAAAGGGGGCGGCGGCAGGGTATGGAGGGGGTCATGATTCACGGGATTTGGGGCAGGATCTGGGGTGAGGGGGAGATCAGAGCTGACAGGAGATGGGGCGGTGAGGGTCGATGGCGTGAGATGGGAGAGAATGGCAGTGGAGATCGGGGGAGCAGGGCATGGGGGCGACGGCCGGCTGCACAGCATCGGATTTGGGGGTGGGGGGGGGGGGGCGGGTCGGATCAGCGTCGGGTTTGGGGAGGGAGCCGGGTTGGATCGACGTCGGGTTTGGGGGGAAAGAGAGAGTCGGGTGAGAGGGGGAGGGATTTGAGAGAAGTGGGAGAGAGGATCCGGGAGAAAGGATCCGAGAGAGATGAGAGTGGTCGGAGAGATGGGGGAGAAGAGAGAGAGAGAGAGAGAGAGAGAGAGAGAGAGAGAGAGAGAGGGAGAGAGAGAGAGAGAGAGAGAGAGAGAGAGAGAGAGAGAGGAGAGGGTCATGGGTGGGTTTGGGATTGGGATGGGTTCAGGTAGTGGGTTAGGCGGGGAGTGGGTTAGGTGGGTAGTGGGTTTGGTTTATTAGTTTTTTAGGTTTTGTTTTGTTTATTTTTTTTTTCTTCTGGTTTTGCCCGTGCCGTGCCTGACTCGACCTCGACTCACGTCAAGACGCGCCGGCGCGTGAACCTCGTTGGCTCTGACAGACTTACCATAAAATAATAATAATAATAATAATAAAATGGTCATTACAAACCTACGCTGGTGCCCATGCGGCAGGCATCCCAGCAGGAGCCCCCTATAGGAGGCGTAGTCGCGAACAAAACAAGAGAGTCGACTCTCGAGCGACTTCAATGACTTGTCACCAAGCGTTCCAGCAACAAGTCGACTCCGCTCTCGGCCCCCCATCGCCTGCAAGGCCAAAGTGCAGGGTCCGATGAGTCAGAGGTAAGGTCTCGAGGGAGAGACCGTAACCTATGCCATCGGCGTAAGGAGGAACCCACGGTGGAAGTGTTACCCCGTACGGAGACCCGCAAGGTGACGGTCTCACACAGACCTTTCCCTATACCGAGGCGACTACCGGTGAAGCAACATAGCAGATGCCGGGACGTCGTCTCCGAACATCGCCATAGCGAGGGAATGGTCCGACCTCGAGGAAACATCCAAGACCGCCTAGGGCCTGCGCAGCCGCTCTTGGGGGATCACCCTGAGTACTGGTAGTTACCCGATATGTCCGTTGACCTCTTGGAAGACCTGGCCGCTCGGGAAGGGAGCTCGATCACCCTTCATGAGGGAGGTGCATCGAGGAGACTTCCCCCAGCTTTGGACTCCTCCAAAGTTCATCATGTTCGATAGATCGCAGGATCCAGTCGACCATGTGCTGGCTTACCGGAAGTTGCTATTTTTCCAGGACCATGACCATGTTCTGTATCGTGCCTTCTCAAGCAGCTTGACGGGTTTAGCCATGGACTGGTTTTATAAGTTACCTTCGGGCTCGATTCTGAGCTTCATTACTCTATCCGGGTTGTTCCTGGAACAGTATCGGTGCAATCGACAACCCTGAAACGTATCGAATTACTGCTCGTTCTCACTATGGGTGCATGGGAGACCCTCCGGTGCTTTTTAATGCAATTCTGAAATGCCTACCTCACCCTCGAGGACTCAGTCGGGCGAGATCGGACATCCGTGAGTGCCTTTCGGAGTGCGCTCCCCGAAGGAGCTGAGCTTCATGACGCTATTGTCATTTTCGATCCCCGCACCATGGTCAAGCTCTTCGCCTTGGTCCAGCAACACATTAAGCTTGAAGATGTGGTATTCAATCACCGAGTGAAGATTACCGAATAGTAGCCTCCTCCTACCTTATGCGTAGGCACCCTCTTGTAGACCAATTTATAAAATAAAAGGTCTTTGAACTGAATGAGTCTTTTCAAATCTGTGCTCGATAGTGATCCACAAGAACAGCTCGCACGCGATCAGCTCGTACACAGCTCCTTCAAAGAATAGCTCACGCGTAATCAGTTCGCACACAACTTCCTCAAAGAACAATCCGCAGTTGTGCGGACTTAAAACAAGACCGGGGTTCTCAGTGGCCGTTCCGAATGACCTTGAGATCGCTGGGGAAGTCTCTTGTTTAGGAGACTTTAAACATGATGTGGGTCATTCGCATTCACATGCTGTGATAGGAAGCACCCCGGGGTGATCTAAGGGACCTGAATGGGCGACCACCCATTTAGACGACCTGGAAATCTCTTAGTAATCCTTCGAAGCTTGACAACTTGGTGAGGTCGCAAAAAAGAAATGTGAAAGCCACTAACGTCGAAGGCTAGGGGCAATGCCACTGTCCGTTGTCATGCGGACGCGATAAGCAAAACCGGGGTTCTGAGGATCCTTAACTAGATAGGGGGTAGCTAGCTTTTGATTCTTTTATCACTTATCGAACTTTCACCCATTGGCCCTTACGCTCTGTTTTGATTCAATTTCTATTGATTTGAATTTTTTTTTCGAGTTATATATAGGGCCCCACTATTTCGCACATGTTGAATTTTCATGCATATTGATCTTTTTGCAATATCGTTTATTTTTTATTGGTTTAGCTACCTCATCCAGGGTATGGTCCTCGGATCGTTGGGGAAACCACACACACGGTCTGATGTCATACAGTTTAGCTCGTTGAGTGACCAGGTGACATCACGGACAGACACGACGGAAACACCTTAAGCGGCATGATGCCACGCAGCTTAGCTCGTTGAGCGACCTAGTGACTTCACGAGCAAATACGGCGGAGACCCCTTATGTGTAACATCCCAAAATAAATTAATAATTTAAAGGTCATTATAAGAAATTTTTATAAGAAATTCAAAATAAAAATCAGACGGTGTCATTGCGTCCGTATTGTCGAAACGATCAAAAAACCTATACAAACTTTTGCGTTTTGAACTCATCTAAAGCATTAAAAAAATTAAAGAAAAAAATGTGTATACATATAGTCAATAGAATTAAGGATTCGAACCAGGGATCTATTTAATAGAATTTTAAACTTTTGTCCTCTAACCAAAAGTCCGTTAATACTTTTCCATTCAAATACAAGAGAAATAATTTTTATAGTAAAATAGGAAGACCAAACGAGACTTTATTTTAGAACCCATGACCTCTCTAAACAACAACCTAAGAAGGCTCACTCTAACCAGTAGAACACTTCATGATTTCTGTTAAGAATCAACTAACATTAAATATATAGATTATCAAGGTAAACTGTATTGACCATATCTTACCCATACTGACTCTGAATTGAGTTTCATCAGTGGCGTTGGACTCGTAATGACAAAATATACCTACTAAGATCATAAAATACCATAACCAACAATTAAAATATAAAATCACCATTTTACCCCTAAGGTAAAATGGTCATAACCTTTTTATTTGAACTCGGAATTGAATTCCGTCTGCGACCACATGATTGTGGTTATGATTCAGAATTACCAATATTATAAAACCCCTAAAACTAGTATGCCACAAATATAGTTTTTTTGTTTTAAATTCCTGGGTTAAAGCCTACTAGAAAATTGGGCCGAAGCCCATTAAGTAATAATTAGGACCGAAGCATCCTTTGGGCCGAAGCCCATTGACCACAGTTATACACCTTGGGCCGAACCCCAGTAACCAACTAATAAAATGACTCTGCCATTAGTCAAACTGAAATGCTATTATTTAGAGCAACCTGACCCTTTTACTATAGGTAGACCATCCATTTATTTTCCGTCAATACCGGCTATTTTGGTCATATCGGGAGCAAACGAACTCCGAATTGAGTTCCGCTTGCGGCCACGGTTTCAGGATAAAAAGTTATACACACTAAGTATAAATTTAGGTATCTTAGAAATTACCAAATTACCCCTAAAGAAGAAAATCCTATTAGTTCATATCAGAAAACATTTCGAAAAATCCTTGCAAAAATTAGGATAAAAACTAACAGATTATAGTAACATATTTTAAGGTTTTGAGCTTTCCTAAGCCTTCCTCATCAGGAGTAAGAGTCTACAACGCTTCAGGTAGGGGATTTAAACTAAGTTTGTTCATGCTAAGTATATACTATGGAATATCGGTAGATTGCTATGGAGTGGTAAATTTTGAAATATGTGATCACTTGTTTGGGTGTGGGGCTAGCCCTAGATGAGGCTAAAAAGTATCCTGGGTGTGGGTCTAGCCCTGGCTGAGGCCAAAAAGTAACCTGGGTGTGGGTCTACCCCTGGCAGAGGCTAAAAAGTTACCTAGGTGTGGGGCTAGCCTATTCTGAGGACTAAAAGAACCTAGGTATGGGGCTAGCCTTGTTGCGGACAAAAAGTACCCGGGTAAGGATTGAGATTCCTACCCTAGCTGAGGGCCAAAAAGGGAATCGGGTGATCAATGTTTTTATTATTTATATTTCATAGTCATGTTCACTGCTTTTCAATACATATGTTTTAGCATGAATAAAACTAAGTTATTAGGTGAGTCAGTGGATTGGACTCACCCCCCTACAGATGTTGTGCACCCTACAGAGACCAATCCTGCAGGACCTGAAGAAGATGAGGAACGGAGGGAGAATGACCCGGAAGGAATTGAAGACCCACTTTATACACCTTACTACGAGGAGACCGAAGCCGAAATATGAAGTGTTATTGTTCAAAAATTTAGCCTTAGACTTGTATTGTTTAAGAAATGAAACACTTAAGTTGTGAATACAGTGGCTCAGTTAAATTCCATAATTGATAGAATTAATCTATACCAAGTTTTTATTCTTAACACCCCAGTATTATACGGGTTGAATTAATCCATAAAATATCGGGGCGTTACAATTTTCTATTGGCTATAAATATATTTATACATATATACAATTTTTCTTTAATTTTTTAAATGCTTTAAATATATTTATAGCCAATAGAAAATTGTAACGCCCTGATATTTTACGGATTAATTCAACCCGTATAATACTGGGGTGTTAAGAATAAAAACTTGATATAGATTAATTCCATCAATTATGGAATTTAACTGAGCCACTGTATTCAAAACATAAGTGTTTGATACATTTCTTGAACAATACAAGTCTAAGGCTAAATTTTTGAACAATAACACTTCATATTTCGGCTCCGGCCTCCTCGTAGTAAGGTGTATAAAGTGGGTCTTCAATTCCTTCCGGGTCGTTCTCCCTTCGCTCCTCATCTTCTTCAGGTCCTGCAGGATTGGTCTCTGTAGGGTGCACAACATCTGTAGGGGGGTGAGTCCAATCCACTGACTCACCTAATGACTTAGTTTTATTCATACTAAAACATATGTATTGAAAAGCAGTGAACATGACTATGAAATGTAAATAATAAAAACATTGATCACCCGATTCCCTTTTTGGCCCTCAACCAGGGTAGGAATCTCAATCCTTACCCGGGTACTTTTGTTTGTCTCCAATGCTGGTGCACTCCTTTTCACCCTATTCTTTTCAAATATCTTCCGAGTTTCTTCCCATTCTCGCTCCGCTACCATCGCAGTCTGCACCAGTTCTCCATAGTTTCTAATACGATGTACCGCCACTCGGGTTCGAATATAAGGATTCAAACCCTGTTCAAATCTTTTGGACTTCAATTCCTTTGTGGCTATAAGATAATGAGCAAAGCGTGATAGTTCAATGAACTTAGCTTCATACTGGGAAACACTAAGTTTTCCCTGATAGAGTTCTAAGAATTCCGCAATCATTTTATCCCTGGTTGCGTCGGAGAAATATTTTTCTAAGAATACTTTTGTAAACTCTTCCCAAGTAAAACTAGCTTGAGTTCTTTTGACAGAGTCCCACCAGTAATCTGCCTCTCCTTCTAACATATACGTGGCTAAGATGACTTTCTATTCATCGTTTGCCTTTAAAGTCTCCAATATCTTCCCCACCTGTTTGAGCCAGGCAATCAGGGGATCCGGTTCTCCCTTAAAGGCAGGGGGTTTTAATTCTTTGAATTCTTTTAGAATCAAAGAACAGTTTATGATTTCTGTTAAGAATCACCTAAGGTTATGTTAAGAATTCGGTTCTCCCTAAGGTTATGATTTCTGTTTATGATTTCTCTAAACAACAATCTAAGAAGGGTCACTCTAACCAGTAGAACAGTTTATGATTTCTGTTAAGAATCACCTAGTAATAAATATATAGATTATCAAGGTAAACTGTATTGATCATATCTTACCCATACGGACTCGGAATTGAGCCCCGTTAGGGACCTTGGACTCGTAATGACAAAATACACCTACTGAAATCATAAAATATCATAACCGATAATTAAAAAAATAAAATTACTATTTTACCCCTAAGGTAAAATGGTTATAACCTTTTTATTTGAATTCGGAATCGATTTTCGTCTGCAACCACATGATTGTGGTTATGATTCGGAACCACCAATACAATAAAACCATTAAGCCTCTGGGCCAAAGCCCATTACCCATTCAACCTCTGGGCCTAAGCCCATTAACCTATTAAACCTCTGAGTCGAAGCCCATTAAAGCCATTAAGCCCATTAAACATAGTCTGAGTCGAAGCCCATTAAGGCCATTAAATACCGTGGGCTGAAGCCCAATGAGCCCAAATAAACTGTGATAAAATGACTCTGCCATCGTTAAACTGCACCGCTATTACTGGGAGCAGCCTGACCTTTTTACTAAAGGCAAACCACCCATTTAAATTCCGTCAATACCGGCTATTTTGGCCATACCGGGAGCAAACGAACTCTGAATTGAGTTCCGTCTATGGCCATGATTTCAGAATAAAAAGTTCTACACACTGAGTATAAATTTAAATTATTTTAGAAATTACCAAAATATCTCTAAAGAATAAAAATCTATTAAGTTCATATCGGAAAACGTTTCGGAAAATCCTTGTAAAAGTTAGGATAAAAACTAACAGATTATAGTAACATATTTTCAGGTAGTGACCTTCCTAAGGCTTCCTCATCAGGAGTAAGAGTCTGCAACGCTTCAGGTAGGGGACTAAACCTAGTTAATTCTTAATAAGTGTTTGTCATTGAAATAATGGTAGTATGTTATGGATTTGTTGATTTTTAAGATGTGTTGATCATCTCAATTGGGTATGGGGCTGTCCCTGGCTTACGAACCTAAAAGATAAATCCTGGGTGTGGGGCTATCCCTGGCTACAGGCCAAAAAGATAATCCTGGGTGTGGGGCTAGCCCTGACTGAGACAAAAAAGTATCCTGGGTATGGGTCTAGCCCTGGCTGAGGCCAAAAAGTAACCTGCGTGTGGGGCTAGCCTTGGCAGAGACCAAAAAAAAACCTAGGTGTGGGACTAGCCTTGTGTCAGATAAAAAGTGCCCGGGTATGATTGTGATTCCTACCCTGGTTTGAGCAATAGAATTGGATACAAGTTAAAAAAGTGGCTCAGTAATTTACATATTTGATGGAATTTATTTATACCAAGTTTTTATTCCTAACACCCCAGTATTATACGGGTTGAATTAATCCGTAAAATATCAGGGCGTTACAACTTGGTATCAGAGCCTAGGTAATAGGTCCTAGGAATTAGAATTATTAGCAAGAAGGACATTAGTAGGATAGTCACTTAACCTAGAGCATAAGTTAGTTTCATGTGAATTAGATCTAGGAATACCTAACACTAGAGGATTAAGACATTGATAATCTAAGATAATTAATTGCTAAAACAAAGTATATATACCTGAACTTAAATTTAGGATCTCTCTTTGATGTAACATCTCAAAATAAATTAATAATTTAAAAGGTCATTATAAGAAAATTTTTATAATAAATTCAAAATAAAAATCGGACGACACCATTACGTTCGTCTCGTCGAAACAATCAAAAAACATATATAAACTTTTGCGTTTTGAACTCATTTAAAGCATTTAAAAATTTAAAGAAAAATTATATATATGTATAAATATATTTATAGCCAATAGAAGGATTCAAACCCGAGATCCATTTAATAGAATTTTAAACCTGTTTCCTCTAACCAAAAGTCCATTAATGCTTTTTTATTCAAATACAAGGGAAATAATTGTTATATTAAAAATGGGAAGACCAAACGACATCGACGACCCTTCGTTTCTAATCGAACGAAACCGTTGCACAGCCGAAATAATAAAACGGCAGTTTTGCAATTAAGACCTTGGGACTCTTAGTATTCCCGGAAGGCCTATATAAACCCCCCCCCTTCAATAGAATTCTTCACCCAAGCCCCTCACGGTATCCGGGCCACCACCACTGGTTTTACGGATTAATTCAACCCGTATAATACTGGGGTGTTAGGAATAAAAACTTGATATAAAAATATTCCATCACATATGGAAATTACTGAGCCACTTTATTCAATAACATAAGTGTTTGATACATTTCTTGAATAATCAAAAAGCTTAAGGCTTAATTTCAACATCAACACTTCATATCTCTGCTCCCGCATCCTCATAGAATGGTGTGTAGAGCGGGTCTTCAACTCCCTCCGGGTCATTCTCCATTCGCTTCTCATCTTCTTCAGGTCCTGCAGGGTTGGTCTCTATAGGGTGCACAATATATGTAGGGGGGTGAGTCCAATCCACTAACTCACCTAATGACTTAGTTTTATTCATGTTAAAACATATGTATTGAAAAGCAGTGAACATGACTATGAAATGTAAATAATAAAAACATTGATCACCCGATTCGTTTTTTGGCCCTTAGCCAGGGTAGGAATCTCAATCCTTACCCGGGTACTTTTTATCCGCAACAAGGCTAGCCCCACACCTAGGTTCTTTTAGTCCTTAGACTAGGCTAGCCCCATACCTAGGTAACTTTTTGGCCTCCGCCAGGGCTAGACCCACACCCAGATTACTTTTTGGCCTCAGCCAGGGCTAGACCCACACCCAGGATACTTTTTGGCCTCAGCCAGGACTAGCCCCACACCCAAACAAGTGATCATATATTTCAAAATTTACCACTTCATAGCAATCTACCAACATTCTATAGCATATACTTAGCATGAACAAACTTAGTTTAAATCCCCTACTTGAAGCGTTGCAGACTCTTACTCCTGATGAGGAAGCCTTAGGAAGCTCAAAACCTGAAAGTATGTTACTATAATTCGTTAGTTTTTACCCTAACTTTTACAAGGATTTTTGAAACGTTTTCCGATGTGAACTAATAGGTATTTCTTCTTTAGGGATATTTTGGTAATTTATAAAATACTTTAAATTTATACTCAGTGTGTAGAACTTTTTATTCTGAAATCGTGGCCGCAAGCGGAACTCAATTTGGAGTTCGTTTGCTCCAGATATGACCAAAATAGCCGGTATTGACGGAAAATAAATGGATGGTTTGCCTATAGTAAAAAGGTCAGGTTGCTCTCAGTAATAATGGTTCAGTTAACGAAGACAGAGTCGTTTTATCGCAGTTTATTTGTGCTTGTTGGGCTTCGGCCCATGATGTTTAATGGGATTAATGGTTTTCGGCCCCCAGTAATTTAATGGGCTTAATGGCTTAGGCCCAGACGCTGAATGGTTAATGGGCTACGGCCCAAAGGCTTAAGGGTTTTATTGGGCTTCGGCCCAGAAATTTAAAACAAAAACTATATTTGTGGCCTACCAGATTTAGGGGTTTTATAATATTGGTAATTCTGAATCATAACCATAATCATGTGGTTGCAGACGGAATTTGATTCCGAGTTCAAATAAAAAGGTTATGACCATTTTACCTTAGGGGTAAAATGATAATTTTACTTTTTAATTATCGGTTATGGTATTTTATAATCTCAATAGGTGTATTTTGTCATTACGAGTCCAATGCCACTGACGGAACTCAATTCAGAGTCCGTATAGGTAAGATATAGTCAATACAGTTTACCTTGATAATCTATATATTTAATGTTAGTTGATTTTTAATAGAAATTATAAAGTGTTCTACTGGTTAGAATGAGCCTTCTTAGGTTGTTGTTTAGAGAGGTCATGGGTTCTCAAATGAAGTCTCTAGCCTTTTTGCACCAATATTTTATAACGGGTTGATGGGTTTAAATTTCATACCCGACCCGACAACTCGGGGGTGGTGTAAAGCAGCGGTCGGCCGGAGGTGGCCGGCGGCGGTCGTCGATGTCGTTTGGTCTTCCCATTTTTAATATAACAATTATTTCTCTTGTATTTGAATAGAAAAGCATTAACGGACTTTTGGTTAGAAGAAACATGTTTAAAATTCTATTAAATGGATCTCAGGTTCGAATCCTTCTATTGGCTATAAATATATTTATACATATATATAATTTTTCTTTAAATTTTTAAATTCTTTAAATGAGTTCAAAACGCAAAAGTTTATATATGTTTTTTGATCATTTCAAAAAATATAAAGTCAAACGACGTTACATGAAGTCGAACTTATCTGAAGATAGCTCATCAGGAGTAAAGGTGAAACCTAAGAAGAAAATTATAAAGGCAAAGAAGGAGAAGAAACCGATTACCCCTACTAAAAATGAGAATGTTTTTTATAAACGTTACCGATGCATCTGTGGAAAAGTGGGCGATGAAAATCATTGTGAACACCTGATATTCTTCAAAATAGTTGTTGGCTATATGTAGAGTGACAAGAAAAGTATTAGTAATGAATGAGCAGTTGTTGGCTATATATAGAGTGATAAGAAAAGTATTAAGTAATGAATGAGCACATTTTATCTGAGTTTGTGTTTGAATATTTTGTTCCTTTATATTTTTCAGAAATTATGAATTCACACGAAAACGCTACTTCAAATGAAGACCTAACCAAGGTGTTAGGAGCCCTACACCAATTGATAGAAAAGATGAACTCTTCCAAGGATAGTTCAAGGATGGGTGACCTCCCTGGGAAGTTCTCGTGCGGGCACGGGCAAAGCGGACAAAATCTTGTGTGTTTGAGGCGAATGTTACAAAATGGTATCAGAGCCGGTTCTCCTCGCAATGGGGGGGTCTAACCCTACACGAGGACGTGTAGCCCTAAGGGGGGTGGATTGTGACGACCAAGATCCAATAGGCCAATAGTCAATAGCCAAGAGCCGCCTCCCCACACCCATCACCGGTAAGTTTTTTTTTAAAAATATTTTATTATTAATACTCTGTGGGCCGAAGCATTATGACGACCAAGATCCAATAGGCCAAGAGCCAAGACTCCTGAGGCGGGAATGCCAAGATGGATGAGGTGAGGTGCAGTGAGGTGAGGTGTACAAGGCCATGAGTTAGCCCCACATCGCCTGAAGAGAAGGAGATCATGAGCTACTTATATAATTTCCCCTCCCAAACATAGAAGACGTGTTTTAAAACCATGCGCCTCTACGGATTTCGTAAGAACTCCGTAGTTAAGCGTGCTCGGGCGAGAGTAGTACCAGGATGGGTGACCCCCTGGGAAGTCCTCGTGCGGGCACGGGCAAAGCGGACAAAATCTTGTGTGTTTGGGACGGATGTTACATTATGCGACCTGATGCCACACAGTTTAGCTTGTTGAGAGACTTGGTGATATCACGGGCAGACGCGATGGAGACACCTTATATGTCTTGATGCCACGTAGCTCAGCTCGTTGAGCGACCTGGTGACATCACGGGCAGACACGGTGGAGACACACTACGCGGCCCGATGCCATGCAGCTTAGCTTGTTAAGCGACCTGGTGACATCACGTGCAGACACAGCGGAGACACCTTACGCGGCCGGAGGCCACGCAGCTTAGCTCGTTGAGCGACCTGGTGACATCACAGGCAGACACGGCGGAGACACTTTACGCGACCTGATGTCACACAGCTTAGCTTGTTGAGTGACCTTGTGACATCACGTGCAGACACGGCGACGACACCTTACGCGGTCTGATGCCACTCAGTTTAGCTTGTTGAGCGACCTGGTGACATCACGGGCAGACACGGCGGAGATATCTTACATGGCCTGATGCCACGCAGCTCAGCTTGTTGAGCGACCTGGTGATATCACAGGCAAACACGACGGAGACAACTTACGTGGCCTGATGCCACTCAGCATAGCTCATTGAGCGACCTGATGATATCACGGGCAAATGCGATAAAGACACCATATGCGGCCTGATGTCACACCCTGTAGCCGACTTTGCAGACCATAATAGCATTCAGCTGGAGCTGATCAGCAGACAGAAGGATTAAACTGGTCTACGTGGACGACCTCACTGGGTTCCTAAGCGGATGAAGCTATATCTGACCACCCCCTCATGAGGGGGTAATGATGGTGCCAAAATTATCACCAGCTCGTTGTCCATGTGGCAGTAATGGGAGGTGATGCGTGGAGACATCAAGGTCCCCCTAGGGGTTATCCTCACCTTTGGATGCACCTTGAGCAACCTTGGTCGACCGAAGGGGCGACCTTGGGTAGCCAAAGAAAAAGCCCTTCCCCATCTGAGGGTGAGCTCGAGATACAAAGCCAATCTCAATTATTAGGTAAGCAGCATCGTGACCAGAATACGTCTTGGAATTCAAAGAACATTTCTAAGAAGCTCGCCCATACCATCGCGATCAGCTCGCATATGGAAGAGGTCTCCTGTGGTTGGTGCTCACAGCCCGCCCGGAGTTTACCCTGACCGTATGCGATGAGCTCGCAAGCGGAAGAGGTCGCCCGTGGCCGGTGCTCGCAGCCCGCCAGGAGTTTACCCTGATCGCAGGAGATCAGCTCACACACGGAAGAGGTCGCCCGTGGCCGGTGCTCGCAGCCCGCCCGGAGCTTACCCTGACCGCATGCCAGCTCGCCCGCGGAAGAGGTCGCCCGCGGCTGGTGCTCACAGCCCGCTCGGAGCTTACCCTGACCGCATACGATCAGCTCGTACGCAGAAGAGGTCACCCGCGGCTGCTGCTCCCAGCCCGCCCGAAGCTTATAGCAGCGGATCGTTGCATCCCTTGGACAGAGCAGCATCTTCCTCGAGGCCTCAGGGTCCACGTGCTCGTAGCCCGCCCGGAGTTTACCCTGACCGCAAGCGATCAGCTCGCATGCGGAAGAGATCGCCCGCGATCGGTGCTCACAGCTCGCCCGGAGCTTACACTAGCGGATCATGGCTCACAACCCGCCCGAAGCTAACCCTGACCGCATGCGACCAGCTCGCACGCGGAAGAGATCGCCCGCGGCTGGTGCTTATGACCCACCCAGGAGCTTACAGTAGTGAATCATTATGTCTATTGGATAGAGCAACATCTTCCTCGAGGCCCCATTCATGAGGTACTGCGAGTCAAAGTTCTCGGCACAGCTTGCTAATTGGATAGACTACCCCAGTCGCCGCCTATATCCAATAGTTCGCTCTGTCCGCACGCGATTGGCTCGCCCGCGGGAGAGATTACTCCTGGCAGAATTCAAAGAACCTCTTAGAAAACGCAACATCCACAGCTCACTCAAGAGCTCGCCCAATTACGCAAACGGCCAAAGAGTTCGCCTGTTAATAGTAAGAGAGTTTCTGAAGGTCCCCCCTCCCGTGGTCAGGAGCTCGCCCAATCGTGCAACGACTAAGGAGGCCGCCCTCTTTCCCACAGAGGTCGCCCACAGTAAGGTAATATCGAGCCAGCAGATGTCACCACCCCTGTGGAGCTACGTGGGCGACTGTAGTCCACGGTAGCTGGCCAAAGTCGGTCTAGGACCTCCCAGACGGAAGCCTTCCAGAATCTCCACCTGGCATGGATAAGACCAGTGAGTTCCCCCTGCCACCGCCTGGCAGGCTAAATGACAAAGGCCACTAAAGACCCATGTGGGCTAACACATGGAGGCATAGAAGGTGCGAGAAGAAGCTGCCATATGTCAAACTCTGGCGGTCTGCAAAAAGTCTATAAAGGTACGACCCCCAGCTCCAAAGTACAGGTTCAAAACTCAAAAACCCTGACTATCTTCAACAACTACAGCTCTCCCTTGTTCACACCGGGACTGACTTGAGTATCGGAGGGTTCTCTGCACTCCTAAGGGTAAGCTCCGGGCGGGCTGGGAGCACCAGCCGTGGGTGATCTCTTTCGCGTGCAAGCTAATCGCATGCGGTCAGGGTAAGCTCTGGGCGGGCTGCGAGCACCGACCACGGGCGACCTCTTTCGCGTGCGAGCTGATCGCCTACGGTCAGGGTAAATTTTGGGTGAGCTGCGAGCACCGATCGCGGGTGACCTCTTCCGCATGCGAGCTAATAGCATATGGTCAGGGTAAACTCCGAGCGGGCTGTGAGCACCAACCATAGGCGACCTCTTCCATATGCGAGCTGACCGCGATGGTTAGGGCGAGCTTCTTGGAAATGTTTCTTGAATTCCAAGACGTATTCTAGTCACGATGCTGCTTATCCAAAAATCGGGGGCTAGCCTTGAATCTCAAGCTCACCTTCGGATGGGGAGGGGCTTTTTCTTTGGCTACCCAAGGTTGCCCCTTCAGTCGACCAAGGCCTCTCAAGGCGCATCCAAAGGTGAGGACGACCCCCAGGGGGACCCTGATGTCTCCACACGTCGCCTCCCGTTACTGCCATGTGGACAACGAGCTGGTGACAATTTTGGCACCATCACTGAGCAGGCTTAATTACGGAATTCTTACAAATCCATAGTGGTGCACGGTTTTAAAACTCATTTTTTATGACTGGGAGGGAAAATTATATAAGCAGCTCATGATCTCATTCTTTCCAAGCGATGTGGGACTAACTCGGTGGCCTTTGGACACCTCACCTTACGTCACCTCACCTCATCCATCTTGGTATCACTGCATTAGGAGTTTTGGCTATTGGTCGTCACAATCCACCCCCCTTAAAGGCTACACACCCATGTGCAGGATTAGACCCCCCATTCCGAGGAGAACCGACTCTGATACCATTTTGTAACATCCGCCCCAAACATACAAGATATTGTATGCTTTATCTGTGCCCGCACGAGGACTTCCCAGGGGGGTCATCCATCCTAGTACTACTCTTGCCCGAGTACGTTTAACTATGGAGTTCTAACGAAATCCGTAGCAACGCACGGTTTTAAAACGCACCTTCTATATTTAGGAAGGAAAATTATATAAATAACTCAGGATCTCCTTATTTCCAAGCGATGTGGGACTAA
The DNA here is from genome assembly GCA_947650365.1 of Chamaelirium japonicum. Lineage (NCBI taxonomy): Eukaryota > Viridiplantae > Streptophyta > Magnoliopsida > Liliales > Melanthiaceae > Chamaelirium > Chamaelirium japonicum. The sequence continues at coordinate 89,562,903 of OX393553.1, read as the reverse complement.
TTTGGTGGCCTTTGGACTCCTCACATCACCTTATCTATTTTGGCATCACAGCCTCAGGAGTCTTGACTCTTGACTTTTAGCTTTTGGATCTTAGTCATCACATCAATAAAGACCTAAAAAAGGTTTGAAGAAGCAGTTAAGAGAGCGAATCAAAATGGGTCGATGGGTTCACTACCCACCGATGGCATCAGGGCTGAGGAGCAAGATGTTCTATCCACTTGGTGTTTTTTGCTCCTTAGCCCTATGTATGGCCACATAGTGGGTTCTTTTTTAAAAGGCGAGATGTTTCGCCCATTTGGCGGATTCTTGGTGGAGAGAAAAATGTCCCGCCTATATAGTGGGTTTCGAGTTTTAAAACAGAGTGTTTTGCCTTTTGGAAATAATCCATGATCAGATATGTGCACGGAAGAACAAATCCGATCCAAGGATCGTAGTGTTGTGTGTCACATCTTTAAATTTTTATAGAATCAATCTACATATGCATGTATGATTCTAAGCTACACCCCTAATGGTGATCTAGCAAATAGAATAATCTAGCATATATGCATATTCTATTTCTACACTACAAATCGGATCCATACGAAGAGTCATTGGTGTAACGATGATAACTCTAGATCTGTACATCGGATTGATCTGAAATTTTAACATGTCGAGGACTTCAATATGCAACATTTGGATCTAGAATGAAGTTGATCAGAGTTCTAGATCTCTTGTGGTAACTCTCAGAATGCATATCGAACTTGCAAATTCTGAGCAGCAAAAAGAAGTTGTGAGGAAGAAGCAACCTTCTTGTTCATCCGATCTAACATGCTATCTGGAACCTCGCTAGTGGATCTCTGAGCGCCTCCACATAGCAAGCCTTCTTCGCCTTCGAACTCACCGCGCAAGGAAGATCAACCCTCCACGTAGCAAGCCTTCTTTGCCCTCCTACTCAAACCCTAGTCCCCTTAGGAAACGTCCCCTGTCCCCCTTGGCCTATTCCTATAAGTTAGGACGAGGGGATAGGCATCAAGTCATGTATATCCACTACCCTTAACAAAAGGGGGGTACATGAGTCCACCAAGCATAGGGGGCGGCTAGAATTAGGGCTTGCGGGGCTTTTGGCTTGACCAAAATGCTCCCATGTCACTAATAGCCGCCCCCCCCCCCCCCCCCTCATATGAGGAGCCCATGTCGTCGGCCACCTCTAATGCGAGGGAACCCTAGATCAGCTAGGGAACCTCTCACACATATGATGGCTTACCATTGTGGGGTGCCTCTAGTGATTCACTATTAACTAGGGTGCTATTAGTAAAAATATAGGGTGTCCCTAGTAAAATTATCTAGTCCATTCGTATCATGATCCGATGCCTCGCACTCATAGAGTGGGGCCCACGCGGGGTAAGGTTATTACTTAGTATGTCTCAATATTACTACTGGGTTGCCCCCTAGTAAACATAATAATATACGCTACTACTATGCTCTTGTACTACGCACACATGGAGCATACAGTAATTAGGGTTTAGGTGTTCTTCTTATTCTAGCTTTCTGTGAGATGGGAGACAGTACAAGATCCATGTAGAATGTGGATAAGGTGGAACTATTGGTCCGAGCACGTGGCGGAAGCATGCTTTGCTATCCAAAAGGTGGCATAGGAATTAGGGTTCTAACTATTCAATGAAAAAGTTGGGATGTGAAAATTTTTGCGTCGGATTAAAACCAAATTCGTACCATAGCTAGATAATAATTAATTATGAATTATCATGATCTTAGAATAATAAATTCTAATGGGTACCATCATCTAAGGATTATTAGAAGTTTTACCTCTTAGGACTTATAAATGCCTAAGGTTGTAGATCTGATGAAGACGAAGGTTAAAGATAAAGTTGCGATCTCGCTACCATTTTGATTCAACGTCTATCTAATGCATATGAGCCACGATGATAGACTTGTGGGAGTCTTCTCCTTATCCTAGGTCCTCGTAAAGAATGCTCGATAAAGACGAACGGATCCGAAGTATGAACGCCCGAAGGAAAGGAAGACATTTCTTCCTTCTCTTCTTCTTCTCTCTCTTTTTTCTTTCTCTTTCTATCCTTCACTTCTCTCTTGGCCGAACCTCTCAAGGGGAGAAGGGGACACGGTATTGGCTTGTAATGGGAGCCAAGGGGGGCGACTAGGGTTAGTTATAAGTCAAAATCTCTAGATAGGGTTTCCTATTATGAGGGGATAATGATCCCTATAACCTCCTATGGATGTTACCATATGAGGATTTCAGCTAGGATTTATCCCTTGGCCAAAATTTTCATGGGTAGCACCCTTATGTGGCGACCAACAACACCCAAGTTGCACCCATAGGTTTTAGCACCCACTTAAGTCGAGAGAGGCTTGCGCGCTTATTAACCCGATTTGACTGTGGTCAAACCCTAACTTGCGTCATGGCTTCTCCTAGTCTAACTAGGCAACCAATAAGAAAAAATAACTTATTAATTATTGATTAATTATCTATCAACTTCCATATTGGATAATTATAATAATACCCCTGCACTCAGGGGTTATCTTCTTAGTCCACCAGGATATCAACCAGAGATAGAGATAGAGTCACACTCCATCCCGATTCACTTATGGCACCTCCTATATTTGTAACGTCATTAAAGTCCATTTAACTAGGCTCTAATGACTTCTCCTAGAATGACCGAGGTCCAACTTAGCCCTTAGTTGACACTTATGACTTTTCTGAAGAATGTCAACTTAGTCAAGACCTAGTGATCCTAGTAACCCTAGAGATCACACATGACTAACTTCCACACTACAATGTTCATATCTTCATTCCATGAGCTTGGGGCCTACCAGGTATGTCTCACTGAGAAACCCTAGTCAAACTAGATTTTCTTCACATGAGGGCCCTAGAAAAGAACCATTTAGGTAAACCTAAGCTAAAACTCCTGATTGACTTGCCCCTGGTTTTAACAGTATCCATGGAGTTACCCACTATTAATAAATCCTAACGGTACTGAATCAGGTTCACTATTTGTTAGTAATGGATAGGAGTTAGAATTTTTGGAACCCTGATAACCTTGGATCCCACTGATGCCATGGCCTAGGCCATACCAGTGAACGGTGTCTATAACCACTACTAAGGCACTGCTGCATTCTGAGGCTATTAATAATTATGCGAGTATCCTTTACCCTGCTATGCTACACTTGAATCCTTCCAAGTCAATGTCTATGAAACTAACTGACATCAGTATCGACTGTCCCTCTCATATTAGTTCACCCATTTGAGTCATGACTTCTCAAAACTTTGTGATCACCATCTTAGTACGAGTACGACTGACCAGTCTTAGTGATCAACCCTTCATTAGAGTCACTCAATGAGGCACCTAATTACCCTAGAAGAATATAGAATTCCTATGGACTACTTGTGTTCCCTAAAGCCTAATGTAAATCACCCAATCTACCACGGGTTTAGGTTTACAATAGACTGTACTGTTTGGCAGGTCAAAGTGGTGAACAATAAACTAAGGGTTCACAACATATTCTAGGATTATGGTTCTAATCGACTAGCAGTAGAGGTCCTATGGACTATGTTAGAAATAATTTCTATGACAGAGGCCCGCAGCGAAAGCAGAGGGAATGTCCAAAGACCGTAGGTGGTGTGTGTTACATATCAAAACTTTCATCGAAATAATCTACATGTGCATGTATGAATCTAGCATGGCAACAAAATTATCCCTAACGATGATCTAGCGTGAGAGAACAATCTAGCATACATGCATGTTCTATCTATGCTAGATCTATATGATAAAGATTATACCTCCGTGTGGATTCTTTCACCGCGACAAATTTCTTCTTTGTCGATGGAGATGGCCTCTGATATGCTCAACATAGCTTCGGTGTAATGGCCATAACTTTTTGCTTCGAACTCCGATTGGGCTAAAATTTGGACAGCAGGTAGAAGACTTCGAGTCTCAACTTTTACAAGTGGTTTTATATTGTTTGGAGTTTTTTAACTTCCAACATCGCAGAAATATTACTAATCTTCTGTGCAAATTCTAGACAGTAAAAGTTTACAAGAAACGCCTTCTTGTTCACCCGATCTCGCACGATGCACGGACCCTTGTTGTTGGATCTCTGAGTGTTTCTATGCAATGAGTCTTCTCCATCTTTAATTCACCACGCGATGAAGAAGAGCCATGTCCGAACCCACTCGCATACTCGAGAGAGACGAAAGAAGAGACGAGCACATAGCTTGCGTGTGCAAGTTATAGTCGTCCCCCTATGTGCATCCCCTTGCCATAATAGCCCCCCTCTCCTTGCAACTCCTAGAAGCAAGGGGGGCTGGCTCATGCTTGTCCCCATATGCTAGGGGTGGCCAAGCTAGGGTATGGTGGTATTTTGGTTTTCTAAACTACCCCCATACCTCTAGTTGGTTGCCCCTCTTACTTGGGAACTCGCATGGCGCACTTACATGGGTTATGACTAGTGATTCCACTATTATCGGGGTGCCCTTAGTAAACATCTAGGATGCCCCTAGTGAAGTCAACCGGTCAACTCGCAATACGAACCGGTGCATCGCACCCGTATGGCAAAGCCCACTAAGGTAAGGAGATGAATGTGTGTGTTTCCGTACTACTCCAGGATTTCCCCTAGCACACACATGCACCTACGCATCTACTGTGTACTAGTGCGATGCACACATAGAGCGTAGGGTTATTAGGGTTGGACTAATTACTTCCTCTAACTGCGTCCTGTGAATCGAGGAGATGGTTCAAGGACCGTACATTATGTGGATAAGGTGGAACCTTCAGGGACCAGGGTTCATGGCTTCCAACTTGGACTCGATCAACACACTACCCGAGTGTACCATCGATCCTCTAAGTCCGAGTTAACCTGCGTAGCCACCCATAGTGCGACGCAGGCTGCATTCCAATTCCCCTAGACTTACTATGTTCTCTGTATACTTCTACTCTCCGTTTAGTAGTGGTAAACTCGTTGTCCCTCCACTTGGTGCCATGATGCGACTCAAGCGATGGAGACTGCCATCAGGCTCGAGTACTCATATGACTCAGTTCCTTTCAAGTTGACTACGTACATTGTACCTCCGATTACTTTGTCGAGTAATCGAATCCGATCACCAGTCCAACTAATGACCACCTGGCTAGGGTTTAATACGACGTAGGTCAGACCAAGGAATGCACCTCCCGTTAGGGGTGTGGATGGTCTGCAGAAGTGACACGCTGATGCGACATCAGTCGGGTAACCCAGTACACCGTGGTTTTGGGTCACATAATTGAATCCTCACACATTGGTGTGCCAAAGCACCATACAACTGGTTAGCTCACCAGACGTGGCTTCTTAGTGTTTAGGACCATTTTACCCTAAACAGAAACACGACTTAGTGAATCAATGTCTACTCACCGATCTGTGCACCGTATTGGTTCCGTTCGATCACAGACACTGTTTCTGGTAATGACTGTGGTGGAGACAACCACGCTCTATCATCCCAACAGCTTATCCTGACAGGGCGACCAACTATGGTCAGAGCTGCAAATATATTTAGGTTATATGGGACCAATCCATTGAGTCTCCCACTCAAATGGATTACCATGTAGCCATGGCTTTCTGTTCTGTGATTAGAACACGTACTAAGGTATCAACCATATACAGCTAAACTATAGTCTTTTACGAGCTGAAGACCTTACCAATTCCAACAAACTTGAGTGACAGTTGTTAAAACCGATTTTCTCTCTTGATTCTGTTTAATATATTCTAGTTACATCAACACTACATGACTTGGTATCTCACACCAATGACTGAGATAGACCATCTCTCCTATGAAGAAGGCCAATGTGTTAGAATCTTGCAAGCTCGGTGTCCAGTCTAGCAACCGACTACAAACCTACATGAGTATGTATGGTGACTCATATCTCCTGTATGCAGCTCTCATCCACATACCTAAGTCATATTGACTACACTAATATGGACTATTGGATTTATGAAACTCATGTTCTATGGTGTATAAGTGTAGTGATATGATCATAATCAAGTATCGTCATTGCTGGAAGTGACATATAGGACACTAATCCCAATAGGAACCTTTAGGGACTAGGTTCATGGCTCCTATCTGGACTCGACCAACATAATACCCAAGTGTTCCATCAGTTATTTAAGTCCCGGTTAACCAACATAGCCACCCAGAGTACGATGCAGGCTGCACTTAAATTCTTCCATACTTATTATGTTCTCCCGCATACCCATGCTCTCTACTTAGTATTGGTAAATACGTTTCTTGTCTAGGGTGTAAGTGTTTCCACGATCAGATCTCTACGATGGAAGTTAGGGTGCATGTCTGCTACGCATGATCGATCGATGTGGGGTCATAATCGATCGCGCCCGGCAGGTGTACCTTGTCATTTACACGTGTGGTGGTTGTGCGATCGGTGTTGTTATGCAACTCCTCTATTTGGTGGATTTGCAAGGGCCTCGACCGATTGACACGATCGATCGAGCTTTGTGTTCTTGCTGTTTGGCTGATTTTCTAGATGCTTCGATCGATCGAGCTCTGCTTCTGGGGTTGCCTTAGTGGGCTGCTCTTGGCATTGTGTGGTTTCTTCTGCCTTTACCCATAACTGCCTCGTTTTATGTGAATTTTATCAGAATGTTGTTATTTCCTGTAATAAAAACACATACATAAAAGTATAAACAATGGTACGAATAGGGACGATTAGCTATAGGTTTAGGGGCGTAAATATAGTGCATTTACATACTAATCAACGAAAGTCTTTGACAGGATACATGTTTAAACTAGCATGCAACAGTGAGTTGGAAAGCCTTTCTGCAAGGCATGATTGCATTGTCAAAGGCAAAGGCAGAATACATGGCAATAATAGAAAGAAGTAAGGAGGTGATTTGACTCCAAAGCATTATGAATGGGTTCGATCTATCACAGCTTAGTGTGGTGGTATTTTCAGATAGCTAGTTATTGTGTTATCTTTTTGGTGAACGACGACCAGGTTCATCACTCATGGATGAAGCACATTGATATTTAACATCATTTTGTTCGGAAAACTATAAAGTATAGGATGGTTTCTGTGAAGAAGATTCATACACAGGATAATCCTTTCAATATGTTAACAAAGTTTGTTCCAATTAAGCATTGATTGAACTTAATTAGCTGTCAAGATGAGTTGAGGAGTTTCACACCTTCATGGTTCTTTGGCGTGTCTTCAGGACGTATTTTTTGGACACCGATGAGGTGTCGTTTAGACACCGTCTGTTGTGTAGAATACACACGATAGGGGAGAAAATTGAGATAGCCAAATAACAATTTCTTTTAATATGATTCACCTATTGGCCAGGCTATATTCATGGATATAATTTTATGGTGGCTATACATCATGCCCAGATGCTCCAGTCCGTCCGACTATCTACCATGGCCTTGCTGTAACATCCGCCCCAAACACACAAAATATTATCAGCTTTCCCCATGACCGCACGATGACTTCCTAGGAGGTCATCCATCATAGTACTACTCTCACCATAGCCCGCTAAACTACTAAGTTCTTACGAGATCCGTACATAGTTGTGTAAGGTTTTAAAACACGTCTTCTATGTTTGGGAAGGAAAATTATATATGTAGCTCAAGATCTCATTCTCTTTAATGATGTGGGGCTAACTCGTGGCTGTGGACACCTCACCTCATCTCATCTCATCCATCTTGACATCACAGCATCATGAGCTTTGGCTATTGGTTATTAGATCATGGTCGTCATAATCCACCCCCCTTAAGGGCCAAATGTCCACATGCATGTAGGGTTAGACCCCCACCATCGCGAGGAAAATTGACTTTGATACCATTTTGTAACATCCGCCCTAAACACAAGATATTGTCTATTTTGCCCGTGACTGTATGAGGACTTCCAAGGAGGCTAAGCCACGCATCCTAGTATTACTCTCGCCCGAGCACACTTAACTACGGAGTTCTTAAGGGATTCGTAGGTGCGCATGGTTTTAAAATGTGTCTTCTATGTTTGGGAGGGAAAATTATATATGTAGCTCAGGATCTCCTTCTCTCCGAGTAATGTGGGGTTAACTCGTGGCCTTGGATACCTCAACTCAACTCATCCATCTTGGCATCACTGCATCAAGAGTCTTGGCTATTGGCTATTGGATTTTGGTTGATCGTCACATTTGCGCTCCAGTCCAGCGTCCGTTGACACTCGCTACAACCACAGTATCTAGTGCTCCCAAGCTGTCGCCCGTCAATCAATACTTCACACTCGTATTTCATACCCTTGTAATACAGCACATGTGCCAGCGGCTAAGCTTGCCGCTGTAATGCCCGTCAGCACCTCTATCAGCCACCTATCTTAAACTCCATCAGGCCAACTGGTCAATGCATGAATCGGTTTCTCGTTGGCGACTACGTGCCCCATCTAAGTACTCCCACACAATCCGATACTCACACAAAATAGTGTCATCACGGCGTTCTACCGCAATCCATCGATCTTGAACCAACCCTAAGGGAGATTTCATCACAAGCCCCCAACTAGGGCATCTTTTAAAAATCCGATCAGTTTGTGTCGTCAAACCGCCCTGAGGGAAAGTATACAACACAATAACCCTCCTCCCCCTTTCCAAATACACTAACCAACTCGGAGAGAAAGTGCAATACAACGACCTTCCTTAGATCTTTGGCTACAGGTCGCCCGGGCGATGCCTAGTTTTGCCTGGCCGACGGATAGTCCAGCCTTGCCCGCGACGTATCCTCCGAAGTCTCGAACTGCCAAGGGGGGAGACGTTGTACCACGGCCTCCCTTCGGGCCTCCTCTCCTAGTTGTCACTCGTAGATCTTGATCAGCCCGCTACTTCTAGCTCTTGAGGTGTGGCCCTACTTTTATAGAGGTGGGTTCCTTCACCACTAAGAAACCCCTGTGCACCAAGTAAACCTAACAGGCCATGTACGAGTTGTGACGAACTCATGGGTTGCAAAACCTAACACTGTTAGGGTGTATTAGAGACGGTTATCAAACTTTTATCGAATTGTATTTCGCCAAGGTGGAGATTGTTGAGTATGGATCGACATTGTGTACTCTTGACAAGAGCATAAGACAATTTGTAGAATTTTAGTAAGTCATCTACACGATGGGGATCCAGATCATGTGCATGACCTGGAAACAAGCCGTGCGCGTGATTACCCCACTGTGCCCTCGACCTGGCTGAGCGTCATTACACGAGGATTGCATTAGGAAAGTCATGCACACAATTACCATCATGCACATGTTTCAAGATATCTTTATTTTTGGGCGAGTAAACTCTAGGACGAATCGTGCGCACGAGGGGTCTTGGGCATAGCAAGTGCAGACTGGCGCATAAGCTTTGGACTCATATTTCCTTAGGGGCTTATATATAAACCTTTTAGACTTTTTTTGAGAAAAGGTGTACTCTTTGAAACTTCTAAGAGAGAGGGAGACTTGGTGAGATTTCTTGAAAGAGAATGTGCCTAGGTGTTATTCTCGTTGAAGTTGGGTGTTACTTGTAACTTTCCAGTTTCTCCATTATAGTAGATCATCTTCACCCATGGTTTTCTTTCGCAAGAGTTTTCACATAAAATCTTTGTCTCATCTCTGTGGTTGTTTTACTTTTTTATTTTGTCTTTGGATTGTCTTAGTTTATGCCTATTACTCATACTGCTTTGTAAGTTTGATTGATTTGTTCTGAGCTTGATCCGTCAGTGAATCGTTCGTGATTTGAACTTTATGGGTCCATCATGGTTGGAGCTAGCTAAATAGTATCAAGTCCTAACAACTAGCAACAAAGCTAGGATTTTAGTTCTTGATCAGTTTGTAATGGCAACCAATTAATACTTGAAGGTGTCGAACATCAAAATCGACATGGAAAAGTTCGACCAAAAATCCAAGGAAACATTATTTTAATTTTTTTAACATTGCCTGGTGGACCCCAATGTTGGGTGAGATAATCGTGGTTTAAGAGCTTTTGGTTAAAGGATGCAAACATGTGGTGTGGATTGCCCAGTGAGCATTCGAAGCAAAAAAAGCCATGGAGCAAAAAAAAAATGGGGTGGACTGCAAACAATCCTTTTTAAGAGTTACATTTTAGGATAGGTCCAGCCAACATTTTTCCTCTAAGCTCAGGTCCACATTTCAGCATATTAGTTGCAATGGCTGTTTTGGTTAATATAAGACTAAAATAACCTTGGTTAAGTTCTCAAATTTACCAAATTACCATTGTTTATATAATTTCACCCGATCTTTACGAAATGTACAATTTTGAGACCTAGTGTGGGACCACTATAGCTACTACAGTGGAATCACTATAGCAGTTATAGTGATTCTGTCATAGTTGCTAAAAAATGTGTTGCTAGCAGCTATAGTATTTCACCGTGGCTGCTAAAAAACATATTGCTATAATGAAAATCATTGTAGCAAAGTACTCAATTTGATAGCAGTAGTACTCATTCAATTGAGTATTATTTGCATACATTTAAGTATCTTGGCTAAAGTGAAATCACTATAGCAGCTATAGTGACTTGGCTATGGCTGCTAAAAACACTTTGCTATAGTAATATCACTGTAGGGAAATAGTACTTAATTTTAGTCGCAATAATACTCAACTCAACTGAGTATTATTTATATAAAATTGAGTACTTTGTTACAGTGACTCACTGTAGGGAAGCCTTTTTATTCGGCATAGTGAATTTCACTGTAGTAGTTATAATGAAATCACTGTAGCAACCCATTTATGGTACTCAAATATACAAAATAATACTCAATTCAACTGAGTATTATTTACATAAAATTGAATACTTTGCTACATTTATGTACTGTAGAAATATCTTTTTAGCATTCACGGTGAAATCACGGATTACTATAGTGATTTCATTGTATTTCCATAAAAAAAAAATGGGACTTAGCGGTCGGTCCCCCACATGTGAATCATTTTAGTGCTAAGGAAGCCCAACGCACTGTTTAAGCTGGGGTCCCTCCGCAAAATACAGAACTACTTCAACAATATTTAACAATCTCACTGTTTTAAAAGTCCATCTATACCCATCAGATTTCGCTCAAATTACAAACCCTGCCATCAACTGAAATTCAAACGTACAGATGCACTGTAGCGCACAAACGTTAATTTTAATATTTGCTATAGTGAAATCATTATAGCAAATTTTTTTTTTTGAAAAAGCTCTATATAAAATTTTTATATTTTTTACTACAATGATTTCACTATAGTAAATGTTACTCTTTATACCAAAATACTACTCTTTATAAAGAGTAATATTTTTGTAATAAAGAGTAATATTTGCTACAGTGAAATCACCATAGTATTTTTTTTATAAATCTCGTTAAAAACAAAAACAATAGCTATAGTGAAATCACTATAGCAAATGTTACTCTTTAATACCGAAATGTTACTCTTAAAGTGTAACATTTCAATATTAAAGGGTAACATTTGTTATAGCGAATCATTGTAGCAAAAAAAAATTAAGATTTTATTTTTAAAAAAAATTATTAAAATTTGCTACAGTAAAATTATTTGTTGTAATATTTTTGAACGATGAATGAAATTTTGCATATGAAGAAGGATAAAGAAGGAATGATACTTTGGCCATTTTCAAAAGTTTGTTAGACGTAACAAACTCAGATCGTGATGCATGTACCCCACGTACCTTTATGAGGGACCACAACTAAAAGCATCTGTTTCGGTGTCCCTACTAAAAGCATCTATTTCGATGTCCCTACACTAAGCCCATCTGTTTCTCAAGGACTTAAGGCACATTACAAAAAAAAAAAAACGTGTCATATATCATCGACTGTTATTTAATGTGGAAGGATATCATGTGTATTTATGATATTTTAAAAAAACAAATGTTAACCAAAACGATTAAATTCAGATCATTTGCAATCAAAATTATAGATAGAGGATATGGTTTATATAATAATTATATTGATGAAATTATTATAAATAAGAAGTTAAAATGGGACTAAATGTTATACACGTACTGTTTTTTAGACCTAACACCGATTTCTCCAAAAAAAAAAAAAAAGACCGAGTGGGCATCTTAGCATTAGCGTGTCACCTATCTAAATTTTTTTCATGTAAAAGTAATAAGAAAAAAAAAACACTAATAGCATTACCACCTATTTAATCACTCTGCAAGTCACTGTTTCAGAACAAAAGGCCTCTCAACACGCAGAGCTATTAGTCGGGTGGTAAATTCACCGGAAGTGTATTGATCTCCTTGGGGTGGGGTGTAAAAAATGTATTAATAAATGTATATCTGGACCGAGTACAGGCTCAGACCCTTGGCCTGAAATTATTAATAAATGTATACCTGGATAGGGTCCAGGCTCAGACCCTAGGCCTGAGGCCGGAACCACCCCAACAGACCATGGCCCATTCAGACTTGACATCTCTAGGCTTGACCCGACTCGACGAGGCCGGGGTATTTTAGGTCTGGCCCGTTTACACCCCTAACTTGGGGGTAATGTACTCCATGATGTCTTCGAACTGCCTACGGATGGGCACCCACGTGATCCCCAGCAAGACCATGCCACCATCCACCATCATGAGGTCTGGTGCGCCCTTCCTCTTCACTAGGGTTGGGACTTGGCCGGGTTCAACCCGAACAATTGACAATTATGGGTAAAGCTGGTTAAAAACTTAAACGGATTTGGACAAAAAAAAACAATCTGATTTCAATTTGGACGGATTTGGAGACGGATCTTATCCAACCCTAGTACAGTGACGTACTTGCATCTCACTATAGTAGATCCACTAATCTTATCTCATTGTATTTACAGTGGTGCAATTATGAGTGAATCACACTCTGATCTCATTGTACCACCGTGGTGCAATGATTAATGGCACACACATAGTCACACGACTCACACTCATGCTCGCTCGAGTGCTCAACTAATTCAGTAATCCATACATAACTCACAAATCCACAATGGAGAAAGAAAAGCTCTAACCCCACATGGACGACACCAGCCTTTTGTTCTTATCTTACCCCCTTGTTCGTCTCTCTTCAGAGATTCAAAGCAATGTTCATTTTGAAAATCAAATGATTTTGATCTCTTAATTTTATTATTTTTCTCCCATCTATATATATTTCACAGGCATTTCTAAGTGGGTAACCTGGCAAACCCGTTAAATTTTTTACAAATTTGATAACCCGAGCAATCCAAAAGGACAAACACACGCGGATTGGGGTTCCGCGGGCAAACCGAGTTAAAATGTGTGTAGGTCAGGTTGGGCATGGGCAAATCCTTCAACCTGCCGAAGTCCCACCCCTCCTCTTCACCACTAGGGTGATGGTGTTAGCTTCACCGGAGGTGTGTTGCACCAGTCTTTCTTTAGTGTACCCAGCTGTGCGTAGGTCTTTAAAAACTATATAGTGCAACGCGTTTAGTTGACTACGACTTCAGAGATTGGCCTCTTATATGAACCTATGTGTTCGCCTCTCAATGTCAAGCAGCAACAGAATAGATCGAAGTGGGGGTTCTCAGATCAAAAAGAACAATGGTTTGATATCTCTCTCTCTCTCTCTCTCTCTCTCTCTGTGAACAATGATTTGAGATCTCTCTCTCTCTCTCTAAAAGCTCTCTTTTTATCTGTTTGAGTTGCAGTGGTGCCAACAAACCAGGCGGCAACAGTGCCAATATGTGTACGTGTATCCGGGGCAGTGCTATCAGCCGCAACCAATCTATTACCCGCAGCAGGCATACCAGCAGCCGTACAACAGATCCGGCGAGCTCGACATCGCAACAAACAACACCGCCGGCGCAGACAACAACATCTACGTCCATGACAACGTGATCTACTCCGACGGCAAGATCAAGATCGCTGTGCAGAACCACGCGGGCAGGGTCAACAGGATCCGCGTCGAGCACAACGTCGTCAGGCCTTGCCCCCGATACTGATGACGTACCCTCCCCCATTTCATCGATCGTCTTGTGGTTCAGCTATGATTTATGTGTTCTTATGCGTGTTATGATCATAATGATCTGGTCTTGGGTCGGTACTATCTTGTAAGAATAAGGATTTGATGTTTTTGCTCTTCAAAATCCATGATTTAATTGTATTTGTGATTTAAGGTTTTTCAGTTTAGAGAATGAAAAAGAACTTCTTGTTTGTGAGCAAGGATCGAAGAAGAATATAAAGACAGGTGATCAGAATGGGGTATGATTGGATTTGATCGTCGGAGCAAAGTATTCAGTCACCGGTGCGCCTCCAACCTGCAAAAAGCCTAAGGCTTCGCTAGGGGTGTGTAGATCCAAAACCAACCGATATTAATCGGTTTTGACACATTCAATGGATCGGATCGGATTGGGTTTTTTAAAAACCGACATGATTGGATCGGTTGACGTATCGATTTGCAAATTTAAAACCGACCTAAACCTTACCGAACCAACATATGTATATATGTATAATACTTTATTAAATATACCATATGTCATCACATACCTTTGCTACCTAACCTTTGCAATACTGTAGGATTACTCAAAATCACTTACAAATCTTATTTAGGCCTAATAATTTAACAACAATTATTAATTTTTAAAGTTAAAACTAGGTTCTAATAGAAGGGGGAAAAAAAGCCCAACATGCATATGGGTCAAAGGCCAAACCAACCATCCAATCCAATCCAATCCAATCTGACTTTAAGTGGATTGGATTCCAATCTCAGTTCCGTTTGGATTGGATTGGACATCTTCAAAACCGAGCAAGGTTGAATTGGTTTGGGTTTTGCCTAAATAGGTTGGTTTCGAACCGATGCACACCCCTAGGCTTCAGGGCAGATCAAGGACCCTTTGACACTCAAGTCAATAATAACTCGGGTAGAGGAGTGTATCGTAAGAGTTGGGGGACCCCTTAAGCTTACATGGTCCCCTATTGCAGTACTAATTCTGAGTTATTTATGTTTGGGAATCGGCATGCATCGATACCAATTATTTTTATTGTGGAAAAACCTTCAAGCCCTTAGGATGGTACTCAAGATTCGAGGATCCGAGCCCTGCATCGATCGCACAACCACAGATAATTCGATACATCAATACAACAATAGCGAACACCACAAATTCATCAGGTAATCAAGAATCTAGATTATCACTAGCAATATAATACATCATGCAGTAGTCACCGTTTGTCGCATCCCGCAAACCCTTGTCTTGCTCCTCTCACAGAGCACACCCACGAAGTAGAGAATAACCAGCCCGGGAGATACAGACAAATACAGGAGGATCACCAAGAGATGAAAGAGCCCGCCAAAGTAGAAGTCGAGGTAAACGCGCCGAAGAACCTTGATTAAGACCGTACCTGAATGAATTTGAAGGAGAACCCGAATACGTACCTCCACTCTTTCTTCCCGGCTTTCTTCCTTCTTCCTTCTCCCTCTCTCTTCTTCATCTTCTTCTCTTTCTCTCTTCCTTCCTTCCAGCAAACCCTAGATCGGGTTTTTCGTTCTCTCCTCGTCCTTGACTCGCTTTCAATCCTCTACGTAAACGAACCATTCCACCATGATCAACACTGCTATGTTCTCACGAGCATACAAGATCCTGGGGTAAGACCCAACCGCATTAGGAGAGAGCCTAGTGGTCGGTCATAGGAGTCCAATAGGACTCCCTAGTAGATGGCCACAAGGTCTCCTAATGGGCTGGGATTCCCTAATAAAAAGGCCTAAAGTCTATGATTTGATCTCCATGAGTGTAGGGATTGATCCCACACTTAATGAAATCCACATTCAAGAGGGAATCAAGGGTAGGGGCCCGACCACAAGTGGTATTTAAGCCTTGTGGCCGGCCTCCTCAAACCCTAATTCCACAAGGGAGGCCGGCCATACTCAAGGAGAAGAGAGAGAGAGAGAGAGAGAGAGAGAGAGAGAGAGAGAGAGAGAGAGAGAGAGAGAGAGAGAGAGAGAGAGAGAGAGAGAGAGATCTCCGTCTCGGCTACGAGGGCTTCATCCAAGATCTCTATGGGAGTTCTTTGAATAGCATTGAAGAAGGAGAGGACTCCCACAAGTCCATCCAAGGCCGATCTATGTTGGAAAATAGGGGGCTATACAAAGGAAGATGGGCTTCTACTAGAGTAATCGCCATCATCCTCTACTCTGATCTTCTCCATGGGTGTCCATAAATCCCGTGTCGTAATCTTATAAGTAATCTATAGGTTGTATTGCATGAGAAATTTAGTTTGTGCATGATTAATTTTCATAGTACATAAGATCAATCGATGACCACGATCCAATGTTAATCTAGACGCTTCTGCTGCGTATCTAAAACCTTCAAAAATACCTACCTACAGTGCCTCAGTAAAAGTTTTCTTCTCTTTTGAAGCTTAGTCACTTCCTCTTGAAGCTTTTGAATCTCATCTTTGAGCTTTTTCTCCTTGTTAGGTGGGCAACCTTAGCTTTGGCTTTCTTTTCTAGCTCATTGTTTAATGTGTTCATCTCAACGAAGAGATTAACAATTTCATCCTTAAAGACTTTGGATCGAGTTCTTTTTCTCGAGAGTTGGTTTTTCTTCTTGATTTCTCTTCTTCTTCCTTTAACTTGTTCTTCAACCATTGAGAAACACGGAGAGAAACATATGTGGGTGCAAAATTTTACTAACGCCTTAGAGTGGGACCCGCCAACCCTGCCCGAGGGTTGACTAAGGCAATAGTGGGACCCACCAGCCCCACTTGGGGGTCGACTAAGGCAATATTGGGACCCACCAGCCCTGCCTGAGGGCTGACTAAAGCAATATTGGGACCCACTAGCCCTGCCTGGGGGTCGATTAAGGTAACATTGGGGCCCACCAGTCCTATCTGGAGTCAGTTGAGGCTGCTGCAAAAACCGTATCGAAACTGGATATTTTCAAACCCTTATAAATAGTAGACCTGACAAATATTCCAGATCGATCTTTGGATTCCCAAATCTAACTATTGAATTCCAGAGCTCAGCTATCCCTCTCTACTGCTCCCTCCAAAGATGTAGACAAGTGATCGTTCTGCACCTGCAGCCTGCACCACAATTTCTTTTATTATTTTGAAAGGTCTTGCACCTCAATTTCTTTCCTGTACGTTAGTAACCACATGTGCAGCAAGTTAATGATCTCCTCATCCCAAGACTATTTAATTCCCAGTTAACCAGCCATCTTCACTACCACCAAAAAGTATAGAGCCTTGCTTCTACCATACTAAAACCAGAGAGCAGTGAGCAAAAAAACTGAGAGCTTTCTTTTTCTTTTCCCTCTAAAATCGGTGAGAGTTTCGGACCTGGGTTGAAGGGGAGACCACGTTGCAAGAGTTTTTCAACGCTTTTAGTTTTTGGATTCGCTCAAGTCGAAGCTAAGTTCGATCATTCTCCTCGAAGTCGTGCCGACATGGAGAAATTCAGGGCTGTCGTATTTTTAAGAGAAGATCACCGGGGGGGGGGGCTCCGCACGAAGGAGGGCAATTCTACTCTTAGGACAATGCTTGTGCGCTCTTTGACCCACAAGTCATTTTTTTCCCCTCTCAAGTTGCATACTTCAGTCTTCATCTACATCATACAATAGTTGTGATAAAAATTGTTAAGTTAAAACTGAATGCTTCTAATTAGATGATTGGTAATTGCTGAATTTATAATCCATACGTAAATACATAGTCTCTAATTATTGCGAAGGCTTCATTCTTGATTGGACTTCACCTACTAATTATTGTAATATCCAACAAAAAGCGATGTGGCCCTTCCTTGGTAGGAGAAGTTGTGGTCACTTCATCCAGACTGACTCTAGTAAACAGCTCATTTCTAGCTGAAGAAGAGAATTAAGCATGTTTCCTTGGATAAATCAAAGATCTTTACTTACCGTGTTATTTTTTGGAACACCCGATAGGGTGCTCATTACATCATGACCTGTAGGTCCTCAAAGACAAGGGCAGAAATTGCAAAAGGGATCCCATTTTCCCAGTATCCTTCAAACCTAGCTATGCACCCTTGCTTCTAGTGTCAACTAGTGGGCAACACTATTTACCTTCGTTGAACCCATTTCAAGGTTACCACTTCCAGTTTGGCCCAATTCTGAAGACACGACAAAATAATCGGGTAAATGTCATTCATGCACCCAGAACCAAGTAGAAGTGCATCCCTATTTTAGCGGCATCAGTTAGAAGTACCACCTTACTATATGATCGCTTGGCAAGTTCCTCCAGGGCTCCATCGATTGCCCAAAGTTTAGCTTTCAGCGGGGAAACCACCTAACATCGAAAAGAAGCAGCAACACACACACTACACCCGTGGTGGTAGACAACATCCAAGCCCCACTTGCTATCTCTAACTTCCGAGGAATGGTAGGAACCGTCCGTCCACATAAAAGAACTGCACCATTGCTAACCCTTCCTTAGCCTTCATGCTACTTTTGTATGAATCGACAAACTGATTGAGAATCATGATCCCCTGCTTCACAATCAAATGGCAGGCTTTAACCTGACCTCCGTTCTAGAGTTCTTTTTTTTTTTTTGGTACTGTTACGAAGAGAGAAGGAGAGAGAGAATAGGTTTGGGGAGAAACTTCTTGTATTATCTCATCAATCTCATTGTTGTTACATAAGACTACCTCTCTTTATATATAGAGAGAATGCACACCATTACATTACCATAACCGAGGTGGGACTAATAGAATACTAACACACTACATCTAATACCCCGTGTTAAACTGATTTAAGGTACAAACAGACATCAGTTTGCTTAATAAAAAAAAGGAGAAAAAAAATACATCAAATAACCCATTCTTTTATGCTGTAAAGTAAAGATAGTGCCAGGGCGACCTGCTAGCAAGTCGTCCTGAAAACCCGATTGACCTGCAAGTAGGACAACCAGGGGAACCCGACCAACCTGTAAGAAGATCAACCGGGGAAACTGGTAATGATCACTAAGGATCGAAGCGGAGGAAGCTGATGGTGATGGAAGCCGGCAATAAAGGAGGCCGAAAGGAGAGAGATCGGCTAAGAAAAGGTGTGGATACGTGAGACATCATAGGAGGCAAGCACTCAGCCGAAGCAAGCAATTGACACCTCCAAGAAGATCTCAATCATCACAGACAAAGAAGAAAAATAGAGGAAAGAGATAATGTAAAGTCGTAGCTCTGATAGGGTCACATGACCAAGGAAAGGAAGAGGATCAGAAAGTCGGCACAAATGTAACCGGTAAGAGAGAGGACTGGCACAAGAGTGATCGGAAATAGAGAGGATCCGAAGTCCGGCACAAATATGACCAGAGAGAGAGAGAGGATCCGAAAGTCGGCACAAGAGTGACCGAAAAGAGAGAGGGAGGATCCGAAAACCAGCACAACAGTGACCGAAAAAGAGAGAGAGGATCCGAAAGCCGGCATAAGAGTGACCAGAACAAGAGAGGATCCAAGGGTCACATGACCAAGGAAAGGGAGAGGATCCGAAAGCCGGTGCAAGAATGACTGGAACGAGAGAGGATCCAAGGGTCACATGACCAAGGAGAAAGAGGATCTGAAAGCTGGCAGAACTATGACCGGAGAGAGGAGATCCAAGGGTCACACGACCAAAGAGAAAGAGGATAAAGCCAACCGGCTAAGGAGAAGGACACCGAAGGGAAAGAAACTCGATCGAAAGAAGGGAGAAGATCTCGATCAGCAAGAGAAGAATGGAGTAGATGGACCGGTAGAGCGCCGAGCACAGGGCACGACCAGTAAAGCGCAAGGCGCAAGGGGGTAGGCTCGTAAGGCGCAAGGCGGACCGGTAGAGAAGGCTGTCGGATTAGACCAGGAGAGCAGAGAAGGGCCTACAAGAGGCCGGCACGTCGAACCGACAAAGACCAGGCGCAGCGGGCTGACAAAGTGTAGGGCACAGGGAGAGCACAATGGGTCAGAGTGCATGGCGCAAGGCTCAGGAGTAGAGGTGGTTGCGAAGAGCCGGCCAGGTACAGAGGGACCGGGACTCGAGCAGCTAATTGCAGCGAGAGCAGGATCTGGGCGGTGCAAAGGGCCAGCTGAAAGAGGGCCAGATTAAGGGACAGTTGTGATTTGTTGGTAGCACACTCGGGCAACGGAGCACAAAATGGCTGCTATCATAGCAATCAAGGGGTCTGACAGCATAGCACAAAAGGGGTTGCAAATTGTAAACCACAGCCATCCGATGCAAATCGGATGGCTGTGATCAGCTAGAGAGAGAGAGAAGGAAATAAAAAAGGAAAGAGAGAGAAATAAGGAAAGAGAGAGTCAGAGACGAGAGATAGAGAGAGAGTTGGGGTCGGAGTCGGAGACGTGAGAGAGAAGATCGGAGGTCGGCCGGGCCGGATCTCACAAGGCCTGTCGATGCAGGTGGACGGCGCGGGGAGATCGGGGCACCGACGACGACGAGCGGCATCTGCGAGGGCCACACGGTGAATGGGGCGCAGGGAGGAGGCCAGCGGTAGCAGGCGCAGGGAGGAGGCCGGCACAGGTTTCTTCAGGCGGACGGCGATGAGGGGGATCTGACTCCACCCCCCCCCTCGTGGGCTTCTTCACGCGCACGACAAGGGGAGGCCGGAGGTGAGGCCGGGGCTCGGAGGTGAGGCGTGGCTGGAGGTGCAGAGCCGGGCGCGGCGCAGGGCCGGGATATCTGGCCCCCCATGCTGCGTGGCAGAGACAGAGACGACGTCAGATCGCGCGCAAGGGAGGAGGTCGACTGGATCTGCCCCCCCCCCCCCCCCCCCCCCCGTGTCGCGGCGGCACCAGATCGCAAAGGCAGCGTCCGAATCTGCGATGGAGAGCCAGTAGAGGCGACGGTCGATCGACGCGGCAAGGCGTGCAGTAAGGGAGGCCGTCCGACGAGCAGAGGATCCAGCGAGCGTCAAATGGGGGCGCAGGACCGGCGCGCATGGCTCGGACGGGGGCGCAGGGGGTGTCGCGCAGGGATCAAGGGCGCAGGGATCGCAGACACGCGTTGCACAACGAGGCCAGGTGCTCGTCGTCTCCGACTCTGGCTCTACACCGTTGGCGTCGAGGAGAACAGCCGGAATCAGGCAGGGCACAGGGCAACGGCCGGACCGGTGCATGGCCGGCAGGTAAAGCGAGAAAGGGGCATCAATGTTACCATGTTACGAAGAGAGAGACGGGATAAATAAATAAATTTTACTGTTCCTGGCCTCCTCGATGTCGTCGACGACGACCGAGGAGACCGAGGCCAGGTGAAGAGTGTCGAAACCCTAGGCCAAGGGGGTTGGCTCTGATACCATGTTACTAAGAGAGAGGGAGAGAGAATATGTTTGGGGAGAAAAACTCCTTGTATTATCTCATCAATCTCATTGTTGTTACATAAGACTACCTCTTTTTATATAGAGAGAGAACGCACACCATTACATTACCACAACCAAGGTGGGACTAAAAGAATACCAACACACTACATCTAATAGGTACTTTGAAGGTGAGATCACAACAGAGATCGGGAGGCACCACAGCCTGGTACAAGCGATAACTATCCCAGACAGAGGATATAACGGACCACCGTCCGGCAAGCCCCAATAATTCCAAAACGAAGAGTTTCATTGAGGCAAAGAGATTAAAGAAGTTGATAGACAGGCCGTCTATCTCCCTTTCCTGGTCCCGACGTTTGTCCTCAGAGCGAGGCTCTTGGTTAGTTTGACTTCCACATACGCCGTAACATAAAACCGTCGCACCTCGGACAAAGAATCCGGATCCACCCGAATTGGTCGACCGGCCCCTGGTGCAAACCACTATCACGGATGGGGTAAAAAATTGAGACACGGTCCGCACCCTTTGTGGCCGGCACGGAAAGTTACAAATGCGGTCCGCACCAGGGGTGCTCTTAGAGGACCATTCCTATGATTCCCACACCGGTGCACGCTTCCTACGCAGCCCACACCCGAGTGCATCTCTCTCTTGCAGCTGCTGAGGTGGCAAATATTGATTGGGCTGGAAGGCAAGGGCCCATGGATTAAAATGTGAGCTCGGATTAGGGGTGTCAACGGGTCGGGTCGGGTCGGGTCGGGTCGGTTCGTGTCGTGTCTAGTTTCGGGTCGTGTCCAAACCCCCTAGACCCGGACCCAACTCGTTTAACTAATCGTGTCTAGATCCTAAACCCGTACCCAGCCCGCTAATAAACGGATAGACCCGATAAGACCTGGTAAGACCCGTTTACCACATGGGTCTATTCATTTGATCCGATCCGACCCAATGCGACTTGACCGGATAGACTCGCTGGTACTATATATTACAATATCGGATTGCGGGTAGACCCGACCCGACCCAACCCAGCCCGTTGAATTTTAAACGGGTCTTCCCGGGTCTACCGTGTCCTGACCCTAAACCTGGACATGATCCGTTTATTAAACGGGTCTATCGTGTCGACCTGTTTACGACAAGAACCCGTTTAGCCCTGATCCAGACCCGCAAACTTCGTGTCGGGTCGTTTCGGGTCCGAAATTGCCAGCCCTAGTTCGGATCTCCTCTAGTTGGTCGACCTGGTCGGTGGGCCCGCCGTGCATCACTTTGGCATGTAGTCGGCTGAGGACGATTCACTTTTGGGACCCCATACCACCGTGCGGCTGTGATGTACACGGGCCCACCGACTGGGGCCGACTGACTGAAGGAGATATGATTATATGAACTGTTAAAATGTATGGTAAAACTTTTTCAAGGGGCCCACATAGGAGCTGAAACGTGAAAGCACGGAAAGCACGCCAATTGCAAAAGGGATCAGATCTATCCCCCATTCTCTGCACCCCCGTCACAACTAGGGCCGACTTGATACAAGTTAAGGCCTGAGACAGAAGCGTTAAATAAAATAGATAATATCAATTAATTTACTATATAGTAAAAGTTTTTATTTTATCTGGGTCATAAAATTCTTCTTTTATATGAGGTTTTAGACTATTTAAATGGGTTTGGGGTCCTCTTTTTATATGGAATCTGTTCAAATCATTTTCGGACCTGAAGGCCTTTTGTTTATATGGGGTCTTAGGCGACTGTGGGTGCAAAATTTGGTTAATGCTTGATGGTGAGACCCATCGGACCTATCTTGGGCCCGAGAAGACGACGATGGGACCCGCCAGTCCTGTCTGGACTCCACACATACTATCTGGGGTCTGATAAATCCTCCAGGGTATTTATCAAAACCCCCGATATTCCGAAACCACAATAAATAGCAGACCCGACAAATATTTCAAACCAGAATTCATTATTCTCATTTTCACTTTCTGTTTTACAGAGCTCTCTGAGCCTTCTGGTGATCAGACTCTAATCAAGCTTGTTCCACCCTCCGTCTACTTGTACAAGCACTCCTCGGCCTGTCAAGAGTAGCTCTACTTCTTCAGAGATAAAGGATTTAAAGGTTGTGTCTTACCGCACGAAGACGTATGCTTCGGCCGAACTTCGTCACCACATCATATGTCAATTCTTCTTCTCTCTCTTTTTCCCTACTCTATAGTGCCTTTTGTCGTCTTTCAACATCGTATTCAATATATTTATCAATGCCATAGCTCAGCATGTGGCAACTCGGCGCTCTTCAATGCACCATATCTCGAAGGCCAAAACCTTCCATCGACTGTTGGAGGGAGACCGTACGACGGCCGTAATCTCCCCCACAGTTTGGCACCGTCTGTGGGATCCTTCCCTATCGACTTTTGACCTCTGAGATTCTCAGTTCATTCGGTCAAGCAGCAACTATGGATAGCCTAAGCAAACCGTCTGTCTTCATCGCTATACCAGAATGGCGAAGACATGACCCGTGGATCAGTCGGAGGGAAGTTATGTAAATCAAGACACTCAAATATCGGGGGTGAATCCTCCGATGTCAACTGCTAGTATTAACGACGGAACAAATGTCCACCAGTCGCGTAACCCATCCTCCGGCGTTGCAGATCACCTGAATATTCAATCAATAACCGAGGGCTTAGAGACAGCCAACCCCCGAGCATCCTCTGACGTTGCAGATCGTCCGAGGATTCAATCAACAACAGAGGGCTTGTAGACAGCTAACCCTCGGGCATCCTCCAGTGTGATAGATCACCCGAGGATTCAATCGACAATTGAGGGCTTGGAGATAGCCCACCATCGGGCATCCTCTAGCGTTGCATATTGCCCGAGGATTCAATCGTCAAATGAGGGCTTAGAGACAGCCAACCCTCAGGCATTCTCCGGCGTTACATATCGCCCGAGGATTCAACCGTCAACCGATGGCTTGGAGACAGCTTCGTCGTGGCAGATCGCCCGAGGATTCAATTGACAACCGAGGGCTTGGAGACAACCAACTCTCGGGCATCCTCCAGCGTTGTAAATCACCCGATGATTCAACCGTCAATCGAGGGCTTAGAGACAGTCAACCCTCGGGCATCCTCCGGTGTTGCAGATCACCTGAGGATTCAATCGACAACCAATGGCTTGGAGACAGCTAACTCTTGGGCATCCTCCGATGTTCCAGATCACCTGAGGATTCAACCGTCAACCGAGAGCTTGGAGATAGCCAACCCTCGAGCATCCTCCAACGTGGCAGATTACCCGACACTACACCAAAACAGACAATTTGTAACGATCAATTAGTAACTGTTGTTACAAAAAGTGTTACAAATATCTGTAACGTCATATTCCTAACGGTTTTTTTGTGGTACTAAACATATTTATAACAGTTGGCTGTGTTACTAAATCATGATTTTGGTGTAGTGCGAGGATTCAATCGACAACCGAGAGATTGGAGACAGCCAACCCTCGGGCATTCTCCGGTATTGCAGATCTCTCGAGGATTCAACTATCAACCGAGGGCTTAGAAACAACAAACCCTCAAGGATCCTCCGGCGTGGCAGATTGCCCAAGGATTCAATCGACAACCGAGGGCTTAGAAATAGCCAACCCTCGTGCATCCTCTGGCGTTGTAAATCACCCGAAGATTCACTCGACAACTAAGGGTTTGGAGACAGTCAACCCTCCAGCATCTATGGGTACAAAATCTGGCTAACGTCCAACAGTGGGACCAACAGCCCTACCTGGGACCCACGAAGACAAAATTGGGACCCGTAGCCCTGCCTAGGCCCCACAAAGATGATAGTGGAACCTGCAGCCTTGCCTGGGGCCCACGAAGATAATAGTGGGACCCGCAGCCCTATTTGGGGCTCACGAAGACAACAATGGGACCTGCAGCCCTGCCTAGGGCTGACGAAGACTATCTGGGGTCTGCTAAATATCCCCAGATGATTTCCCAAACCCTGGGTGTTTCCAGGAATATCTCTAGAATATTCCTTGGATATTCCCAAACCTCTATATATAGCCAACCCTGTAAATAATCCGGGTCCTATTTCATTATCCCAAATCTCACTTTCTATTTTCCAAAACTCTATGAGCCTTCTGGTATTTAGACTCTCAAGCCTCCTCCACCCTCTGCCTACTTGTAACAAACACTCATCGATCTGTTGAGAGTAGCATTACATTTTCAGTGATAGTAGATTCAAAGGTTGCGCCTTACCGCACGAATACGTAGGCCGAACAAACTTCGTCACCATACCTTGTGTCAATTATTTATCTCCCTCTTTCTCTATCTCTATAGTGACTGTGTGACAGTTCAACACTTGACCCCTTAGCGCTTCACAGCACGCCACGTCCCGAAAGGTCAAACCTTCAATCGACTATTTGAAGGGGGGTTATGTACGACGGCTGAAATCCTTACCCATAGTTTGGCACCGTCTATGGGATCTATGCCTATCGACTTGCGACCTTCAGGCTTTCCAACTCCTTCAGTCAAGCAGCAACTATCAATAGCCTGAGCAACCTATCTGTTTCCGTCGCTATACCAGAATGACGAAGACATGACCCGTGGATCAACTGGAGGGAAGTCATCTAAATCAAGACACTCAAACATCAGGGATGGATCCTTCGACATCGGCAACCGTCATCAACGACGGAGCTGACGTCCGCTGGGCGGTCGACCCATCTCCTGCTCCTTCCAAATAATTCATTGTCGAGACCTCCCGTCGGCATCCCGAGCCTTTCAATTCTGACTCTCCTTCAATCCTTATGTTGGGGGTGATGTTCGAAACGAAAGAGTTCACCTAAAGAGTCCAAAAACTGAGGGCTTGGAGACAGCCAGCCCTCGAGAGCATCCTTCAGCATTGCAGATAGCTTGAAGATTTAAAAGCCAATAGACAAAAGGTGTGTGTTACATATTGATAAGCCCATGGCCCTAGCTGCGGCACTCGAATGCAAAGTCTAAGGCGCACTCGTTGCCTCGGTATTCAACAAAGTCCAAAAAGACAGCCTTGGCACTCGAATACAAAGTCTGAGGCGCACTCGTTGCCTCAGCATTCAATAAAGTCCAAGAAGACAGTCTTGGCACTCGAATGCAAACACCTGCTGCCTCGAACCGGTATCCAACTGTGGGCATCAAAATTAGCCCACGGGTTGAACCCGACTTGCACACGTAAAACGGGCTCGCACTCAACGGCCTTCGGGTCGAACCCAACTCGCACACATAAAATGGGCCCGCACGCGAAACTTGGCCCGCACACAACGGCCCGCATGCGAAACCCGACCCATACAAAATGGGCCCGCACGCGAAACTTGGCCCACACACAACGGCTCGCATGCGAAACTGGGCCCGCACACAAACGGCCCACATGCGAACTCGGCCCGCGTGCGAACTCAATTCGCACGCCATGGACCAACTCAAAGCAAACGGGTCCCACTGGACTCGCAACTCGAATACAAAGAGGGGGGCCCACCGGCCCTAGGGGTGTGCAGGATCCAAACCAAACCGACCAAACCGACCGAACCAAACCAAACCGACCGAATTTGATCGGTTTCGACACACTCAACGGATCGGATTGGATCAGGATTTCTCAAAACCGATATGATTGGATCGGTTTTCAGATTTATCAATTAAAAACCGACCTAAACCGAACCGAACCGAACCGGACTCCGGTTTATAATTTACTAATTTCGTGGTAACTGCTGTGAACTTTTGTTTAATTGTTAAAACTGTACTTTGTAGTTTTTAATATTTAATGGATATGAATATTGTAGACATAATGTATTGTTGTTGATAACTTGGTATTTTGGTAAGTAATGTAGTATCATTTTATAATTTTTGAAATAATTATTTTAAAGTTGAAACTATGTCCAAAAAAAAAAACTAGTAAGCATATGGGCCAAAGCCCAAACCGATCATCCAATCCAATCCAAACCGACTTTAATTGGATTGGATTGGATTGGATTCCAGTCTCAATCGGTTTGGATCGGATTGCAAATTCTCAAAACCGACCTAGGTTGGATCGGTTTGGGTTTTGCCTAAATAGGTCGGTTTCGAACCGATGCACACCCCTGACCGGCCCCCCCTCTTGAAAACCGTGCCCCCTCCCCATGGGGAGGTGGGGCCGGCCATAAAGAAAAAGAAAAGAAAAGGAAAAAAAAAGAAAGGAAAAGAAAAAGAAAAAGAAAAAAATCCTAACCGCCTCGATGCGGGGGGAGGTGGCGTGGACGTCTACGCAGTCGTAGATCCGCGACGATCCCTCGATCCGACGGATAAGATGACGTCGTGTCGCCATGCGATCCGGAAGGTGCAAAGATGACGACGTATCTTCAAAGATCAAGTCATATCTAGCCCGTAACCACCCCAACTAAAAAGGAGGGGATCGAGTTTGTTTCCCCAAATAAGGGGACAATATCTTGATGGTTATGGGGGGAGATATTGGATGAAACAAAAAAGATTTCAGCCATATCTCTCCCAACCGTCCCCTTTTGCCTATAAATAGAAGGGGTGGGGGAAGGCACAAGAGGTCCGAAGGCTGAAGACGAAAGGGCTCTGTAAGAGAAGTGTTGGAAATAAATCCATGGTAGAGGCCCGCAGCGGAAGCAAAGAGAAGGTCCGAGGACCGTGAGCGGTGTGCGTTACATATCAAAATTTTCATCGAAACGATCTACATATGCGTGTATGAAACTAGAATGGCAACTACGCGAACCCCTAACGACGATCTAACGCAAAAGAACAATCTAGCATGTATGCATGTTCTAATTATGTTAGATCTACTTGTTAGAGATCATACCTGCGTGCGGATTCTTTCACCGCGACAAATTTCTTCTTTGTCGATGGAGACGGGCTAAGGATCTGCTCGATATAGCTTCGGTACGATGGCCATAACTTTCTGCTCCGAACTCCGATTGGGCTGAAATTTGGACTGCAGGTAGCCAACTTCGAGACGCAACTTTTGCAACAAGTTTCACGTCGTTTGGACTTCTGTATCTTCCGAAATCATATAAACAATACTGATTTTTTGTGCAGATTCTGGACAGCAAAAGGTTGCGGGAGACGCCTTCTAGTTCACCCGATCTCACACGATGCACGACACCTCGTCGATGGATCTCTGAGTGCCTCTATACGATGAGCCTTCTTCTTCTACAAAACACCATGCGAGGAAGACGAGTCGTCATCCAATGGCGCAATCGAGGGAGAGAGAGACGAGAGAGGAGATGCGAAGAGAGAAGAGGGGGCGCCTAGGGCTTCCCCATGGCTTGAGCCGGCCCTAGGCTTGCATGGGCTCATTAATTTCGTCCCCCCTCTCTCACTATGCCTTATATAGGGTCGGCCTTATCCTTATGGATAAGTCTAGCGGATAGGATTGACTGATTCAAACCTCTCCCTATATATTTCTTCTTTTATCTCTATCTTTTCCTTGTTTTCGAAAACGGTCAAAACAAACCCGTTTTCTGTGCCTCATGACCGGCCCTTTCATCGGAGGCATCAACCTCCTAAAACTAATAGGGCCGGCCTTGACCAGTCTCTCAACACTTAGGGCCGGCCCCCTTAGTGCATAGTGGCGCATGGTATGACCAAAACGTCCTTATGTCACTAGTTGGTCGTTCCTCGTGTACGAGACTTTGCTAGGCACACATAAGTGAAGTGCACCAGTGATTTCACTATTCTCTGAGGTTCCCGTAGGGTGCCCCTAGTGAAGTCAACTAGTCAACTCGCAACATATCCCGGTGCATCGCACCCATGTGGCAAAGTCCACTTATGACAAGGAATTGCTACATGCGTCTCTGCACTAACCTAGGGTTTCCCCTTAGTGCACACACGTAGCTACGCATCTACCGTGCACTAGTGCGAAGCACTCACGGAGCGTAGGCTTGGACTTCTCGCTTCCTCTAACTACATTCTGTGTTTCGAGGAGATGGTATAAGAACCGTACATAATGTCGATAAGGTGGAACCTTCAGGGACCAGGGTTCATGGCTTCCAACTCAGACTCGATCGACACACTACCCGAGTGTACCATCGATCCTCTGAGTTCGAGTTAACCTGCGTAGCCACCCAGAGTGCGACGCAGGCTGCACTCCAATTCCCCCGGACTTACTATGTTCTCCCTCATACCCCTGCTCTCCGCTTAGTATAGTAAACCCGTTGTCCCTTCACTGGTGCCATAATGCAACTCGAGCGGTGGAGAATACCGTCAGACTCGAGTGCTCATATGACTCGATTCCTTCCAGGTTGACCACATACATCGTACCTCCGATTACTCTTCCGAGCAACCGGATCCATCATCAGTCCAACTGATGACCACCTGGCCAGGGTTTAATACGACATAGGTCAGACCAAGGAACTCACCTCCTGTTAGGGGTGTGGATAGCCTGCAGGAGTGACATGCTGATGCAACGCCAGCCGGGTAATCCAGTACACCGTGGTTTTGGATCACTGCATCCGGATCCTCACACATTGGTGCGCCAAAGCACCACACAACTGGTTAGTCCACCAGACATGGTTCCTCAGGGTTTAGGACCGTTTTACCCTAAGCAGAAACATGGTTTAGTACACCGGTGTCTGCTCACCGATCTATGCACCGTGTTGGTTCCGTTCGGCCACAGACACTGTGCCTGGTAATGACCGTGGTGGAGACACCCACGCTCTGTCATCCCAACAGCTTATCCTGATAGGGTGACCAACCCCTATCAGAGCTGCGAACGTATTTAGGTTACATGGGACCAGTCCCTTGAGTCCCCCACTCAAGTGGATTACCATGTAGCCATGGCTCTCTGTTTTGTAATCAGAACACGTACTAAGGTACGTACCATTATGCATTCCTATATTATCAATTGTACATAGCTAAACTATAGGTTTTACAAGCTGTAGACCTCACCAATTCTAACAATCTCCCACTAGGTCTAACGAGGAATAACGATGTTGAGCTCTGTAGCTTCTACATGCTGCCCAAAAGCCTTTGCAGGAATTTCCTAAAGGAATTGACAACATTGTTTGTAGATTCCACCTCAGTACCGCTACTTGCATTTCCTCCTATAACTGTCAGATCAAGTAGAGTTTGTACTTGATGGGTTTTCCCTCACGGCGGTGCCTAGTCTCCTTGGACCTTGCTTACTGCTCTTCTGTTGTAACAACAGATAACTGAGCCTCTGGTAAACGTCCCAAGTTCTCTAAGAACTTCCTAAGCCTTACCACCTGATATACTACTTCGCACGCAACAACGTGGTAAGCCTCTGTGGTAGAGTCTGTGATGCACTTGCTTCACACTCTACCAACTACCGCTTCTAATCCCAAGATAAAAATAATCCCTGAAATTGATTTTCTGGAACGCACATCTGACACCAAAGTCAGATCCTGTGTGTCTAATCGATATCAGGACCTGTGAAGTGCAAGCTAACTCACAATCCTTACTTAATGAGGATTTCTGAGTATACCCTTCACATCGATCCAGAGATCTGGACCCGGGTTCAACTGAAACCGACCCATCATTCCTGCTGCGCAATAGATATCTAGCCTCGTAAAACGAATCTGGCTAGAATCTTATCTTCATGCGTAGCCTGTGACAGCAAGAGAACCTTGCTCTGGTTATCTAGAGTTACCTTGATTCCCAGAGTATAACTCGCCTCACTAGGGTCTTTCACATTGAATTGTGATGACTACAAACCTTTACCGTAAACAATATTCTTACGTCATTTTCAATCAGTAGGATATCGTTAACGTAAAGTACTATGTACACCCTTGTAGCTTTTTCACCTTTCTTGTACCCACTTGGTTTATCATCATTCTGATCAAATCCGTGTGAGCGGATTTCCTTGATCAAAATAGATATTCCAACTTGGATGCTTGCATCAGTCCATAAATGGACCTTTGCAACTTACATCACATATCTTCCTGACCTACTGACACAAAGCCTGGGGCGATATCATCCATATATCCTTTCCAAATTCCCGTTAGGGAATAACTGTCTTGACATCCATCTACCAGAGCTCCCAACTATAATGGGCTGCGATGGATTAAGAGGATCCGTTATAGACTTATGCATAGCTACCAATGACATGGTTTTGACATAGTCAATCCCTTCTCCTTTGGTAACTAATCTAGCTACTTAAGTCTTAACTGGGTGCTCTTCTTATACACCTCCTACACCCTGAAGGGTGATAGTGTCATAAGTGTCAAGACTGTTCCAAGGGACATTGATGCTGATTTGCCTCCATGGTCTTTTGTCAGTCTGAGCTGTCGGAAGCTCCCACTACTTTTTCGTAGCTCTAGGGATCATCCTCCTGAAACTCTGGATTAACTATCGAAGTTTCTCCATAGTATCTTTCAGGAGCTCTGATGCTCCCACAACGATGATGTGGTGGTGGTACAAAGTGAATCGTTTCTACAGTGTCTGGTATACTAGTTTCTGTATCATCTACTCCCACTACGTTTTCAGATGCGCACTCTCTATCAGTACCTAGCAGTTCATCCAGAACTACCTTACTGATAAACTTATGGTCTATAATATAATCCTGGTCTAGGTAGATGGTGTTCGTAGAAACAATTACCTTCCAAACCTCAAGATCATAGAACAGTCCACCTTATGCCTCCTAAGGGTAACCTACAAACAGATATACCTGGAACTACATCTCTATCTCATCCCTCTTGTCCTTTTGCACGAGTGCAGGACAACCCCATATCTCGAGACACTATAGTGTCAGCTTTCGCTTAGACCATAGCTCTTTATAGGTCTGAGACACTGATCTAGATGAGAGATAATTTCAGATATAAGCTACTGTTTTAAGGTACAACCCCGCCAAAAGTGGGTAGTACATTTGGCAATATTCATCATACTACGGACCATGTCAAACAGGGTCCGATTCCTTCTCTCGGAGACTTCATTCTGACGTGTCATCCTTGGAGCATTTAACTGGGAGATAATCCCATGCTCCTTTAGGATCCTATGGAACTCGTCCGATAGTGACTTATTCCTTCGATTAAATCGAAGAGTCTTCTATCGTCTAGACGCTCTTGGAACCATAGACGTCAAAATTAACTAACCCCCATACCTTTTGTGGCCCTTTTAGTTATTATGCCTTCCAGATTACACTCAGAGGTTAGAAGGATCTCCGATGAATCTGTGAACAGAAACTCGGCCTTCTGTTATCTCTGAATTTATCTAAGATAGAATATCTAAATCAGAGGGGTCACAAATGAAATAGCTTCTCCGAAGGATTTAGATGAATTTTAATTAGACGCTGCAGCTGTCATGAAATCTATTTTCGAATTGGGATTAAAAATAAAGAGATTATTCTGATCTATTCCTCTAGTAATGAAGCTATCTATTCAGTTTAAGATACACACCTACGGTGCTGTCTAAAACTAAAAAACTTCATTTACCAAGGAGGAAACAGAACTACATCTCTAACAAATCAAAATCCATGTTTCGGAAAAACTAAGACATTCATATCTAACAGCTTCCGCAGCGGCTTATGGCATCAGTACCTATGTTAGGATTACTTCACTATAAAGTAGCCTTCTGCTTTCCTTGAATCTCTGTAGACCCGAAGTCTACATTCCAAAAAGCATAAGAACTGCTACTAGATAGCGACTCAACTCCTAACATCCTGAGGCCATATTTAATCTTCAAATACCCCCTATACTCGCCAAAACAGAAACACTTTCGTCCTTAGCGTTACCATACTTAGGAGTCCACACCAGTTTCTGTACTAGAATAGTTTTCGATCTCTGATAAGTTACTCCTTTAGGTTCTTCTAAAGAAGACCTAGGTTAAGCACTAAATGCTTTACCTTTAATCTTGATCTCATCCTTTGTCTCTTGGAAATCTCCTTAGAAGTTCTATGTTTGTCATCTCTAGCTTGTTAAAGCTAAAGTCTCTGACAATGCCTTCGAAAGTTCCAGACAAGGATGCAAGATAGAAGTCTTCCACCACCTCGTCATCTGGCACCATGTCTTTGGAATCTAGTTCGATCTGGAACTCAAGTATATGTTCCCGAACAAGCATACCCACTGACATCTCGGTACCGACAAGTATCTTGGTGGATAAGCGATGAGTCTACCGACTCCGCCTTCCAAACATCTTATGCAAGTAAAACTTATTTTGAGAAGACCCGGCATATCTCTGACTTACTTCTAAGGAGTTATCCGCAAGTCTGCTATAACATAGCACTTGCACATCTCCTTAGACTCTCGCTAGTCTTCATATGCCCTAGTTAGTGCCCTAGTGATATCTGGACCCGTTAGGTCTAGTACAGGGATATTTAGATTACATGCCAATGTACGTTTACTACCCTATGCATAAGCTAAAGAAAAGAGCTTCCGCTCTATGTAGTTAGAGACCCGATAACTGGTTCTCTGATGGGATAGCGGATAGGGGAACTATATGGTTGAATGAAAAAGAATGCACAAAAAACTTATTTTATGGATTTTGAAAATAAGCTAATTATATCCAAATGTCAGCGCTACCCTCACAGCGAAGACACCTCTATGGATTAATTTAACCATGTAGGTAAGATCTCGGAATAGGCTGCACCTGTCCGAGGGGGCAGTGTGCAGGTCATCCGCTTACACGGGTCTTTCCCTTGACCCTATCCAAATCTGCCAACTAAGGGCTTTGATGAACCATGGTTATCTTTTGGCCATTACCACGTGATCACCATTGTCTTCGCAACGAATACCTCACGTGTACTTCGGATGCTTAACCACGAGCATAGGCAATTACGGAACGGAAGTTCTAACGGCCCCCACGAGGGTGAGTAAAGGCCTGAACCCTTGGCGCCGTAATCGCCATATCCCGAGGGAGATCACTAAGTAGCTTGGCATGAAAAAACACAGCTCTCACCCGAGGGGGTTGTTGAGTTATGCCCTCCCACCCGAGCACGAAATGATTAGCCATGGAGGCCAGAGGATCTCTAAAAGTCCTCTCTTGCATCCCTTATTAAATTTGAGGGTTATTTAATGCAAATATGAGTGTATACTAAGGTCACGACAACCTATACACTAGACCCTGGTCATACCATGCTCCCACTAGCGTTTCAAGCCTTTCGCGAAGCATTAATCGATCTCGGAATATCATAGTCCCTGCCTCAAGTGGATTTCTCTACTCAAGGGTCACATTACATATCCCAAGAACGTCGATGCTCTGCAAACCTGGCTATCACGTTAATGCTCTGGAGCCTAGCCTAAGGTCAGACTGACAGGAAAGGTTTTCCACTACCATGGCGCCTCGCTTATAAATTTGACGAATGATGTGATAGTAGAATTCCAACTCATTCTAGGTTTCGATGCTTGCTAAATAGGCATACCCGACTAATCGGGTGTTGACCTAATGGGGGCATAACCAAATGTGAGGAATTCATGCTATCATCAAGGGTCAATTAAATAATAGGCGTCACTAGTGGAATCCAATCCTAATAAGGTCGCTAGGACCCGAGGGGAAAGGGCATCCCTCTAACACAGATAATCATATTATTGCATCGGGGTTCTCTACAGAAATATAAAGAACTACTGAAAGAAACAAGCACACAACTGAATCAAGTTCAGGGTCCGACCCGTGAACCTGACTGGCACAGCGCAGGCTCTCTGTCTCCTTCACAAGGTCCTCGATCCGGTGCAAGCCTCTGTATACGATCTTCTGACGCTTTCTGCCCTTTGCCGTCATCGTGTACGCTTCGTCGGATCGTCATCGTCCTCCAAGGTTCTGCTCGTCCTTCCGGTGGTGGATCTTCACGGTAGGTCCTCCTTTTCAATCTGTAACCGAAAAAGATCTAGTACGCTTCGAGCAAGTACTCGCTCGTACACAATTTCCTAGAACAAAAAGGAAAACAAACCTAGCTAAAAGCCTGGGAATCAAGGGTGGTAAATCTTCACCTCTTGCCCGACTATGGCTCTAAAATCTATCCACACACAGAAGAAAAAACATCCAGACAAAATCGCTAACACGGGGTCCGACCCCCGGTAGCAAGCAATCACATATCCAGAATAATTTTAGAAGCGGTGCCCTGCAAGAACAATTCATAGAACACACAAAAAATATAATATGCATGATCTACTCGTAGAACCCCGATGGCGGCACATACTATTCATGCGCGCACATGACGGTTTCATGAAAAACATGAAACGCACACCACTAGCGGGCTCTGATACCAATTGTTGAAAATAAATCCATGGTAGAGGCCCGCAGCGGAAGCAAAGAGAAGGTCCGAAGACCGTGAGCGGTGTGCGTTACATATCAAAATTTTCATCGAAACGATCTACATATGCGTGTATGAAACTAGCATGGCAACTACGCGAACCCCTAACGACGATCTAACGCAAAAGAACAATCTAGCATGTATGCATGTTCTAATTATGTTAGATCTACCTGTTAGAGATCATACCTGCGTGCGGATTCTTTCACCGCGACAAATTTCTTCTTTGTCGATGGAGACGGGCTACGGATCTACTCGATATAGCTTCGGTGCGACGGCCATAACTTTTTGCTCCGAACTCCGATTGGGTTGAAATTTGGACTGCAGGTAGCCAACTTCGAGATGCAACTTTTGCAATAAGTTTCAAGTCGTTTGGACTTCTGTATCTTCCAGAATCACAGAAACAATGCTGATTTTCTGTGCAGATTCTGGACAGCAAAAGGTTGCGGGAGACGCCTTCTAGTTCACCCGATCTCACACGATGCACGACACCTCGTCGATGGATCTCTGAGTGCCTCCATACGATGAGCCTTCTCCTTCTACAAACCACCATGCGAGGAAGACGAGTCGTCATCCAATGGCGCAAGCGAGGGAGAGAGAGACGAGAGAGGAGATGCGAAGAGAGAAGAGGGGGCGCCTAGGGCTTCCCCATGGCTTGGGCCGGCCCTAGGCTTGCATGGGCTCATTAATTTCGTCCCCCCCTCTCTCACTATGCCTTATATAGGGTCGGCCTTATCCTTATGGATAAGTCTAGCGGATAGGATTGACTGATTCAAACCTCTCCCTATATATCTCTTCTTTTATCTCTATCTTTTCCTTATTTTCGAAAATGGTCAAAACCAACCCGTTTTCTGCGCCTCATGACCGGCCCTTTCATCGGAGGTATCAACCTCCTAAAACTAATAGGGCCGGCCTTGATCAGTCTCTCAACACTTAGGGCCGGCCCCCTTAGTGCATAATGGCGCATGGTATGACCAAAACACCCTTATGTCACTAGTTGGCCGTTCCTCGTGTACGAGACTTTGCTAGGCACACATAAGTGAAGTGCACCAGTGATTTCACTATTCTCTGAGGTTCCCGTAGGGTGCCCCTAGTGAAGTCAACTAGTCAACTCGCAACATATCCCGGTGCATCGCACCCATGTGGCAAAGTCCACTTATGACAAGGAATTGCTACATGCGTCTCTGCACTAACCGAGGGTTTCCCCTTAGTGCACACATGTAGCTATGCATCTACCGTGCACTAGTGCGAAGCACTCACGGAGCGTAGGCTTGGACTTCTCGCTTCCTCTAACTACATTCTGTGTTTCGAGGAGATGGTATAAGAACCGTACATAATGTCGATAAGGTGGAACCTTCAGGGACCAGGGTTCATGGCTTTCAACTCAGACTCGATCGCCACACTACCCGAGTGTACCATCGATCCTCTGAGTTCGAGTTAACCTGCGTAGCCACCCAGAGTGCGACGCAGGCTGCACTCCAATTCCCCCGGACTTACTATGTTCTCCCTCATACCCCTGCTCTCTGCTTAGTATGGTAAACCCGTTGTCCCTCCACTGGTGCCATGATGCAACTCGAGCGGTGGAGAATACCGTCAGACTCGAGTGCTCATATGACTCGGTTCCTTCCAGGTTGACCACATACATCGTACCTCCGATTACTCTTCCGAGCAACCGGATCCATCATCAGTCCAACTGATGACCACCTGGCCAGGGTTTAATACGACATAGGTCAGACCAATGAACGCACCTCCCGTTAGGGGTGTGGATAGCCTGTAGGAGTGACACGCTGATGCAACGCCAGCCGGGTAACCCAGTACACCGTGGTTTTGGATCACTGCATCCGGATCCTCACACATTGGTGCGCCAAAGCACCACACAACTGGTTAGTCCACCAGACATGGTTCCTCAGGGTTTAGGATCGTTTTACCCTAAGCAGAAATACGGTTTAGTGCACTGGTGTCTGCTCATCGATCTGTGCACCGTGTTGGTTCCGTTCGGCCACAGACACTGTGCCTGGTAATCACCGTGGTGGAGACACCCACGCTCTGTCATCCCAACAGCTTATCCTGATAGGACGACCAACCCTTATCAGAGCTGCAAACGTATTTAGGTTACATGGGACCAGTCCCTTGAGTCTCCCACTCAAGTGGATTACCATGTAGCCATGGCTCTCTGTTCTGTAATCAGAACACATACTAAGGTACGTACCAATATGCATTCCTATACTATCAATTGTACATAGCTAAACTATAGGTTTTACGAGCTGTAGACCTCAACAATTCTAACAAGAAGCTCCAACGCTTGAAGACCGAAGGCTTCACGAGGCACGGCAAGCACGTCCTACGGGAATCCTTGGCCCTTCAAGTCCTCATCAACGTGAAGACCTTGCACTCGAAGATCAAAGCTTCGACTCCTCGCACGAAGAAGAAATCTTGGAGAAGAAGACCCGGAGTCGTCGTCATCCCGACTTCTCCAACGATCTTCATCAACTCCGAAGAAGCCATAAGCAAAGGCCAGAGAAGAAGATCGAAGCTGACAACACCCGTCGTCTTCAACAAAGGCGTCGACTCCTCGCATGAAGAAAAAAGCTTGGAGAAGAAGGCCTGAAGTCGGTGTTACCCCTGTCATCTTCGTCAACAAAAGCCGACGCTACAACCATCGTGCGGAGATCGGTGCTACCCCCACCGTCTTCACCAACAAAGCCGATGCTACAACCGTCGTGCGGAGATCGGTGCTACCCCCGCCGCCTTCACCAACAAAGCCGATGCTACAACCGTCGTGCAGAGATCGGTGCTACCCTCGCCGTCTTCACCAACAAAAGCCGACGCTACAACCGTCGCACGGAGATCGGTGCTACCCCCGCCAAAAAGCCAAGCCGACGCCACAACCGTCGAGGAAGCCAGAAGAATAAAGAAGCCCTGAAGAAGTAGCCATCGCCGTTCGAGAAGAAGATCGAGTCAAAGCTAAAGCCAAAGCCAACACAAGAAGCCAAAGCAAACGCACCGGTAAAGCCCGCGCCAAAGCAACACACGTGCCAAAGCCAAGCAACTACGATGGTCACGAGCAAAGCACCGCACGTTCTAGCCGATACGACGTGAAGTCCGGAAGAACTAAAGCATCGCGAGCCTCTACCCGCCTACGTTCAAGCGCAAGCGCCAAAGCAAAGCAAACGCCAGAGCCACGCCAAAGCAACGCCAAAGCCGAAAGCTAAAGCCAAAGCCGACGCCAAAAGCACGATCGACGCCGCGAACCAACGATCAAGGACGCCGAGGTCTAGCAAGGATCGAGGAAGACACGAAGACCGAGGAACGAAGCCCAAAACCTCCCTAGCCGAGAAAGCGTGAAGCACGAACGGGACAAAAGCAACGGCGGATACTCCTTAGCCTCTCAAAAACCCTCACCCTGTAAAGACCTCTGTCCTTGGCAACCCCTTTAGAGCTCTCGCACGAATACCACGTGGAGACGCGGATCAAAGGGACTCTCCAGAGGATATCTCCCACAATCTCCTGATCAAATATTCGCCGCACCCGGACTCGCCACACCTGAGCCCCCGGGTCCCGGCCACTCTGTAATCTCGTGTGATTCGCAATAAAGACGACCCGTATCTTTTTCCGCGCTCACACCAACAAAGTCGAAGGAGACAACCTTGGCACTTGAATGCAAAGTCTGAGGTGCATTTGTTGCCTCGGCATTCAACAAAGTCCAAGGACACATCCTAGGCAGTTGAATGCAAAGTCCGAGGCACACTTGTTGCCCTGGCATCCAACAAAGTCCAAGGAGACAGCCTTGGCACTCGAATGCAAGGTCTGTGGCGCACTCGCTGCCTAGGCATCCAACAAAGTCCAAGGAGACAACTTTGGCACTCAAATGCAAAGTCCAAGGCGCACTCGTTGCCTCGACATTCAACAAAGTTTAAGGAGACAGTTTTGGTAGCCGTATGCAAAGTCCGAGGGGCACTCGGTGCCTTGGCATTCAACAAAGTCCAATGAGACAGTTTTGGCACTCGAATGCAAAGTTTGAGGCTCACTCGTTGTCTCGGCATTCAACAAAGCCCAAGGAGACAATTTTGGCAGTCGAAAGCAAAGTCTAAGACGCACTCGCTGCCTCAGCATTCAACAAACTCCAAGGAGACATGCTTGGCACTCGAATGCAAATTCCGATGCACACTCGCTGCCTCGGCATTCAACAAATTCCAAGGAGACAACCCTGGCACTCAAAAGCAAAGTTTGAGGTGCATTCGCTGCCTCGGCATTCAACAAAGTCCAAAGAGATAGCCTTGGCACTCGAATACAAAGTCCGATGCTCACTCGCTGCCTCGGCATTCAACAAAGTCCAAGGAGACAGTCTTGGCAATCGAATGCAAAGTCCAAGGTGCACTCGCTACCTCGGCATTCAACAAAGTCCAATGAGACAGCCTTGGCTCTCAAATGCA
Source organism: Chamaelirium japonicum (assembly GCA_947650365.1). Taxonomy (NCBI): domain Eukaryota; kingdom Viridiplantae; phylum Streptophyta; class Magnoliopsida; order Liliales; family Melanthiaceae; genus Chamaelirium; species Chamaelirium japonicum. Next base: position 89,523,055 of record OX393553.1, on the reverse strand, counting down.
AATTCCGAGACGCACTCGTTGTCTCGACATTTAACAAAGTCCAAGGAGACTACCTTGGCAGTCGAATGCAAAGTCCGAGACACACTCACTACCTCGGTATTCAACAACGTTCAAGGAGACAACCTTGGCACTCGAATGCAAAGTTTGATGCGCACTCGCTGCCTTGGCATTCAACAAAGTCCAAGGGGACAACCTTGGCACTCGAATGCAAAGTCCGAGGCACACTCGCTGCCTCGACATTCAACAAAGTCCAAGGAGATAGTATTTGCACGCGACGACAAAGTCTAATGCAGGCTCTGCTATTTCAGCATTCAAACAAAGCCCGAGGCTCTGCCCTTAGCATTCGAAGACAAAGTCTAAAGTAGGCTCCGATGTCTCAGCATTCAACAAGCCCAAGGCTCCGCCCTTAGCATTTGAAGAAAAAGTCTGAGGCAGGATCCACTGTCTCAGCATTCAACAAGCCCAAGGCTCCGCCCTTGGCATTCGAATACAATGTCTGGGGTAGGCTCAGGTGCCTCAGCATTCAAACAAAGACCAAGGCTCTGCCCTTGGCATTCGAAGACAAAGTCTGAGGCAGGCTCCGTTGTCTCAGTATTCAAACAAAGACCAAGGCTTCGCCATTGGCATTCGAATACAAAGTCTGAAGCAGGCTCTGCTGTCTCAGTATTTAAACAAAGACCAAGTCTATGCCCTTGACATTCGAAGACAAAGTCTGAGGCAGGCTTCGCTGCCTCAGGATTCAACAAGCCCAAGGCTCCGCCCTTGACATTCGAAGACAAATTCTAAGGTAGGCTCCGATGCCTCAGCATTCAACAAGCCCAAGGCTCCGCCCTTGGCATTCGAAGACAAAGTCTGACACAGGCTCCACTGCCTCAACATTCTACAAGCCCAAGGCTCCGCCCTTGGCATTCGAAGACAAAGTCTGAGGCAGGCTTATCTGTCTCATCATTCAAACAAATACTAAGGCTCCACCCTTAGCATTCGAAGACAAAGTCTGAGGCAGGCTCTGCTATCTCAGCATTCAAACAAAGACCAAGGCTTCGCCCTTGGCATTCAAAGACAAAGTCTGAGGTCTCAAAATTCAAACAAAGACCAAGGCTCCGCCTTTGGCATTCGAAGACAAAGTCTGAGGCAGGCTCTGCTGCCTCAGTATTCAATAAGCCCAAGGCTCCGCCCTTGGCATTCGAAGACAAAGTCTAAGGCAGGCTCCGCTACCTCAGCATTCAACAAGCCCAAGGCTCCACTTTTGGCATCCAAAGACAAAGTCTGAGGCTGGCTCCCCTGCCTCAGCATTCAAACAAAGATCAAGGCTCCACCCTTGGTATTCGAAGACAAAGTTTGAGGCAAGCTCCACTGCCTTAACATCCAAACAAAGACCAAGACTCCACCCTTGGCATTCGGAGACAAAGTCTAAGGCAGGCTCTGTCACCTCAGTATTTAAACAAAGCCCAAGGCTTCGCCCTTGGCATTCGAAGACAAATTCCGAGGGAGGCTTTGTTGCTTCGGCACTTGCTAAAGCCCGAGATGCCGACACCGTCTCGGCCCAAGGAGACAGCCTTGGCAACTAAGGACAAGGTTAGTTTGATCACACAGAGTCTCCCCACGATCAACCAGTATTCAAAGCCATAGTTAGTCCGGTTCACGTTGTGACACAACCGGTTAACCTGCAACGGTACAAAGCTATGTGCCCTAAACGTAGGTTCGACTGAAACGACTCTAAGCCTAAGTCAACCAATACACGGGCACTATGCTGAGTACTCAGAATCTATAGTGGTGCACATGCTCTCGAGATCCGTAAGAACTTATGCAACCGTGCCTCGCCACAGTTAGTCTGGTTCGCGTTGCGACATGGCCGGCTAACCTGCAACAGTACGAAGCTATGTACCTTAGACGTAGGTTTGACCGAAATGGATCTAAGCCTAAGTCAACCGATACACGGGCACTACGCTGAGTACTCCGAATCTTCAGTGGCGCGCATGCTCCCGAGTCCCGTAAGAACTCATGCAACCGTGCCTCGCTATAGATAGTCCAGTTTGTGTTGCGACACAGTCGGCTAACATGTAATAGTACAAAGCTATATGCCATAGACGTAGGTTCAACCGAAACGGCTCTAAGCCTAAGTCAGCCGATACACGGGCACTACGCTGAGTACTCCGAATCTCCGGTGTCGCACATGCTCTTGAGTCTCGTAAGAACTCATGCAACCATGCCTCGCCATAATTAGTTTGGTTCACGTTGCAACACGGCCAGCTAACCTGCAATGGTACAAAGCTATGTGCCCTAGATGTAGGTTCAACCAAAACGGCTCTAAGCCTAAGTCAACCGATATACAGGCACTACGCCAAGTACTCCGAATCTCTGGCGTCGCATATGCTCCCGAGTCCTGTAAGAACTCATGCAACCGTGCCTCACCGCAATTAGTTTGGTTCGCATTGTGACACGACTGGCTAACCTGCAATGGTACGATGCTATGCATCCTAATACTAGCTCGACTAAAACAGCGCTTCGCCTAAGTCAACTAGTGCAAAGGCGCCATGCTAAATACTCTACCCTCCAACTTCAAGCAGGCCACATCAGCAAGCATAGTAAACATATAGGTATTTTTCTCCAAAAAACTAACTCCTAGAGCCACGATCGATCGTGCGTCGACACCCGATCGATCGATCGATCGATCGTGTGTCGGCACCCGATCGATCGATCGATCGATCGTGTGTCGGTACCCGATCGATCGATCAGTCATGCGTCGATACCTTACTAATCGACCGGTCATGCGTCGACGCTCGACCGATCGATCGATCGTGCCCATTCATGCCTGGGTCATGCGCCAGGACCCTCCTGGCGCACGACCCCCAGTTCTGCGATCTATTGGTCGCACACGACCGATCGATCGGTCGTGCGTCGGTACCCGATCGATCGACCGGTAGTGCGTCGATACCCGACCGATCGATCGATCATGTGTCGACACCCAATCGATTGATCGATCATGTGTCGACACCCGATCGATCAATTGGTCATGCCCATTCAGGCTTGGGTCGTGCGCCAGGACCCTCCTGGAGCACGACCCCCAGTTCTGCGGTCTATTGGCCGCACACGATCGATGGATTGGTCGTGCATCGACACCCGACCGATCGATCGGTCATGCATCGATACCCGACTGATCAATCCCGATCGATCGGTCGTGCCCATTCATGCCTAGGTCAGGTGCCAGGACCCTCTTGGCGCACGACCCCCAGTTCTGCGGTCTATTGGCCACACACGACTGATCATGAGTCGACACCCGACCGATCGATCGATCGTGCATCGGCACCTGACTGATCTACCGGTCGAGCGTCGACACCTGACGATCGATCGGTCGTGTATCGACACTCGATCAATCGATCGGTCATGTCTAGACCCAGGATCGATCGATCAATCATTCCCATTTATACTTGGGTCGGGTGCCAGGACCTTCCTGGAGCACGACCCCTAGTTCTGTGGTCTATTGGCCGCACACGATCGATCGATTGGTTGTGCGTCGACACCCGACCGATTGGTTGAGCCATCCTGCTTGGGCATGAGCGCCCAGTCCCTTCTGGTGCCCAGTACCCTACTCCTTGATCTACCATGCATCAGCGATCAACCAACCGGCCAGAGATCGACAGACACTGGACATCTCCAGTAGACAAGCTCGAGCATACTTCTGGTCGGCCACTAATAGGGGTTCGACAGACATCTTCTCTAGTCGACCCTTGGAAGAGGGTCGACAGATACTCCTGGTCAGCCCTTGGTAGGGGATCGGTAGACGCGACGGTCGACCCCGGACAACGGGTCATCAGACAAACTCCTGGTCGACCCTTGGCGGGAGGTCGGCAGATTCTTTCCAACACTTGTCAAGCCGCATCGACACCGACGAAATAGTTTTGCACCATGGAGTCCCAGCCAGCCAGGTTAGCACCTGCCTAGCTGGAAGGGGGCAACTGTGGGTGCAAAATCTAGCTAACGCCCAACAGTGGGACCCACAATCCTGCCTAGGGCCCACAAAGATGATAGTGGGACCCGCAGCCATGCTTGGGCCCACAAAGACGATAGTGAGACCCGCAACACTACCTGGGGACCACGAAGACGATAGTTAGACCCGCAGCCATGCATGGGGCCCACGAAAATGACAGTGGGACCAGCAGCCTGCTTAGGGCCCACGAAGACTATCCGGTGTCTGGTAAATGTCCCCAGATGATTTCCCAAACCCCGGGGTTACGTACGACGACTGAAATCCTCCCCCAGAACATCCTCCGGTATTGTAGATCGCCCAATGATTCAACCGTCAATCGAAAGTTTGGAGATAGCCAACCCTCGAGATTCCTCCATTGTTACAGATCACCCGAGGATTCAATCGACAACCAAGGGCTTGGAGAAAGCCAACCCTTGAATATCCTCCGGAGTTGAAGATCGCCCGGAGATTCAATCAACAACCGAGGGCTTGGAGATAGCCAATCCTCGGACATCCTTCGGCGTTGCAGATCGCCCAAGGATTCAACCGTCAATCGAGGGCTTGGAGACAACCAACCCTTGGGCATCCTTCGGCGTTGTAGATCGCCAAAGGATTCAACCGTCAACCGAGGGCTTGGAAATAGCCAACCCTCGGGCATAGTCCAAGGTGTTTCACACCGCCTCGGTACTCAAAAAGTCCGAGGAGATAGCCTTGATACTCAAAAACAAAGTCCAAGGAGACAACCTTGGCAGTCGAATACAAAGTCCAATGAGCCCTCACTGCCTCGGCATGCAACAAAGTCCAAGGAGACATCTTTGACACTTAAATAAAAAGTCTGAGGCTGACTGTAACATCCGCCCTAAACACACAAGGAATTGCTACATGCGTCTCTGCACTAACTTAGGGTTTCCCCTGAGTTCACACACGTAGCTACGTATCTACCGTGCACTAGTGCGAAGCACTCACGGAGCGTAGGCTTGGACTTCTCGCTTCCTCTAACTACGTTCTGTGTTTCGAGGAGATGGTATAAGAACCGTACATAATATTGATAAGGTGGAACCTTCAGGGACCAGGGTTTATGGCTTCCAACTTAGACTTGATCGACACACTACCCAAGTATACCATCGATCCTTTAAGTCCGAGTTAACCTGCGTGGCCACCCAGAGTGCGACACATGCTGCACTCCAATCCCCCCGGACTTACTATGTTCTCCCTCATACCCCTGCTCTCCACTTAGTATGGTAAACTCGTTGTCCCTCTATCTAGTGCCATGATGCAACTCGAGCGGTGAAGAATATCGTCAGACTCGAGTGCTCATATGACTCGGTTCCTTCCAGGTTGACCATATACATCGTACCTCCGATTACTCTGACGAGCAACCGGATCTGTCACCAGTCCAACTAATGACCACCTGGCCAGGGTTTAATACGACGTAGGTCAGACCAAGGAATGCACTCCCGTTAGGGGTGTGGATAGCCTGCAGGAGTGACATACTGATGCAATGCCAGCCGGGTAACCCAGTACACCGTGGTTTTGGAACACTGCATCTAGATCCTTACACATTGGTGCGCCAAAGCACCATACAACTTGTTAGTTCACCAGACATGGTTCCTCAGGGTTTAGAACCGTTTTACCCTAAGCAGAAACACGGTTTAGTGCACCGGTGTCTGCTCACCGATCTATGAACCGTGTTGGTTCCATTCGGCCACAGACATTGTGCCTGGTAATGACCGTGGTGGAAACACCCATGCTCTGTCATCCCAACAGCTTATCCTGATAGGACGACCAACCCTAATCAGAGCTGTGAACGTATTTGGGTTATATGGGACCAGTCCCTTGAGTCTCTCACTCAAGTGGATTACCATGTAGCCATGGCTCTCTGTTCTATAATCAGAACACGTATTAAGGTATGTACCAGGATGCAATCTTATACTATCAATCATACATAGCTAAACTATAGGTTTTTACGAGCTGTAGACCTCACTAATTCTAACAATCTCCCACTAGGTCTAACGAGGAATAACGGTGTTGAGCTCTGTAGCTTCTACATGCTGCCCAAAAGCCTTTGCAGGAATTCCCTAAAGGAATTGGCAGCATTGTCTGTAGATTCCACCTCCGTACCGCTACTTGCATTTTCTCCTATAACTGTCAGATTAAGTGGAGTTTGTACTTGATGGATTTTTCCTCACGGCGGTGCCTAGTCTCCTTGGACCTTGCTTACCGCTCTTCTGTTTGCAACAACAGATAACTGAGCCTCCGGTACGCGTCCCAAGTTCTTTAAGAAAGCTATATCACCTGGTAGACTACCTCGCATGCAACAACGTGCTCAGTCTTTGTGGTGGAGTCTGTGATGCACTTGCTTTACACTCTACCAACTACCGCTTCTAATCCCAAGATAAAAACAATTCCTGAAATTGATTCTCTGGAATGCACATCTGACACCAAAGTCAGACCTTGTGTGTCCAATCGATATCAGGACCTGTGAAGTACAAGCTAACTCACAATCCTTACTAGATGAGGACTTCTGAGTATACCCTTCACTTTAGTCTAGTGATCTGGACCCGGGTTCGACTGAAACTGACCCATGAATCCTGCTACGCAATAGATATCTAGCCTCGTAAACCGAATCTGGCTAGAATCTTATCTTCATGCGTAGCCTGTGACAGCAAGAGAATCTTGCTCTGGTAATCTCGAGTTACCTTGATTCCCAGAACATAACTCGCCTCACTAGGGTCTTTCACATCGAATTGTGATGACTACAAATCTTTACCGTAAACAATATTCCTACGTTATTTTCAATCAGTAGAATATCATTAACGTAAAGTACTAAGTACACTCTTGTAGCTTTTTTACTTTTCTTGTACCCACTTGGTTTATCATCATTCTGATCAAATCCGTATGAGTGGATTTCCTTGATCATTATAGATATTCCAACCTGGATGCTTGCATCAGTCATAAATAGACCTTCGCAACTTGCATTTCATATCTTCCTGACCTACTGACACAAACCCTGGGGCTATATTATCCATATGTCCTTTCCAAATTTTTGTTAGGGAATAACTGTCTTGACATCCATCAACCAGATCTCCCAACTATAATGGGCTGCGATGGATTAAGAGGATCCGAAATAGACTTTGGCATAGCTACCAGTAAGATGGTTTTGACATAGTCAATCCCTTCTCCTTTTGCAACTAATCTAGCTACTTGAGTCTTAACCGGGTGCTCTTCTTATACACCTCCTACACCCTGAAGGGTGATAGTGCTATAAGTGTCAAGACTGTTCCAAGGGATATTGATGCAAATTTGCCTCCATGGTTTTTTTGTCAGTCAGAGCTGTCGGAAGCTCCCACTACTTCTTCGTAGCTTTAGGGATCATCCTCCTGAAACTCTAGATTAACTATCGAAGTTTCTCCATAGTATCTATCAGGAGCTCTGACGCTCCCACAACGACGAGGTAGTGGTGGTACAAAGTGAATAGTTTCTACAGTACCTGGTATACTAGTTTCTGTATCATCTACTTCCACTACGTTTTCAGATGCGCACTCTCTACCAATACCCAGTAGTTCACCCAGAACTACCTTACCGGTAAACTTATGGTCTATAATATAATCTTGGTCTAGGTAGATGGTGTTCGTAGAATCGATTACCTTTCAAACTTCAAGATCATAGAATAGTCAACCTTATGCCTCCCTAGGGTAAACTATAAACAGATATACCTGGAACTACATCTCCATCTCATCCCTTTTGTTCTTTTGCACAAGTGCAGGATAAACCTATATCTAGAGACACTATAGTGTGAGCTTTTGCTTAAACCATAGCTCTCTATAGGTCTGAGGCACTGATCTAGATAAGATATAGTTTTATATATAAGCTACTGTTTTAAGGTACAACCCCACCAAAAGGTGGGTAGTACACTTGGCATTATTCATCATACTACAGACCATGTCAAATAGAGTATGATTCCTTCTCTCAGAAACTTCATTCTGACGTGTCATCCTTGGAGCATTTAACTGAGAGATAATCTCATGCTCCCTCAGGATCCTATGGAACTCGTCCGATAATGACTTATTCCTTCGATTAAATCGAAGAGTCTTCTATCGTCTAGGCGCTCTTGGAACCATAAACGTCAAAATTAACTAACTCTAATACCCTAGTGGCCCTTTTAGTTATTCTGCCTTCTAGATTACACTTATAGGTTAGAAGGATCTCTGATGAATCTGTGAACATAAACTCAACCTTCTGTTACCTCTGAATTTATCTGAGGCAAAATATCTAAATCAGAGGGGTCACAAATGGGATAGCTTCTCCGAAGAATTTAGATGAATTTCAATTAGACACTACAGCTGTCATGAAATATATTTTCGAATTAGGATTAAATACAAAGAGATTTGTCTGATCTATTCCTCTAACTATGAAGCTATCAATTCAGTTTAAGATACACACCTACGATGCTGTCTAAAACTAAAAACTTCATTTACCAAGGAGGAAACATAACTAAATCTTTAAAGATCAAAATCCGTGTTTCGGAAAAACTAAGACAATCATATCTAACAGCTTCTGCAGCGGCTTATGGCATCAGTACCTGTGTTAGGATTACTTCACTATAAAGTAGCCTTCTGCTTTCCTTGAATCTCTGTAGACCCGAAGTCTACATTCTAAGAAGCATAAGAACTGCTACTAGATAGCGACTCAACTCCTAACATCCTGAGGCCATACACTATCTTCAAATATCTCCTATACTTGCCAAAGCGGAAACACTTCCGTCCTTAGCGTTACCAGACTTAGGAGTCCACACCAGTTTCTGTACTAGAATAGTTTTTGATCTCTTATAAGTTACTCCCTTTGGTCCTTCTATAGAAGACCTAGGTTAAGCACTAAAGGCATTGTCTTTAATCTTGATCCCATCCTTTATCTCTTAGAAATCTTCTTAGAAGTTCTACGTTTGTCATGTCTAACTTGTTAAAGCTAAAGTCTCTGACAACGCCTTCAAAGGTTCCAGACAAGGATGCAAGACAGACGTCTTCCACTACCTCGTCATCTGGTACTATGTCTTTGGAATCTAGTTCGATCTGGAACTCAAGTATATGTTCCCGAACAAGCATATCCTCAGACATCTCGGTACCGACAAGTATCTTGGTAGAAAGGCGATGAATCGACTGACTTCGTCTTCCAAACATCTAATGCAAGTAAAACTTTACTTGAGAAGACCTGGCATATCTCTGACTTGCTTCTAAGGATTTGTCCGCAAGTCTGCTATAACACAGAACTTGCATATCTCCTCAGACTCTCGCTAGTCGTCATATGCCTTAGTTAGTGCCCTAGTGATATCTGGACCCGTTAGGTCTAGTACAGGGATATTTAGATTGCAATCCAATGTACGTTTACTATCCTAAGCATAAGCTAAAGATAGCACTTCCGCTCTACGTAGTTCGAGACCCGATAACTGGTTCTCTTATGGGATAGCGGATAAGGGAACTATATGGTTGAATAAAAAAGAATGCAGAAAAAACTTATTTTATAGATTTTTAAAACAAGCTAATTATATCCAAATGTCAGCGCTACCCCCACAGCGAAGATACCTCTATGGATTAATTAACCATGTATGTAAGATCTCGGAATCGACTACACCTGCCCTATGGGGCATCATGCAGCATCAATCCGCTTACACGGGCCTTTCTTTGACCCAGTCCAAATCTGCCAACTAATGGCTTTGATGAACCATGGTTATCTTTTGGCCAGTGCCATGTGATTCCCATTGTGCAAGCAACGGATGCCTCACATTCACTTCGGATGCTTACCCACAAGCCTAGGTAGTTACAACACGGGAGTTCATGCGGCCCCCACTAGGGTGGGATAAAAAGCCATTCTCTCCTCACCTCGTAATCACCATATCCCAAAGGAGACTGCTAAGTCATCTGGCATGGAAAAACATAACCCTCACCCTAGGGGATGTCGAGCTACGCCCTTCCACCCAGACACAAAACAGTTGGTTGTGGAGGCCAGAGGATCTCTAAAAGTCCACTCCTCAATCCTTTATTAAATTTGAGTGTTCTTTTATGCAAGATTGAGTGTATACTAAGGTCACGATAACCTATACACTAGACCCTGGTCATACCGTGCTCCCACTAGTGTTTCAAGCCTTTCGCGAAGCATTAATCGATCTCGGAATATCATAGTCCCTGCCTCAAGTGGATTTCTCCACTCAATGGTCATATTAAATATCCCAAGAACATTGATGCTCCGCAAACCTAGCTATTACACTAATGCCCTAGAGCCTAGCCTAAGGTCTGATAGACAGGAAAGGTCTCCCACTATTATGGCACCTTGCTTATAAATTTTACGAATAATGTCATAGTAGAATACCAACTCATTTTAGGTTTCGATGCTGGCCAAATAGGCACACCCGACAAATCGAGTGTTGACCTAATGGTGGCATAACCAAATGTGAGGAATTCATGTTATCATCAAGGGTCAATTAAATAATAGGTGTCACTAGTGGAATCCTATCCTAATAAGGTCGCTAGGACCTGAGGGGAAAGGGCATCCCTCTAACACAGATAATTAAATTATCGTATCGGGGTTCTCTATTGAAACATAAAAAACTATTGAAAGAAACAACCATACAACTGAATCAAGTTCAGGGTCCGACCCATGAACCTGACTGGCACAGTGCATGCTCTCTGTCTTCTTTGCAAGGTTTCTCGATCCGGTACAAGCCTCTATATACGATCTCTAGACGCTTTCTGCCCTTTGTCGTCATTGTGTACGCTTCGTCGGATCTCCATCGTCTGCCAAGGTTTTGCTCGTCCTTCCAGTGGTGGATCTCCGCGGCAAGTCCTCCTCTTCAATCTATAACCGAAAAAGCTCTAGTACGCATCGAACAAATACTCGCTCGTACATAATTTCCTAGAAAGAAAAGGAAAACAAACCTAACAAAAAGCCTGGGAATCAAGGGTGGTCAACCTCCACCACTTGCCCGACTATGGCTCTAAAACCTATCCACACACAGAAGAAAAAACATCCAGACAATATTCGCTAACACGGGGTCCGACCCCCGGTAGCAAGCAATCACATATCCAGATTAATTTTAGAAGCGGCGCCCTGCAAGAACATTCATATAACATACAATATATACTATGCATGATCTGTTGGAAATAAATCCATGGTAGAGGCCCGCAGCGGAAGCAAAGTGAAGGTTCGAGGACCGTAGGCGGTGTGCGTTACATATCAAAATTTTCATCGAAACGATCTACATATGCGTGTATGAAACTAGCATGGCAACTACGCGAACCCCTAACGACGATCTAACGCAAAAGAACAATCTAGCATGTATGCATGTTCTAATTATGTTAGATCTACTTGTTAGAGATCATACCTACGTGCGGAATCTTTCACCGCGACAAATTTCTTCTTTGTCGATGGAGACGGGCTACGGATCTGCTCGACATAGCTTCGGTGCGATGGACATAACTTTCTGCTTCGAACTTCGATTGGGCTGAAATTTGGACTGCAAGTAGCCAACTTCAAGACGCAACTTTTGCAACAAGTTTCACGTCGTTTGGATTTCTGTAGCTCCCGGAATCACAGAAACAACACTGATTTTCTGTGCAGATTCTGGACAGCAAAAGGTTGCGGGAGACGCCTTCTAGTTCACCCGATCTCACACGATGCACGGCACCTCGTCGATGGATCTCTGAGTGCCTCCATACGACGAGCCTTCTCCTTCTATAAAACACCATGCGAGGAAGACGAGTCGTCATCCAATGGCGCAAGCGAGGGAGAGAGAGACGGGAGAGGAGATGCGAAGAGAGGAGATGGGGTGGCTAGGGTTTCCCCCATGGCTTGGGCCGGCCCTAGGGCTTGCATGGCTCATTAATTTCGTCTCCCCCTCTCTCCCTATGCCTTATATAGGGTCGACCTTATCCTTACGGACAATGTTATCAGACCCGGACCGGACGTTGACCCGGTCTAGGGTCCGGGTCACGGGTCTCTGGTTCAACCGTCGGGTCAACCGGTTGAACCAATGATATATTTAAATAAATAAATAATATATATTAATATTAAAAATATTTTTTATTAACAAATATCTAAAGTTTAAAAATCTAAAATGCAAGTTTTGTACTATGTAGTGATGTGGTATATCATAAATTGCAAACATCAATATGAGCAACTATCAAGTTTTCAGTGACGCATAATCATTTAATAAGTTCAACCATCTAACAATTAACCAGATAAAGATCAAAATTTAAATTATTTAACTCTACGATAACTTAAGGCTATAAGCATAAGTCCATGACTATTAAAATCTCATAGATCTCTCCTTCTCCATGCACTCCAATCTTGATCCAATGATTCTCCAACAGGACCAAGACCAAGACCAATATCAGTCATATGCCTCTCCATTGTCTCTGTTACACCTCCATAGGGATCATTAGCAGCACCATCTTCAACTCTATTTTCAATGTTATTGCCGTTATCCACATCCAAGTCCAAATCATCATCCAACGTATCTAAGTTCAAATCAATATATGTATGACATCAATGCACGAATCACGATACATGTATAAGTTTATCAAAAATTATATAAATACATAAAGTACAAAATACAAACAGATAAATCATTAGCAATAAAGGATGACATTAATAGTTTAGTTACTCTGGATATGAGGATTTTGGATAGTGCAAGCTGCGAGATCTCGTCGAAAACTTTCAACTTCATCAATTGTTAATATTGGAGGCTCATCCTCCAATATCCAAGTGCCATTCTCAGTAAAATCTTCAAAATCAATTGGATCATACTTCTTTCTCTTCAAATAATTTCTATATAACATGTTAGATATTAAGAAATTAGAATGTCGTCAAATATAAATTAATTCTTTCATAATGAATCAAGTAGATGGATCATACCTCTGCTGCAGCCTTAAGTTGTAATGCACATAAACAAGATCATTTAGCCTTTGATGCTCCAAGCTATTTCTTTTTTTGGAGTGAATGTGCTCAAATGCACTCCAATTGCGCTCACAACCTGAAGCACTGCATGTTTGACTCAGCACACGAATTGCTAATTTCTGAAGATTTGGTGCACTGCTTCCATAACACAACCACCATTCATCTGTATGAAACATTATTGAGCACATAATTATATTTATAAAATAAAATAAATATGAGCTTTTAAACATTAAACATCATACCTGGAGGCATAACATTCCGATCACTTATGGCAGAGACTCGTCCAAAGTCGCCTTCTGCATTTCTAAACAGTCGCATCTCTTTTGTTAAAGAACTTCGTAGTGTAGGATTTCCATAGGCATACATTTCAATAACATCCAAGATCCCCGAAGTAGTTTGCCTATGTTTTGTCATTTCAATTGTATTGTACTGATTGCCGGGATTAAACCAATAACCTGTAGCATGAAGATTTTTATGGAGCTGATTGTCCCAACGAGTCTCAAGGATTCTCATATAAGGCTCTACTCTTTTCTTTCTCCTCTGAAATCTCTTTATCATTTCATCCTTAGCTTTGTGAAAAGCTTCGTAGAAATAGCCCATTGCAGGCCTATCATCACTATCAACGATACGTAAAACTCGAACAAGAGGCTCTGTGAGTTGTACCACGCATTCTTTCCAAAATGATGAATCTAATACATAGTCAACGAATTTTTTTGCCTTGCTTTCCTTGGCATATGCACACGAAGTCCACTCCCTAGATGTCACCATAGCTCGTAGTGCATCTTTCTGTGACAAAATACTTTGTAATGCAATAAAATTTGTGGCAAAACGTGTAGGAGCAGGACGAAGTATCTCTCTTCCACCTGTGTGTTTTCTCATTAAATGTAGTGCATAACAATGATTATATACATACTTCGTGATTTTTGAAGCATGTTCCACTACCGCACTTACCCCATCCAACTTTCCAATATCCTGCATCATTAAGTTCAAACAATGAGCTGCACATGGAGACCAACTAAGTGTTCGAAACTCATTTTGTAACAACCTTCCTGCCGCCACATAATTTGCCGCATTGTCTGTCACCATATGCACGACATTTTCAGGACCAACATATAAAACCACTTCCCTGAACAATTTATAGAGCATGTCTGCAGTCTTAGAAGCATCTGAAGCATCAACTGATTTTAGGAAAACTGTTCCTCTAGGACAATACCCCAAAAAATTGATAAGTGTTCTCCTGCATTGATCTGTCCATCCATCTGCCATGATGGTACAACCGGTCTCTTTCCATGTAACACGAAAACTTTCAACGAAACTCTTCACTTCCTCAACATTCTTATTCAATAAATAACCACGAAGGTCATGAAACCTAGGGCCTTTGTATCCAGGACCAAATCCAGCAATAGCATCTATCATCGGTTGGTAATTCACAGAATTAACAACATTGAATGGTATGCAAGTATCAATCATCCATTTTGATATTGCAAAATCACACTTTTCTTTAGCCTCTTTACCTTGCAGAACACTCCTAATAGAAGGTTGAGCTCCAGGAGTTGTCCTTGGCATAAAGTATGAGTTCAAATTTCCTTTCCGTCCTCGATCAACTCTGTTTATAGTTCCCACGCTATTTTTAGGCAACAGAGATGGATGTGGAATTTCTGTTTCGTCATCGTTCTGCGACTGCATGTATACTTGTTCATCTATATTATTTGGACCATATGAGCTTTGTTCATGATATAATTCTTTTACCTTTCTTTTTTTTGCAGCCAACTCTTCTATGTTCTGATGCATCTGATAACGAACATCAGCAGAAACCTTCTTACATGGCTCTGTATCGCCCTTCACCCCAGCTAGATGCTGCTTAAATCGGTTGATGCCACCACCTTTGAAAGTTTTCTGACAATAAAGACAGACCAATTTCTTCCCCTTTCCACCAGTTTCAGAAGATTCAGAAACTTCAATGCAGTGGCCCCATGCTGGGTCACTCTTCCCTCTCACAGTGTTTCTCGGAGGAGAAGAGGGTGGCATGGAACCGGTGGCTGATTCCATTGAGAATTAAAAATCCAGATACTGAATATCTATTTTTCCAACATGAACAAAGAAAAGTATTCAGTCATTCACAAATATATAATATGACTCATAACTAAGAAGAAAAATCAATAAACATTTATTTTACACTACAAAAGTCAATCATGCAGTTTGTAACAAATTCAGAGAACAGTTCATACAAAATTATAGGCTAATCGTCGAGGCTTCAATGCAATTAGTTTGTTTTTGTATCAATAGAGTTCGTAGGAAATTCAGAGACGCTTCAACGCAGAGAGTTTGTTTTTTTGCAGGGGCTGTGTTTGTAAAATCCAAACAAAAGATCCCCATGAGAAAACCAAACAACTTGGTTAAAAAAAAAAAAACAGAAACCCAAACAACATGGTTCTCAAAAAAAAAAAAGTGAAATGAGATCCAATCACTCAGTTCACTTGATTTTGAGAAACTCAAGTAACAGTTATTTCTCAAAATGACAGTGAAATGAGATCCAAACAGCCTACTTTTTTTAGAACCAGCAAACGGCTCTGTGGACAAAGGCGTAGCCAGACATTTATTTTGGGCTTAGCTTAAAGTAAACTAGAAGACGGCTCTCAAAATCCCAATTAGGGCTCAAAAATTATTCGCATAGACGAGAGAAATAAATAAATACACCCAGATCAACTATGATGATTGATGATGCACAATTGCCCATGCTTGCAAGTCAGCTACACTCAAGCAATACAAAATAGAAGTATAGAACTGAGCAAAACAATGAGATGCTTGTAAGTCAACGATTTCTAATACGATTTTGTAATTTTTTTTTTGATGGACCGTCTATGCTAGAGCGAGGCTCAAAGAGGTCCAGAGATTGGAAAGAGAGGAAGGCAGGCATAGTTGTTTATTTATTAAATTTCAAAATCATGTGAACATGACATCAACGGCCAAGATTCACATAGAGAAAGTTCGCTCCGCAATGTCCATCCTATGAGTTAAATAGGGAACCTCTCCTACATGGGAGAGAGAGGAAGTACTACCACCAAACCAAAAGCCCGATTTTTGTTTTTTTGCAGAACAAAGGGGATCAATGATATGCACAAGTTACCAACTATACTTGACGTGGCATCCGATCTGATCACCAACTATTTTCATGAAACCATGTAGTTTGGGTTTTCAACAGCACGGACTACAGAGTCCAATGTTATGCACTAGTTCTTGTTGGGAAAACAATAGAGTTCTATAACATTTGAATTCAAAATTCAAAACCAACAGTTCTCTGATCGGATGCCACAACAGTTACCAAGTCCTGAAATTCACCTCTCATTTGAGAGAGAGAGAGAGAGAGAGAGAGAGAGAGAGAGAGAAAGAGAGAGAGAGAGAGAGACCTTAGAGGAGACTCCGGCCGCCGGCCGGCGTGTTCGACGAAGGGCGGCCCGGCTTCGTACGGCGCTCGACAGTCGGACGTCCGCTCTAGTCTTCTAGGGTTCTCGCGTAGTCGGCGCCGCTCGAGATCGAGAGAAACAGAGAATCGAAGTTCTGATCTTCTGAAACGGTAAGTTTTATTCGGTTTATATCACGGGTTTTATTCGGTCCGGGTCAAACGGGTTTACATAAACCCGGCCGGTTCACAAGGTTTTTAACGGTTTGGGTGTATTTCCGATCTCACCTCTCAACCGAACCGGTCGGGGGTCCGGATCACCGGTTCACCGGTCCAACCGACCGGTCCGGTCCGGTTCTGATAACACTGCTTACGGATAAGCCTAGCGGATAGGATTGACTGATTCAAACCTCTCCCTATATATCTCTCATTTTATCTCTATCTTTTCCTTGTTTTCGAAAACGGTCAAAACCAGCCCGTTTTCTGCGCCTCTTGACCGACCCTTTCATCGGAGGTAACAACCTCCTGAAACTAATAGGGCCGGCCTTGACCAGTCTCTCACCACTCAGGGCCGGCTCCCTTAGTGCATAGTGGCGCATAGTATGACCAAAACGCCCTTATGTCACTAGTTGGTCGTTCCTCGTGTACGAGACTTTGCAAGGCACACATAAGTGAAGTGCACCAGTGATTTCACTATTCTCTGAGGTTCCCGTAGGGTGCCCCTAGTGAAGTCAACTAGTCAACTCGCAACATATCCCGGTGCATCGCACCCATGTGGCAAAGTCCACTTATGACAAGGAATTGCTACATGCGTCTCTGCACTAACCTAGGGTTTCCCCTTAGTGCACACACATAGCTACGCATCTACTGTGCACTAGTGCGAAGCACTCACGGAGCGTAGGCTTGGACTTCTCGCTTCCTCTAACTACATTCTGTGTTTCGAGGAGATGGTATAAGAACCGTACATAATGTCGATAAGGTGGAACCTTCAGGAACCATGGTTCATGGCTTCCAAGTCAGACTCGATCGACACACTACCCAAGTGTACCATCGATCCTCTGAGTCCAAGTTAACCTGCGTAGCCACCCAGAGTGCGACGCAGGCTGCACTCCAATTCCCCCGGACTTACTATGTTCTCCCTCATACCCCTGCTCTCCGCTTAGTATGGTAAACCTGATGTCCCTCCACTGGTGCCATGATGCAACTCGAGCGGTGGAGAATACCGTCAGACTCGAGTGCTCATATGACTCGATTCCTTCCAGGTTGACCATATACATCGTACCTCCGATTACTCTGACGAGCAACCGGATCCGTCATCAGTCCAACTGATGACCACCTGGCCAGGGTTTAATACGACTTAGGTCAGACCAAGGAACGCACCTCCCGTTAGGGGTGTGGATAGCCTGCAGGAGTGACACGCTGATGCAACGCCAACCGGGTAACCCAGTACACCGTGGTTTTGGATCACTGCATCCGGATCCTCACACATTGGTGCGCCAAAGCACCACACAACTGGTTAGTCCACCAGATATGGCTCCTCAGGGTTTAGGACCGTTTTACCCTAAGCAGAAACACGGTTTAGTGCACCGATGTCTGCTCATCGATCTGTGCACTGTGTTGGTTCCGTTCGGCCACAGATACTGTGCCTGGTAATGACCGTGGTGGAGACACCCACGCTCTGTCATCCCAACAGCTTATCCTGATAGGGCGACCAACCCTAATCAGAGCTGCGAACGTATTTAGGTTACATGGGACCAGTCCCTTGAGTCTCCCACTCAAGTGGATTACCATGTAGCCATGGCTCTCTGTTCTGTAATCAGAACACGTACTATAATACGTACCAATATACATTCCTATACTATCAACCATACATAGCTAAATACTAGGTTTTTACGAGCTATAGACCTCACCAATTCTAACATGATCTACTCATAGAACCCAGATGGTGGCACATATTATTCATACGCGCACATGACGGGTTCATGAAAAAACATAAAACACACACCACTAGCGTGCTCTGATACCAATTGTTGAAAATAAATCCATGGCAAAGGCCCGCAGCAGAAGCAAAGAGTAGTTCCGAAGACCGAGAGCGGTGTGCGTTACATATCAAAAATTTTATCGAAACGATCTACACATGCGTGTATGAATCTAGCATGGCAACTACGCGAATCCCTAACGTCAATCTAACACGAAAGAACAATCTAACATGTATGCATGTTCTATCTATGCTAGATCTACATGTTAGAGATCATACCTGTGTACGGATTCTTTTACCGCGACAAGTTTCTTCTTTGTCGATGGAGACGAACTCGGATCTGCTTGACATAGATTTGGTACGACGGCCATAACTTTCTGCTCCGAACTCGGATTGGCCTGAAATTTGGACTACAGGTAGACAACGTCGAGACACAACTTTTGCAATAAGTTTCACCTCGTTTGGACTTCTGTAGCTCCCAAAAGCATAGAAACAACATTGATTTTCTATGCAGATTCTGGACAGCAAAAGGTTGCGGGAGATGCCTTCTAGTTCACCCGATCTCGCACGATGCACGGCACCTTGTCGATGGATCTCTGAGTGCCTCCATCCGACGAGCCTTCTCCTTCTACGAAACACCATGCGAGGAAGACGAGTCGCCATCTAATGGCACAAGCGAGGGAGAGAGAGACGAGAGAGGAGATAAGAAGAGAAGAGAGCGGGCAGCTAGGGTTTCCCCATGGCATGGCCAGCCCCTAGGGCTTGCATGCCCAACCCCCCTCTCTCCTTTTCCCTTATATAGGGCCGGCCTATCCATATGAATAAGGATATTACAGATAATTTTGGCTGATTCAAACCTCTTCCTATATATCTCTTCTTTTATCTTTATCTTTTCCTTGGTTTTGAAAACGGTCAAAACCAGCCCATTTTCTGTGTCTCATCACCAGCCCATTCATTGGAGGCAACAACCTCCTGAAACCAATGGGGCTGGCCTTGACCAGTCTCCCAACACTTAGGGTCGGCCCCCCTAGTGTATAGTGGCGCATGGTATGACCAAAACGCCCTTATGTCATTAGTTGGTCGTTCCTCGTGTACGAGACTTTGCAAGGCACACATAAGTGAAGTGCACTAGTGATTTCATTGTTCTCTGAGGTTCCCGTAGGGTGCACCTAGTGAAGTCAACTAGTCAACCCGCAATATGTCCTGGTGCATCGTACCCATGTGGCAAAGTCTACTTATGGCAAGGAATTGCTACATGCGTCTCAGCACTAACCTAGGGTTTTCCCTTAGTGCACACACGTAGCTACGCATCTACCATGCACTAGTGCGAAGTACTCATGGAGCGTATGCTTTGACTTCTTGCTTCCTCTAACTACGTTCTGTGTTTCGAGGAGATGGTATAAGAACCGTACATAATGTCGATAAGGTGGAATCTTCAAGGACCAGGGTTCATGGCTTCCAACTTAGACTCAATCGACACACTACCCGAGTGTACCATCAATCCTCTGAGTCCGAGTTAACCTACGTGGCCACCCAGAGTGCGACGCAGGCTGTACTCCAATCCCCCCGGACTTACTATGTTCTCCCTCATACCCCTGCTCTCCTCTTAGTATGGTAAACTCGTTGTCCCTCCATCTGGTGTCATGATGCAACTCGAGCGGTGGAGAATACCGTCAGACTTGAGTGCTCATATGACTCGGTTCCTTCCAGGTTGACCACATACATCGTACCTCCAATTACTCTGACGAGCAACCGGATCAGTCACAAGTCCAACTGATGACCACCTGGCCAGGGTTTAATACGACGTAGGTCAGACCAAGGAACGCACCTCCCTTTAGGGGTGTGGATAGCCCGTAGGAGTGACACGTTGATGCAACGCCAGCTGGGTAACCCAATACACCGTGGTTTTGGATCACTGCATCCGAATCCTCACACATTGGTGCGCCAAAGCATCACACAACTGGTTAGTTCACCAGACATGGTTCCTTAGGGTTTAGGACCGTTTTACCCTAAGCAGAAACATGGTTTAGTGTATCGGTGTCTGCTCACCGATCTATGCACCATGTTGGTTCATTCGGCCACAGACACTGTGCCTGGTAATGACCGTGGTGGAGACACCCATGCTCTGTCATCCCAACAGCTTATCCTGATAGGGCGACCAGCCCTAATCAGAGCTGCGAACGTATCTAGGTTACATGGGACCAGTCCCTTGAGTCTCTCACTCAAGTGGATTACCATGTAGCCATGGCTCTCTGTTCTGTAATCAGAACACGTACTAAGGTACGTACCAGGATACAATCTTATACTATCAACCATACATAGCTAAACTATAGGTTTTTACGAGCTGTAGACCTCACCAATTCTAACACCATCTTGGCATCCCAACCTCAGGAGTCTTGGTTATTGGCTATTGGATCTTGGTCATCACAATGACACCCTCGCTACCTCGGTATGAAACGAAGTCCAATGAGACAGCCTTGACACTCGAATACAAAGTCTGAGGCACCCTCGTTGTCTCGATATGCAACAAAGTCGAAGGAGACAGCCTAGGCACTTGAATACAAAGTCCGAGGTGTTTCACACAACCTCGGCACTCAACAAGCCTAGAGAGATAGCTTTGGCGCTCGCATACAAAGTCCGAGGTGTTTCATACCACCTCGGCACTCAACGAACCCTGAGAGATATTCTTCAGCACTCGCAAACAAAATCCAAGGTGTTTTACATTGCCTCTGCACTCAACAAGCCTAGAGAGACAGTTCTGACGCTCATAGACGAAGTCCGAGGTGTTTCACACCGCCTCGACGCTCAACTAGCCCAGAGAAACAGCTTTGGCACTCGTAAATAAGCCCAAGATGTTTCACACCTCCTCGACGCTCAACGAGCCCAGAGAGATAGCTCTGGCACTCGAAGACAAAGTCCGAGAAGTTTTACACCGCCTTGGTGCTCAACTAGTCAAGAGAGACAGCTCAGGAGCTCGCAGACAAAGTTTGAGGTGTTTCACACTACCTCAGTTCTCAAAAAGCCCAGAGAGATAGCTCTGGCACTCGTAGATAAACTCCTAGGTGTTTTACACCGCATCGGTGCTTAACGACCCCAAAGAGAAAGGTCTAGCTCTTGCAGACAAAGTTTGAGGTGTTACATACTACCTCAGTGCTCAACGAGCCCAAGGAGACAACTCTAGCGCTTATAAATAAATTTCGAGATGTTTCACACCGCCTTGATGCTCAACGAGCCTAGAGAGATCGCTCTGGTGCTCACAAACAAAGTCTGAGGTATTTCACACTGCCTCGACGCTCAACAAACCCAGAAAAATAACTCTGGTGCTCACAGACAAAGTTTAAGGTGTTTCATACTGCCTTGGTGCTCAACGAGCCCAAAGAGACAGCTCTCCGCGATCATAGATAAAGTTTGAGGTGTTTCATACTGCCTCGGTACTCAACGAGCTCAAAGAGACAGCTCTAGCACTTACAGACAAAGTCCAAGGTCTTTTTACACCGCCTCGGTGCTCAACGAGCCCAGAAAAACAGCTATGTGCTCGCAGAAAAAGTCTTAGGTGTTTCACACCATTTCGACGCTCAACGAACCCAGAGAGACAACTCTAGCACTCGCAGACAAAGTCTGAGGTGTTTCACACCACCTCGGCGCTCAACGAGCCCAAAGAGAAAGCTCAAGCGCTTGCAGACAAAGTTCGAGGTGTTTCACACCGCCTCGGTGCTCAACGAGCCCAGAGAGACATCTTTGGCGCTCGCAGACAAAGTCTGAGGTGTTTCACATCGCCTCAGTGCATAACGAGCCTAGAGAGATAGCTCTGGCACTCATAGACAAAGTCCGAGGTGTTTCACATCGCCTCGGCACGCAATGAGTCTAGAGAGACAACTCTGGCCCTAGCAGACAAAGCCCGAGGTATTTTACATCGCCTCAGCACTCAACGAGCTGAGAGAGATAGCTCTAGCGCTCCGCCTTAGTGCTGCCCAGAGAGATAGCACTAGCGCTCGTAGACAAAGTCCGAGGTGTTTCACACCGCCTCGATGCTCAACGAGTGGAAACAGAGATGGCTCTAGCACTTTCAAACAAAGTCTGAAGCATCCAACGCTTCGACACTCAACAAGCCTAACACCCTGCTCTTGGCAAACTTCGGGCAAGGACATTGATCCCCCTGAGGGTCGTTGCTCGGCCGGGCAACTTTAGGGATCAGGGTTTTTGGGCCCTAGACCGACCGGGTCCCCTGATTGATCGGTTACTTTTGATCGATCAAGGCACAGACCGACCAGCCGCCCCTGACCGTCCCATCTCCCTAGCGGGCGATTGGTCACTATCGACCAAGCCATAGATCGACCGACCATGCTTGACCAACCCTCCTCCCTGGCCATCGGTTGGTCGCGACCGACCGAGCCACAGCCCCGCCGGCCGCCCTTGACTGATCGGGCCTCTCTGGCGGTCGATCAGGATTCTACTACGGCTGGCCACCAGTTGCGCCCAGAGACCAACCCCTCCCTGGCGGTCGGTTGGTCTCGACTGACCGACTGCACTTGGCCGATCGGGGCACCGCCCGCCCTAGGCCGACCGGGCACCGACCGTCTGCGACACCCGGCGACCGACTGCCCCCTCGTGTGACCGTTGGCAGCGACCCGACACGATTTTGGTCGGCCCTTGGCAGGGGGTCAGCGGGCGCGATTGTCAGCCCCGGACGACAGGTCGACAAACAGACTCTTCGTCGGCCCTTGGTAGGGGGTCAGCGGGCGTGACGGTCAGCCTCGGACAGTGGGTCGGTGGACACACCCCTAGCCAGCCCTTAACAAGGGGTCGGTGGGTGCGACGAACTCCCCTGAGATCGGGTCGGCAGAAAAACTCTTCGTCGGCCCTTGGCAGGGGGTCGGCGGGCGCAATGGTCGGCCCGGATAGTAGGTCAGCAGACACTCCCCTGGCCAGCTTTTGGCAGGGGGTCGGTGGGCATGACGGTTGGCCTAGAAAAGCAGATCGACAAACTGACTCTCCGTCGGCCCTTGGCAGGGGGTCAGCGAGCTCGACGGTCACTCTAGGACAGCAGGTTGACAGACGGACTCTTCGTCCGCCCTTAGTAAGGAGTCGGTGGGTGCGACGATTAGCCCCGGACATTGGGTCGATGGATACGCCCCTAGCCGGTCTTTGGCAGGGGTCGGCATGCGCAACGGTCAGCACCCAGACATCGGGTCAGCAAATAGATTCTTCACGACCCTTAGCAAAGGGTTGGCGGGCGCAATGGTCGGCCCCAAACAGCGAATCAGCTGACACACCCCTAGTTAGCCCTTGGCAGAGGATCGACGGGTGTGATAGTCGACCCCGGACAACAGGTCGATAGACAGACTCTTCGTCGGCCCTTGACAGGGGGTCGGTGGGCATGACGATTGGTCCCGGATAACAGGCCGGCGGACACTCCTTGGTCGGCCCTTGGCATGGAGTCGGCAGACACAATGGTCGGCTCTGGAAAGCGGGTCGACAGACAGACTCTTCGTCGGCTTTTAGCAAGGGGTCAGTAGGCATGACAGTCTGCCCCGGACAACGGGTCGGCGAACACGCCCCTGGTCGGCCCTTGGCAGGGGGTCGACGAGTGCGACAGTCGACCCCGGACAATGGGTCGGCAAACAGACTCTTCGTCGATCCTTGGTAGGCAGTTGGCGGGCGTGATGGTTGGCCTCGGATAGCGGGTCGACGGACACACCCCTAGTCAGCCCTTGGCAAGGGCTCGGCGGGCGCGATGATCGACCCCAGACATCATGTCGGTAGACAGACTCTTCGTCGGCCCTTGGCAGCGGATCTGCATGTGCGACGGTCGGCCTCGGACAGCGGATCGGCAGACACGCCCCTGGCCGACCCTTGGCAGGGGGTCGGCGGGCGCGACGGTCGGCCCTGGACAGCGGGTCGACAGACTATTCATCGGCCCTTGGCAGGGTGTTGATGGTCGGTCCCAAACAGCTGGTCGGCGGACACGCCCCTGGATGGCCCTTGGCAAGGGGTCGGCAGGCGCTACGGTTGGTATTGGACAGCTGGTCGCCAGACAGACTCTTCGTCGGCCCTTGGCAAGGGGTCGATGGGCGCGACGGTTGGCCCCGGACGGCGGGTTGACGGACATGCACGACGGTCGGCCCCGGACAGCGGGTTAGCAGACAAAACTTGATAGGCTCTTGGCATGGGGTCTACAGATTATTTTGAAACACTCATCAAGACACCTCAACATCAACAAACCAGTTTTGCACCATAAAGTCTGAGCCAACTAGGTTAGCACATACCTAGCTCGGAGGGGGTAACCGTGGGTACAAATTCTGGCTAACGCCTGATGCTGGGATCTGCCAGCCCTGTCTGGGGCCCACACATACTATCTGGGGTCTAGTAAATCCTCCCGGGTATTTACCAAAACCCCAAATATTCCCAAACCACTATAAATAACAAGCAACAAATATTCCAAACTAGAATTCATTATTCTCATTTCCACTTTCTGTTTTCTAGAGCACTCTGAGCCTTCTGGTGATCAGACTCTAGTCAAGCTTATTCCACCCTCCGTCTACTTGTGCAAGCACTCCTCAGTCTGTCGAGAGTAGCTCTACTTCTTCAAAGATAGTGAATTCAAAAGTTGTGTTTTATCACACGGAGACGTAGGCTTCGGCCGAACTTTGTCACCACATCATGTGTCAACTCTCTGTGTGTGTGTGTGTGTGTGTGTGTGTGTGTCTCCCACTACTTTACAGTGTCTTTTGTTGTCTTTCAACATCATATTCAATATATTTTCCAATGACATAGCTAAGCACGTGATAGCTCAATGCTCTTCAGCGCACCACATCTTGAAGGCCAACACCTTCCATCGACTATTGAAAATGGATCGTACAATGGCTGTATCTCCCCCACAGCAACCGCCTTAGTGGCCCTATGGTCGAGCCGGCCCTGATCATAACCGTCCGTTGCATCGATACCCAACAGGCGCATCGGAATATCCCTAACCGACATGCAAAAGAACAATTTTGATTGGTCACTGACATTGGCTCTAGCTTGGCACTTGATCTCTGTTGTCTATTTGCCTGCCAGTTGGGACTGACTGCGATGCACCAGTCGGGTATGAGCGTAACAAACAGTTGTACTATGGGCGTAGAAGATGGGGCCGAGAAAGGGGTACCCGATTTGGGTTCAGAGTCCTTGGCCATCATAAGAGATTCTGATCTCTAGCCATCTCGTCCCTTGGGCCCCATGCATGATCGCGAGACATCTCCGCTGTTCACATAGACAAAGAATTCTTCTCGATGGATTGAAATAAGAAACGACTCCTCATGTTACCCGCATCGTCCCGCGATATCCAGACTATAGCCGGTGGCCATGCCAGTTTATGTAGTAGAAGCCGGCGGCCATGGACACCATCGTACTTCTCACAATAAGGCCCACGTGGCATCTTGTTTTTTAAGGGGGACTTAGTGAGAGGTCCTTGACAAAAGATCGGTTTAAGGAAAAGAACAGCCAACAAGATGGTGTTGCACCAGGTTCCTCCTGAAAAGAATGCAACTGGAGCAAATTCCACACGTGAATTTTATCCCTTTTTAATAACCAATCTGCCTCTTAGTGGATGCCCCTCTGTCCTTGTTGTAACAGGACTCGACCAGCGAATTTGCTATGGTGATTTCAATGTAGCAATTTTTTTAAGACACGATTTCACGAAGAAAATAAATTGCTACAGTAATTTTACTGTAGCAAAAGAGTAACAATCTATGCAGATTATTATAAATCTGTGATGATTGGAACTGTTGTGGTAGTGATTTCATTGTAGCAAAAAAAAATTCCTTGACAATTTCTAAAAAAAAGAGAGGCTAAAGTGATTTCAATGTAGCAAAAAAGTAACAATTTGCATGGATTGTTTTGTGCAAATTGTTACTATTTTGCTACAGTAATTTCAATGTAACAAAAAAAAAACAACATGATTTAAATTTTTTTTGCTTCACTGAGTAAAAGAGTAAAAATTTATGAATATTTTTACTTTTTGCTACAGTATTTTTGTTAGGTTAGGATCAGTGGCTATATGTACAGCCGCATGTAAGGGTCTTACTCGTGTACAACCGAGTCACTGATGGCTGGAGTAAAAGAAATATTTTTCTATCAAAAAGTTAAGGCTAATTAACCATATTGGTTGTCTTTATCACTAAAATCAATAGGTTAAGAGTAGTGAAATATCACTTAAAAGGGTTATTTTAACTTTGCCCCCCAAATTTTGGCTTGAATTACACTTTACCCCACATATTTTTCATTAATTAGACTTTACCCCCCCAAAACCAACTGTTCCGTCAGCTCACCATCTAAGAGACAGGCTGATCTGACGGAAAATAAATAAAGTTTTGGGGGTGAGTTGACGAAACAGTTAGTTTTGGGGGGTAAATTCTAATTAATGAAAAATATGGGGGGTAAAGTCTAATTCAAGGCAAAATTTGGGGGGCAAAGTCAAAATAACCCTAAAGACCTGGGTATTTTAGTCAGATAAAATTTGCCCAGCCACGTTGTCTAAACCGTTGAGGCTCATCGCCGTCCGCTCCGGTCCCGAGCAACGTGCCGTGCGCTTTGCAGCGAAGCCCAGCCACCGGCCCACCACCTCATCGTCCGCTCCTCCTCCTACCGTCCCGCCGCGGCGTCCGCGGGCGCTCAAGCCTGCTCACTCCCGTGATTTCCGACAGGGTTCTTGACCTAATTACGCCGCTGGCGCTGCCACCGTTCTAGGAACACGAGCACCGGCCTGCCGAGAACCTCCCGCTCCCCGTGATGATCATCTCCGTCCGCAGGAAGAGCAGGTCCGACGGCCGCAGGTCGCTCCACCGCTCCTGCGCGGTCCCGTCGCCTCCGCATCCCGATACGACGATCCGGTGGTCGCACCGCGGCTCGAGAGTCTCCCCGCCGCCCGCCGGCATCGTCGGAAGGATCCCATCCTTCCTCACCCTCTCCAAGCGCCCCACTCCCGCCGCCGCCCGCAGCGCCACGCAGTCCACCGACCTTCGTGGTTTCGGCTCGTCCGGGTTGGCCCGGTCGACAACGACCCGCAGCAGTACGCTGGTGGACTTCTCCCCCGCCGAGGAGTGCCGCCCGGAGACCCTCCTCCCCGGTTCGTTCGCGGGCCCGTCACTGCCTTTGCTCCCTCTACCCTTCTTGCAGTTCGGCTCACCCTCTGCGTCCGGCTCGGGTTTCAGTCCGGGGACGAGGAGGAGGTCCTCGGGCTCAACCCGGCCACGGCATAGTGGGCAGGAGGAGTGGGCGTCGAGCCACGTGTCGACGCACTCGACGTGGAAGGCGTGGCGGCACTTGGGGAGAAGGCGGAGCGCCTCCTCGGGGCCGAACCGGGCCAAGCAAACCGCGCACTCGAGACCCTCTTTCTGCCCTAGCAGGGATCCGAACCGGAAGACGGGGAGTCCCTCGACCACCGCCCGCTCCACCCCGGAGTCGCGGCGCCGCCCAGAGGTGGCGGGAAACCCGGAGACCGCGCCGCTGCCCGAGTCACCGCTGTCCTCGCGCTTACAGTGCCTGGCGTAGAGTAGGAGGAGGAAGGTAAGGGAGAACATGGCGGTGAGGACGCCGGTGATGACGGCGATGTTCGGGCGGAGGTACTTGGAGGGCGGAGTGATGGAGAGGGCGGAGTGGCCGGCCGGAGGTGGCGCGTCCTCGGCAAGGAGGGCTCGCGGGAAGTGGGAGAAGTAGAAATTGGAACCCATTTCACCGGCTGCCGCGGGGTTGGTGGTGGTGAATCGAGGTGGAGATATAAGGAGCAGTGAACCGACACCGCCAGTGAGGTACACGGGAAACGTACAGGGAGAAGAAGACAAAAGCATCTGTTTCTCTCTAATAGAGTAAGCTTTTGTTTTCTCGTGGTGAGAGTAAGGGAACAGTACTGTGTCGGTTTCCAACTGTTTGGTGTCAGCTTTATCGTGGGGGCGCGGTGCGCTTCCCGGGGATGCGATGACCTGCACCACCGTTGCTGTGCCGGCACCGCCGCCGGGTATCTATGCTCGACAGACAGTACAGGAGGCGGTGGTGGATGCTCCAGCTACCTGTACAAATTACCAGTCCAACCAGCAGGCCGCAGGCAGCAGCCTGAGTTTGAGTATATAGTGACGAACAAGAGACACTGAATTGTTTTTTAAAATATAAGAAAAATACTACTTAGTCCCAAATATTTAATCCCAATGATCAATCCGATTGACGTGTCCTTGTCACAGTCCTCTGTTGCACCCAGTACCGATCAGTGAGTCACATTCCATCTGGATCGGCCGGAAAAGTGACGCTATGATCGGATGTAACGCAATCATTCGGGACAAGTGCTTAATAGCACTTCTCAAAGAGGTTTTTACCGAAATGGCCACCAACTCTCAACTATTGTTGAGAATGGGCCAGATTGCTTTTTGCTTTACCAAAATGACCACTGAAACTCTTTGGGACCTAACTACCCTTTTACTTTACTACTAAAAACCTAGCTTCCATTGAGTCGCCCTTCACTTCCCTCATTTGGATGGCAGCTTCCTCCACCTCTTTCGACGGCAACTGAGGGACAACCGGCCACCCATTTCAACGGTGTTCATCAAATCCCGTGAGTCTTCCTTCACTTCACCCCTTTCGACGGCTCCTACACTTCACGCCCTTTCAACGACTCCTATACTTCACCTCCATCCTTTGCGATTTTTTTCATATATGTTTGATTAACTTCTTCATTGTACCATTTGATTACTTTTGATTTCATTAACAACAACAACCAATCGAGAAAAAAGAATGAAATCAACAAAATGTAGTTGAATATTAACAGCACATTTTAGGACGAAAGATGGACGAAAAATGAACGAAATTGATAAAATTGACTATTCATCATTATAGTTAGGACGAAAAAGGGATGAAATCGACAAAATTAGCTGAATTTATATTATATTGGTCGTGATGAGTCCTACACTTCACCCCCTTTCAACGACTTCTATACTTCACCTCCATGCTTTGCGATTTTTTTCATATATGTTTGATTAACTTCTTCATTGTATTTGATTACATTATGATTTCATTAACAACAACAACCAATCGAGAAAAAGGAACGAAATAAAAAAAAAAGTAGTTGAATATTAACAGCATATTTTAGGACGAAAAATGGATGAAAAATGAACGAAATTGATAAAATTGGCTATTCATCATTATGGTTAGGACGAAAAAGGGATGAAATCGATAAAATTAGCTGAATTTATATTATATTGGTCGTGATGAGTCTAGTATGTATTGGTCGTGATGAGTCTAGTATGTATTGGATACGTATGATTAATTTTTGGTATCAAATTTGGTATTGTTGAGTTTTGATATTGTGGTTCTATGCTTAAAATAGTAACATCACATTGTAGGATAAAAAAATGATGAAATCGATAAAATGATTAATCTTTGATATCAAATTTTATATTGCTGAGTTTTGATATTGTGATTCTATGCTAACAGGGATTTGAAATATGGATTCAACATTACCGATACTTTGTTGTTACGATGGAGAATTGTTATATTTGAAAGAAAAATACGAGTACAAGGGTGAAAGAACTAAAAGTATCATTTTATCTACAAAATCGGATTTTGACTGTCTTCTTCAGGAAATTTATAAGATTACAAATGATAGTCTCAAAAGTATGAAATCACAATGAAGGTTTTATATCCAAGTACACTTGCATGTCCTCCTGCCGAAATTGTGGATGATAATGATGTTGCAGTATTTATTGCCCATAACATTCGAGCCAATAATAGCAATGTCCCATTGCTGATAAGTAGAGTGCTGAAAAATCCGAGATCTATTGATAGGTCGATTGAAATCGAACCACTCGGTAGTAAGAGGAAGTTAAAAGAAACGACACAGGTGTCTCGTAAAACACCTTGTGTAGTTACCCCTCCCGTTGACTTAAAAAATATCTCGACATCATCGGAGCTTCATTGTTCGATATTGTCATCATTCGGTGTTGGAGATTTGCATACGGATAAAAAGATTGATATTAATTATGGCGAGGATTTCAGTTTTGTACCATGCACACTAGATGTCAGTCAACGTATTGAGTACAAGAGTGTGGAGAAACCTAAAGACAACCCTCTATTATTTGACATTGTTATGAATGACAGAAGGTATGAATAATTTTTTCAAATATCTTATATTGTAATTCTGATGATTAATTAGTTCATGTACTTATATGTTTTTAAATAATATATGCCCAGTAAGGTGAATACAGATGACGATCATAATGGGTCAAGAAGAGATGCAAAATTATCTATAGATCTTAACCAGAAGCCTGCTGGTTGTCATGTATTGGAGGAATTATTCATTGACACTCCTGTGGATATGGTAGTATCTCCAAAGCACACTCAACAGAATAGTCAGCTGAAGGATAAGGATATTATCTGTAAGCAAGAAGGAAGTAAGACTGAAAAACAAAGAAGGAAGAAAGAAGTACCACTGAGACATAGTCAGAAATAGTGTTTTGCCAGCAGTAGTTGGATGGAAAACGATGAACGTAAGTCTTCAATACCTGATTCGGTTATGGTTTATGAAGACAAATACGTACCTAACAAATTCCCTATTGCTGTTGAAGTAAAAGATGATTATCAACATCTTTATCCTAATCAGATGTTTATAGATAAAGACACATTGATCAAGATGGTACAGAAGAATGCTTTATTTACAAACACTCAGTACAAGGTGATGAAGTCCAGCAGAACAAGATATGCATTAAAATGTAAAAGAGAAAATTACAGTTGGAGATTACGTGTAAGTAGACAAAAAAGGTGTGATGTTTTCAAAATTACTTTCCTAGGCCTACACAACTGCTCATTGCCGCAGCGTGGAATTGATCATCGACAAGCTACAAGCAAGTTGATATGTGATTTTGTGAAAGCTCGAATAGAAGCACATGTATTGTACTCTCCCAAAGCAATTATATGTGATGTACAAGAAGAATTTGGTGTGCAGATCACTTATCGAAAAGCATGGCTGGCAAGGGAGATGGCAATTACTCTTTTAAGAGGCTCATACGAGGACTCGTATGTAATCCTTCCAGCATATTGTCATGAAGTTGCACAAAATAATCCTGGAACCATCACTAATATTTTAAGGGAATGAGACAGATTTAAGACTGTTTTTATGGCTCTTGGTCCATGTTTACGTAGTTTTCAAAGACAAAATCTAAGACCAGTAATAGCCGTTGACGGATCTCATTTAAAAGACAAGTACAAAAGTACTTTATTTATTGCAAGCACTTTGGATGGAGACAATCATATATTTCCCGTGGCTATTGGGATTGGTGAATCGGAGAACAATGAAAGTTGGAATTGGTTCTTAACACAACTGCAGGACAGCTTGGGTCAAGTTAATGATTTGGTTATTATATCCGACCGACAAAAGGCTTTATTGGCTCAAGTTCCTATTGTCTTTCCGGATGCTATACATGGTTATTGTGCGTTCCATATTTCGCAAAACATGTATGCCAAATTCAAACAACAAAGATTATACTCTTACTTTTATACAGCTGCAAAGGCAACAAGAGAATCAAAGTTTCATCACGTGATGGAAACTATAAAGCACATGAATGAAGATGCACATGACTGGTTACGAGAAATTGAGCCAGCAAAATGGACTACAGCGTATTTCACACGTAGAAGGTATAATATTATAACCATAAACAGTTCTGAACGTTACAATAGTGTCCTAAAAGATATCAGAGAACTACCCATCACTATGATTTTGGAGCAATATCGGTTAAAGCTCCAGGCTTTATGGTTCAAACGAAGAAATACGGCAACAACTTTGACAACAAAACTAACAAAATGGGCAGAAAATCAGCTAGCCGGAGATATGGATAGAGCTCGTGGCACAGCGTGTCATCCTATTAATCTCGATGAGTATATGGTCAGATCTATATAATATTGTGATCATGTAGTTTTAAGCAATCGAAAATGCTCATGCCGTAAATTTGATGTGATGGCCATACCATGTTCACATACATTAGCCGGAATTGCACAGTATGAGATGGATCCTTATCTATTTTGTGCACACTACTATACAGCGGATAACTACAGGGCAACCTATGCAGAATCTATCTATCCAGTTGCTGATAAAAGTGAGTGGAAGACCCTAGAAAGTATTCAATCAGCTAATAAACTAATCTCATCCATTGGAAAAAAAAACAGCGGGAAGGCCAAAGAAAAAAAGAATTCTCTCACAGGGTGAGGAACGCCGGGCTGTCAAATGTGCTAGATGTAAACGTGCTGGACATAATAAAAAATCATGTAACTTTCCTATTATTGCAGAGTAAAGATATCATGTTTTTTTACTTGTTCCTTTATGACTTTACACATACTTCTTCCAGTCATTATAACATGTCTGACTGAATTATTGAAATCACTATGATTTTGGAGCAATATCAATTAAAACTCCAGACTTTACTTGTTGTTATATATGCATATTATGATATATATTATTGTTTTTAATTTCTGCATTTTTATTGAACATTTATAAAACTTATTAAATGACATGATTATACAGGTATCGTACCTATGGCAAATAAATACTACACTTGGGAGGCTGAAGGTCACTTATCCAAGTTCCAAAGCGAGCATCTCCCTCCTGATAAACATCATGATATCCCTTTGGATAGCAAGCGTCATGCACCTTCAGATTGCACATCTTTTGTCCCTCCCGTTCCTAAGTTTACCACTCGGGAGTGTGGGTTTTGTATGTTAGGAGCACTTTTGGCTATGATGGTCTTAGAAGCACTTTTGGCTATGATGGTCTTTCTATTTATATTCATTGTAATATGAATGAAGGTGATTGTAATGATATGTGAGGGGGAACTCTATTGTAATGATATTTCTGGAGTATTGCATGTCTCGAATGTTGTAATGTAATGACATATCTTAAGTTTGTAATGTAATGACATTTCTTAAGATTTTGTATTTAAGAAGTTATTCAGTTTCTGTTTGAATATGGTGCATGTCTCGGATTTTGAAATGTAATGATATATCTTAAGTTTGTAAATGACATATCTTAAGTTTTTGTTTGAATGCATGTCTCGGATCCTCTATTTGGAGTTCATGGCGCAGGAAAAAAGTGCAAACTGATCTTAGAAGAAAGTTCTATTTGGTGTTTCTTCGCATCCTCTATTTGGAGTTCATGACGCAGGAAAAAAGTGCAAATTGATCTTAGAATAACATTGGATATCTTCTGCTTCTCCTATTACATAGAGAGAAAATATCATAGAGAGTGGAAATGACATAGAGAGAAGATATTATATAGAGAGAGAAATTATAGAAAGAGAAAAATATATTATAGAGACAAAAAAAATTATAGAGACAATTATAGAGAGAAAAAATATTATAGAGACAAAAAAATTATAGAGACAAAATTATAGAGAGAGAAAAAATTATAGAGAGAGAAAAAATATTATAGAGACAAAAAAATTATAGAGAGCAAAAATTTATAGAGAGATTAAAAAAATTATAGAGAGAAAATTATAGAGAGAGAAAAAAATAATAGAGAGAAAATTATAGAGAGAGAAAAAAATTATAGAGAGCACAATTATAGAGAGAGAAAAAAATTATAGAGAGAAAAAATTATAGAGAGATAAAAATTAGAGTGAACAAAAATTATAGAGAAAAAAAAAATAGAAGAAATTTGTGATTTCGTCCAATTTTCGTCCAACTTTCGTCGACGAAAACTAGAAAAAATTTGTTATTTCGTCCGATTTTCCTCACACAGCCAATAGCCAGTCTCGGCCAGAACTGACTGTGCTTTTTCGGCGACGAAAACTAGACGAAATTTTTTATTTCGTCCGATTTTCGTCACACAGCAAATAGCCACACTCGGCCAGAACTGACTGTGCTTTTTCGGCGACGAAAACTAGAAGAAATTTGTTATTTTGTCCGATTTTTGTCACACAGCCAATAGCCAGTCTCGGCCAGAACTGACTGTGCTTTTTTGGCGACGAAAACTAGACGAAATTTGTTATTTCATCCGATTTTCGTCACACAAGCCCATAGCCAGTCTCGGCCAGAATTGACTGTGCTTTTTCGGCGACGAAAACTAGACAAAATTTGTTATTTCGTCCGATTTTCGTCACACAAGCCCATAGCCACTCTCGGCCAGAACTGACTGTGCTTTTTCGGCGACGAAAACTAGACGAAATTTGTTATTTCGTCCGATTTTCGTCACACAAGCCCATAGCCACTCTCGGCCAGAACTGACTGTGCTTTTTCGGTGACGAAAACTAGACGAAATTTTTTATTTCGTCCGATTTTCGTCACACAACCAAAAGCCAGTCTCTGGCAAAAATGACTGTGATTTTTTATGGACGAAAACTAGATGAAAAAGCCAAAAGCTGGTTTCGAGAAGGTGACTGTGTGATTTTTCTTCGACGAAACATAGACGAAATTTGTTATTTCGTCCTGATTTTGTCTCACAGCCCAAAGATAGTCTCGGGTAGCCTGACTGTATAATTTTTCTTCGACGAAACATAGACAAAATTTGTTATTTCGTCCGAATTTCGTCTATATTTTTACAGGTTGTATGGGCAGTCTCTGGCAGGTTTCACTGTGACGCAAATTACAAACAACTGAATAGATTGCAAACAACTGTATAGATTGCAAATACTGAATAGATTGCAAACAACTGAATAGATTGCAAATACTGAATAGATTGCAAACAACTGAATAGATTGCAAATAACAAATTACAAACAACTTTGATCCAACTTCCAACAAATTACAAACAACATATCATTCCATTACAAATTCCAACAAATTACAAACAACTTTGATCCAACTTTCAAATCATCGAGTCATTCCTTCAGTCATAGCCCTTCCATTACAAATTACAACAAAGTACAACATATTACAAATTACAAATTCCAACAAATAACAAGTTCTTTGATGCATCGAGTCATCCCAATCGTCATAGCCCTTCAATCTACATATTGATGCAAAATTTGATATGCAATTCGCCTTCGAAATGAGGTCATATCAAGCTACAAATTTAAACAATTAGATTGCAAGTGTAATTATTGAATATTATACCTGACTGAATATTACATTGCAAACAACTGAATATTATACCTGACTGAAATCGATCTTTTTGTTGCAGCTATAATAATTGGCAAAAGACATAAAAAATACGCCACAATCAAACCTATATAACATATAAAATTGTTAGTTGTATAAAAGGACTAATATTTTATTGTCAGCATTTCGTAATAAAATCTTACCCATTGTTTTGCCTAGGATGATCTTTACCATTCTTGCTTATCCATTTTGCACCCTGTAATGTATTTTCATCTCCCAAAAAATTTAAAAACATTGGTAGAATTTCTAAAAATGCTTCTACCTCTTTCCTATACTTAGAAACAGGGTCACTATAAAGAGAGTCTATCAAAACTAATTGTCTATCCTGCATATGAAGAATCCCAAGATACCAATGTTGGTTTTCTTCATTGATAGGGATTATTACGTATGAACACTTCCATAATGGAATGATATCCCCTTTATCATCTTTGAGAGGACTCCCAAATTCTTTGGGCCACCTATATGATGCAATGAAGGCATACATAAGGTGATCTTTATCTACGTTGCTTTCATCGTAACTTTATACAAAGTCCTTCCAATCCTTATAGCATATTTGACATAATATCTGCAATTCAAAAATGAATAATAAATATTTATTGAATTGTGAGAAAATTTTTTATACAAATACTATTAAGAATGAGAGATATACCCAAGAATATGTCCTAGCCAAAGAAATGGTGAATGTTGTACTGGTCTTATTCCTTAACATGCGCTCTTCAAGTAAGTACATATATACATTAATGTGCTGCAACAATATAAAGTTTTAAACGATTGAATATGACATATCGAGATATATCAAAAAAAAATAATTGATATAAACTCACCTCGCTCATCACCCATGATGTGCACTCATATAGTTTGTTAATTAAGTAAGGGGTTATAATGAACCCATCAATTATAACTTCAGGCCTATATTGACAATGATCCAATTAATTACTAAGAGGCAAAATATGTTATCATTCAAAAATAGATTATATAGTGACTATACTTACAAATTATTTCTGTTGTTATCAAGAAAAGCTATCATTGTCTCTCTCTCTTCAGACAAAAGTCTTTTTATCGATTTTTCCACGTCAACGACCTCCTCTTCTTGTATTTCCTTACGGAGAATTTTTTTCTTTTTGTAGGTGGTGTATGGAGAGCTTAGTTTCCGACCCGGTTTCTTCAACCGCTGTGATGTTAAATCTTTCAATGTAACCCTCTCCACCACCACCTCGTCTCCCTCCTCATCATCCTTCTCCTTCTCCTTCTCCATTTTATCCTTCTCCTTTTTTTCCTCCTTCTTCTCCTTCTCCTTCTCCTCCTCCTCCTCCTCCTCCTCCTTCTCCTTCTTCTTCTCCTTCTCCTTCTCCTTCTCCTCCTCATCCTTATCCTCATCCTCATCCTCCTTCTCCTTCTCATTCTCCTTCTTCTCCTCCTCCTCCTTCTTCTCCTTCTCCTCCTTCTTCTTCTCCTCCTCATCCTCCTTATCCTTCTCCTCGTCATCCTCCTTCTCCTTCTTCTTATCCTTCTCCTTCTGCACATACCGTTAAAGATAAAAATATAGTTAATGCATACGTATACAAAAAGCAAATAATTATAGAATACATAGGAATCGTTATTGGTTTACCTGACTCTCTATAATGATGTAGAATAGTTCTCCAACTCTCTCCTCAATTGAGGATATCTTCTTTTCATATTTCTCCTCAATGGAGGAAATCTTCCTTTGATATTTCTCTTCTATTGAGGAGATCATCTTTGCATAATTCTCCTCAAGTGAGGAGAATCGTTCCTCAAACTTCTCCTGAAGTGAGCATAATTTTTTTTCAAATTTCTCCTCAAGTGAGGAGAATCTTTTCTCAAACTTCACTTCATTGGATCTGTCAAAAGCTTCCGGTGCAGTCAACAACAGCTGATTGCCCTCATTTCCTGCGAAGGGAGAAGCCTTAGCATCAAATAGGTCTTGCAGCAGATCATTTGTCTTCTCCTCTTCTGTGAGAGTCAGCTCTTTCAAAATCTGAGCCTATTAATACATTCAGACAAAAAAATTAATAATTATACGATGCATCTATTACTTTAATCTAAGCAATTAAAAACTCATATACTTACTTTATTGGAATTCACAATATTATTTATTCTTTGGTGTGACGTTGCTCATATGTCATACCAATTGAGTAATCTCGGCCACCTTGGATGCTCAAGCATTATGGCACATACACTCCCCAGTTGGGGAATCCGTTCGAATGCCCATGCCTGTAGCAAATAATTAAAGAAAAATTAATACAAATATCAAACAATAGATACTATGAATTGTTTATGGATAGAATAATACCTGTAAAATATACATGCATCCAAAAATATTATACTTTGGTGGCCACTTAGTAACATTTACTGCACCTTCAAGCCCAGATATCATATTGCTATAACAGAGGTTACCCCAAGGGTAGCTATTGAAACTGTCCAAATCATCCACCAATCTCAAATATCTTTCCGGTACGATGATATTCTTGTTGCTCCCAAGAATGACACTTTCCAAAAGAAGTACCAAAGAAAGTTTTATTGCATCATCTGGAACTGCAGTTGCTATGATTGAAGCCATTAAGGAGGCCTGAGTAGCCCCACGTGAAAAGTATCTGTTTCTCAAGTTGTCTGACCCTATCTCTAGCATCGGAGGAGGAGGCCCAAGACAATACCGGAGTCCAGAAACTAAAGAAAACTCCAACGGAGAGAAGGAAATAGTCTGGCCATCCAAATAAAACTTGAGACCACCTAAGTGTCTTTGCCACAAATAATGAATGACACTTGGGGAAATCATAGCTCGTGCACCGCGTCTCCAATCAAATAAGAAAACAAAATAACTCCTTTTCATCCTATCCATCATATCTGTAGAATTATTTTTTGTATCCATTGCCTTGAAGTGCTCCTCAATTTCATTAAGGTATTTAATGTTGTTCCTTGCAGAAGCTTTACCAAAATACCTTAATCTATCACTTAGCTCTGTGGCCACTTTCTTTTCTTCAACATTCTCTCCCTCTTCTATCTTTCTTTTCTTTTTCTTTACTTCAATAGGTTTTGTAATCATACCGGACATGTCTCCCTCCATAGAAGCAGAAGCAATGTCCCTATCACCACGTCCACGAGAACGCCCATGACCACGGTTTCTCTTCACCATCTGTAAACAAAATAACAAAGATACAATAAATTAAATAAGGTCTCAATAAAATATATATATGATGAAAATTTGGATGACATGTGGACGAAACAATACATAAAATATGGACGAAACTACTATTAGTTATTCTCCAAATACGAAAATACTGTAAGCTTTGTTTGAAGAGAATTAATCTCTCAGTTTCTAGATTGAATAAAATATCCTTCCATTAGTCCATGGATACAGGTAAAGAATTTGTCAACTGACTGTGATTTTTCGGCAACGAAACATAGCCGAAATTTGTAATTTCGTCCAATTTTCGTCCAACTTTCGTCACACAGCTCAATGCAAGTCTCGGGCAAAACTGTCAGAACTGACTGTGATTTTTTGGCGACGAAAACTAGATGAAATTTGTTATTTCGTCCGATTTTCGTCACACAGGCCATAGCTAGTCTAGGCCAGAACTGACTGTGCTTTTTCGGCGATGAAAACTAGACGAAATTTGTTATTTCGTCCGATTTTCGTCAAACAGACCATAGCCAGTCTCTGCCAGAACTGACTGTGATTTTTCGGCGATGAAAACTAGACGAAATTTGTTATTTCGTCAAACAGACCATAGCCAGTCTCTGCCAGAACTGACTGTGATTTTTTGGTGACGAAAACTAGACGAAATTTATTATTTCGTCCGATTTTCGTCACACAGGCCATAGCCAGTCTCGGCCAGAACTGACTGTGATTTATCGGCGATGAAAACTAGACGAAATTTGTTATTTCGTCCGATTTTCGTCAAACAGACCATAGCCAGTCTCTGCCAGAACTGACTGTGATTTTACGGCTACGAAAACTAGATGAAAGTTGTTAATTGGTCTGATTTTCGTCTCACAGTTTAAAGCCAGTCCTTGGCAGAAATGACTGTGATTTTGTTTGCGATGAAAACTAGAGAAAATATAGGGCTAAGGATTTGGGTCTATAGAGCATACCTTGGCAAGGCAAGCTAAATCCGACGAAGCCTGAAAGACGAAGCCTCAGCGACGAAGCCTCATCGACTGTTGACGTTGACGCCGGTCTGACGAACCCTCGACGACGGTTGATCGTGACAAACCCTCGACGACGAACCCTCGACGACGCAGCCTCGGTGAAACCAAGTTACCCA
The DNA here is from genome assembly GCA_947650365.1 of Chamaelirium japonicum. Lineage (NCBI taxonomy): Eukaryota > Viridiplantae > Streptophyta > Magnoliopsida > Liliales > Melanthiaceae > Chamaelirium > Chamaelirium japonicum. The sequence goes on along the minus strand of OX393553.1, from coordinate 89,483,373 downwards.
GCCACGACGACGCAGCCGGTTGAGTTGGAGGTTGTCGGACGCAGCCTCGACGAAGGTTGTTCGTGACGAAAACTCGACGAAAGGCTCGATTTCTCTCAAAACTCGTAAGAAACCAAGTTACCCAGCCGCGATAGGTTTTTACAGTGGTAAGGGTCAATATGTCTTTTTACCTGTTTAGTGTCACCGTGCGACCTGTTTCCCACGTGTTGGTGGCCATTTTCGTTCAGATTTCTTGACGGGGTCCATTCTCAACAATAGTTGAGAGTTGGTGGCCATTTCGGTAAAAACCACCTTCTCAAAATATAATTTGATGATTGAGACAATCTAATAACAGAGATGCTATTCAGCCCGAAGATTTTTTCGATTTCGTCGGCCCAAATGACATGGTAGCGTGTGACTAGTGACTGAAACCCACTAGCGACATCTAAGTCTTTTACACCACCAATTACATGTTGTCACGTCAATCGGACCGAGCGGAATCGTAAAAACTTTCGGACTGAATAGCATTGCTCCTAATAATAATGAGAAAAAATATGCATACAAGGGTACACGCAGGATGATACCATGCTATCATCAATGTGTGTCAATAATTCGAGCACCAAACCCATCACATGGTACTTATGAGAATGATGGCTATATAGGTACACGACGTGTAATAATAATAATAGTAGCATGAAAATTGATATTCCAACACCTAGCATGACATGGCACCCAATGATAGGCGTATGATGCACCCACTCGGATTGAGATACATCAGTGATTGTGGCCGAATGCAACATCATAATATACATACATCATCGATGTTGGAATAACGTTGCTATAAAGGCCACGAGTTAGCTCTACATTGCCTAGACAGAAGGAGATTGTGGGGGGAGATAACGGCCGTCGTACAGTCCCCCTCCAACAGTCGATAGAAGGGTAGAGCTTCGATGTGTGGCATGCTGTAGAGCACTGGACTATCTCGTGCTGAGCTATCGCGTAGACACTGTAGAGTAGAGAGAGGGAAAGAAAGAGAAGAAGAGTCGACACAAGAGGTGGTGACGAAGTTCGGCCGAAGCTTATGTCTCCGTGCAGTATGACACAACCTTTGAATCCACTATCTCTGAAGAAGTAGAGCTAATCTCGACATGCCGAGGAGTGCTTATCCAAGTAGACAGAGGGAGGTATTGGTTTGACTAGAGTCTGATCACCAGAAACTCGAGGAGCTCTGGAATACAGAAAGTGGAATCTTGTCTAGATTTTCGATCCTGAAATATTTGTCGGGCCTATTATTTATAGAGGTTCAGGAATATTGGGGGTTTTGGTAAATATCCGGGGGGATTTACCAGACTCCAGATAGTATATTTGGGCCATATGCAGGGCTACGAGTTCCACTGTCATCTCCGTGGACCCCAAGCAGGGTTGTGGATCCCACTATTGTCTTTGTGGGGCAATTAGGGCTGTGGGTCCCACTGTGGTCTTTGTTGGTCCCGGGTAGGGCTGCGGCTCACAGTATCGTTTTGTGAGCCACAGACAGGGCTGCGAGTCCTATTGTCGTCTCTATGGGCCCCAAATACCCCATTGTCATCTTCGTGGGCCCTAGGCAGAGCTGTGGGCCACTGTCATCTTTGTAGGCCCCATACAGGGTTGTAGGTCCCACTATCATCTCCGTGGGCCCTAGACAGGGCTGCAGGTCCTACTGTCGGGCATTAGCCAGATTTTGCACCAACAGAGATCCTGAACTACTTATATAATTTTCTCTCCTAAATATAAAAAATGCGTTTTAAAACCATACACCGCTACAGATTTCGTAAGAACTCTATAGTTAAACATGCTCGGGCGAGAGTAGTACTAGGATGGGTGACCCCTCGAGAAATCCCCATGCTGGCACGGGCAAAGTGGACAGTATCTTGTGTGTTTGGGGTGGATGTTACAAACTGGTATCAGAGCTGGTTCTCCTCACGATGCGGGGTTCTAACCCTACACGTGAACGTATAGCCCTTAAGGGGGTGGATTGTGATGACCAAGATCCAATAGCCAATAATCAAGAATCCTTAGGCTGTGATGCCTAGATGGATGAGGTGAGGTGAGGTGTACAAGGTCACGAGTTAGCTTTACATCGTCTAGAAAGAAGGAGATCCTAAGCTACTTATATAATTTCTCCTCCCAAACATAAAAGACGCGTTTCAAAACCATGCGCCACTATGGATTTCATCCGAACTTCGTAGTTAAGCATGCTCGGGCAAGAGTAGTACTAGGATGGGTGACCTCCCAGGAAATCCTCATGCTGGCACGGGCAAAGTGGACAATATCTTATGTGTTTTGGGATGGATGTTACAAGGAGCAAGCCGGAGTCAACATGGCATGGAGGCGAATTCCTAGAAGGGCCTGTAAGTCTTGTAACTAGACCTCTTTGTTTTAGTGGATTGCTTTCACCATTCCTGGCTTGTCGGTGAAGTTTTTTTTTTTCTTCTGTGAAGGGTTTCCTTGTAAAAAACATTGTGTGCTTTTATTTATTGTCTCTAATTCATTAAGGCATTGTATACTTTGTCCCTTAGCAACCAGCATGACTCTTACTTTGAATGATGAGATACCTTGAGAGACGAGCGAGCATAGCTAGTACTTCATGTTTATCTTCTAGTGTTAGCTCTTAGGCTTAGCAAGAGTTTTAGGTGTTTGAATATGAGAATATTGCAACTAAACCAATGAGTTTTCTACCAACAACTCCAGTTATATCCTTGATTTGATCATCTCTCAAGCTTTCAAGAATTTGAAGCGAGAACTGTGGTTAATTAAAAATGAGTGTGTATCCCGTTGTACTTTGGACTAATGTCATCGGTCTCCCCTCTATCCCACCACTAAGCAACATACATTAGGTGATTTCAATTGGCATCAGAGCGGGTCATTCAGTTGTTCAGTATGAATTCTTCTATTTCAAACAGTCTATTGAGAAAGGAAGGTCTGGAGCAAAAAGGCGATCGGATTATTTGTATCAACTTACTACCAAGAGGACGAGAGAACTACAAGAGGTCAATAAATCGTTTTTGACCCGGGTGAGTGAGTTTGAAGCTGAGCGTGATGCTTTCACTATGAATTTGATGGATGCTCGTGTCACCTTTGATAAAGCGATCATGGCTAATTTAAGTCTCCTGGATAAGATCAAGTTTCTTGAGGCTCGATGTGAAGAATTTAGGATGAAAATTGAAGAAGGAAGCCATCTGGCTGAGATAGGTATCTTAGCCTATAGAGACTCTATAAGGATGAACAAGCTAATGTTTTGACCCTTAGAAATGAAGTCACAATACTTCAAAAGGATTTAGATGATTCTCGTCATACTACCACGAGGTTATCCACCAGCTTGGCTAGCCTCAACAAGATGGTCAACACAGGGAATAAAGCCAGTGACAGACATGGCTCTGGATTTGTGAAATCTTTTGTCACACCCTCGTCATCCCAAACCAAGTTTATCAAACAAATGAACCCTGAGATCTCTGACCTTCCCAAGGAAATTTCTAGGAAGAAGAAAAATATTCAGAAACCTAGAAATAACTCGAGCTTTGTTCTTACTGCTCCTCTAGTCAAGACCCTTCCCATATGTTACCATTGTGGGATGTCGGGTCATATTTGGAGATGGTGTTGGAACTATTGGAACAAACCACAAATTTTTGAGGATTATGGTCAATACAACTATATTAATTCTTGTCATTCGAGCTCCAAGTAGAGAAGACAATGTTGGAAGAAGAAGAAGAAGAAGAAGAGTGGTGAAACGCCCTCTCAATTACTTTCGGAGAACAAAAAGGAGAGTGCCTCGATGAGCAACCATAATCCTAAGTCAGTCTAGATGCATAAGAAGGATAAGGTGTGCAATATGGCTAAAAACCTATTTGAAAGCCTTTTCAATCGAACATGTGGTTCTTCGATATTGGATACTCACGTCATATGACTAGTAATAGGTCCTATTTCCTCCTCAATTAAATAACATAAGGTTGGAACAGTCACCTTCAATGGTAGAAGCATCAGCCGTATAGAAGGTGTTGGATAGGAAGCGTTAATGCTTCCTATGTTCTAATTCTTTATTATTTTTTGTGCATTGAAAGACTTATGGCTAACCTCATAAGTGTTAGTCATATGTATGACAACAATCGTATTGTTAAGTTCACCAAATACACTTGTATAGTGACTGATGTTGAATGTGAACTAGCAATTATTAGAAATAGGAATATGGACAATTGCTATGCAATTGGAGAAGTTTTCTCTGAAGTGTGTCACATAGCAAGAGAGGATATGGCTACACTTTGACACCAAATACTTGGTTGCTGCTTGAATTTTCATGATCTTGCCAAGATCTCTGGAGATGATATAGTTAGGAGTATGCCTAAATTAGATAAACTCACTAATACCATTTTGTGCTGCCTATAAAAAAATGGAAACAGATCAAGCAAGCCCACAAATATGTGAATAAGATTGCCACCATCATACCTTTGGAGTTTCTCCACATGGAAGTTATGGGTCCCATCCAAACAGAGAGTTTGGGGAGGAAGTGATATATTCTGTTCATAGTATATGACTTTTCTTTTTTTTTCTAGATTATTTTTCTAAGATAGAAGTTATATGCTTCCGATAACATCATAGAATTATGCCAACGTATTCAGAATAAAAAGAGAAATTCTATCATCATAATTCCGACAAACCGTGGAGATGAATTTATGGATCTAAATCTGTCTGAGTACATTTCTAAGAGTGGCATTAAACATGGTATTCAGCTCCTGAAACCCCTCAACAAAATGTGGTAGTAGAGATGAAGAACCAGATTCTTAAGGAGATGGCCAAAACCTTCTTTCATGATAATATATGTGCAAGCACTTTGGAACAACCAAGACTTCGAATGAGAGATGGTGTGGAGGTTGTGAGTATAGCCTGCTATGTCATCAACAGGGTCTATTTTAGATCTGGAATAACCAAGACTTCATATGAGAGATGGTGCAGGAAGAGGCCAAATGTCAAGTATTTTCGGGTGTTCGGAAGTAAGTTCTACGTTCTTAGGGATTGTGAAGAACTTGTCAAATTTGATTCCCGGAGCAATGAGGGATTTTTCTTAGGCTACTTCCAAATAATAAGGCTTTTAGAGTCTACAACCTCCATATAAAGACCATGGTTGAATCCTATAATGTGAAAATTTATAACATGTTCATGGAACCAATTAAGGTAGATGCAGATGATATGGAGACACCCATTCCTTGGTCTTCTAAGATCAATCCTCTGGAATCTCCAAAAGCTTCACCAGAAGGTGAATCGGAGGATGAGCCTCAACCTACATTGGTGAAACAACCATCTTTTTATGTCTCGAGAGACCATCCCACCTCTCAGGTATGGTTCACTAGGTTCAGGTGTTCATACTAGGAGACCAATTAAAAACTTTGTGAACTATTCTTGCTACGTCTCTAGGATATTGAGCCCAAGAACACGAAGGAGGCACTTTTTGACTTGAACTTGAACAACACAATGAAGGATGAGCTTAATCAGTTCAAGAGAAAAAGATGTCTTAGATCTTGTTCCTAGGCCAAACGGAATCAATGTCCTTGGTACCAACTGGATTTATAAGAATAAGTCCGATAAATTTGGCACCATTTATTATGCACCATAACAATGTAGGACAAATACAGGATTTGATCCCGCAACCTCCTTTCCTTAAAAAAAAAAGGATGACGCTATATACAACCAATGAAATACCTTAGGCAACTCACATCTAAACAACACCCCATTTTTTCAAAGGCAACCTCTATCTAAAAGCCACCCCTCTTTTGGCTCTGTTGTGTGCATGCAAACCGTCGCTGGCAACCCACCACCATCGGACTGTCTCCTTCCTCCTCCTCCTTCTCATTCCCTTCTTCTTCTTCCTCCTCCTCCTTTTCCCTCCTCTTCATCTTCTTCCTCCTCCTCCTTTTTCCTCCCCTTCTTCCTTCTCTCCTCCTCTTTCCCTTGTCCTCCTCTCCCTGGAATCGTGACACTCGGCCACACTAGACTGAATGAACAATAGATGCATTTGGTCTCCATGACTGAATGCACAGGAGGTGCCTTCAGCCTGGCATGGCTAGGTGTCACGATTTTCAGGGGGAGGAGGAGGAGGAGGAGGAGGAGGAGGAAAAGAGGAGCAGAAAGAAGAAGGGGAGGAGGAAGAAGGAGAGAAAAAAGAGGAGGAGGAGGATGATAGGAAGGAAGAGGAGACTGTGGTGGTGGGTTGCTGGTGGCGACAATGAGCGACAACATCGGGCGGCGGCCTGCAAATGGTTGATGTCGAGGGACATAGGGCGTGAGCTACCTTTAGACTGTTACCGGGACATGTTGGGTCTATATACCACCCACGAAGGTATTTTGTGGGCTGTATATAGACCCACAAAAAAGGGTTTTTAGTCTAAGGCTCTTCCAATTACCATGTATTACGATGAACCCTTTCTTAAGTTGTATTTAGCGTTAAATCCCTCCATAACTACTTGTTTTTTAATATCCATTTTACCCCTATAGTATCAATTCAGTAAGTTAGAGTAATAATTCGGTAGTAGTTCATGTACAGTGACTACTGCTACAAATGATTTCATTGTAGTAGAGTAACGATTTTGGTTGGGAGTGGTCTTCAATATAGCAACAGTGAAATCTCTGTAGCACTCAAATTGAGACGGTTGCTCGAAATGGTACTCCCAACCAAATTGTTAATCTTCTCAGTGATTTTACTGTAGTAGACTAACAATTCGCATGGGAGTAGTTTTACTGTAGCAACCAAATTGCTACTCCCAATAAAAGGCTAGTTTTATTATTTGAAAGATTAAAAATTCAACAATTACTAGTGGGAGACTTGTAAAATATGTATTTTTATGGAGCCGTTGGAGCTCAAATGAACACTTTTGCATGAACCGGAGCTCAAACCCATCTCTCAAAAAGGGGTTTTCATTAAGTCTACGACCACCCAAGAGAGAAACATGTTTATTGTTGGGATGCAACCACAATCATCAAGGATCTGTTCTTCTCATTTTCGTAAGTGAGTGGAAATGAAAATGGTTTCCATTGACTTTAATTTTCATTGTGATCACATTTTCATTCACTTCTAATTTATGTGTTTTTTTGGCTAAGATAATTATGCAAGAAAATATATTTTAAAAAATATGATCCATTAGATCTCATTTTCACTCACTTCGTATTATTTTTCTCTCTCTAAATTAGTGGATTGGTTCCACTATAAAAGTACTACCAAAAAGGGAGGGAAACAGATCGATTTATGCGAAATGAATTGATATCCGCCCAAAATAGAGGTTTTTCCCAAAATGACCCTCAGGTCTATCCAAATGAAGAGAAGAGCTTTAATGTTGTAACCACTTTTATGACCCCAAATACCCTTTAGGACATAGATGCCCTCATCCCTTCCAACTGAATAAAGCGAACTCATCCCTTCCAACTGAATAGCGCGAACTCATCCCTTCCAACCTCCTCCCCGATCTTCTCCAACTGAATAGCGTGAAATCCTCCCCGATCTCGTCCAACTGAATAGCGCGAAATCCTCCATGGCGACGGTGAAGGCGAGATACGTGGTGGTGACGTTCTGAAGGAAAACCCTTGTATTCCCTCACCCCATCTGAATCTGTATGAACACCGGCATCTCTTCAATCCTCGATTCAATACCGCAAAAAATCCTACCTGGCTCCCCGTATCTTCTTACCAAGTGCTCCTCTGATCCGATAAGGTTTTCTACAGGTATGCTGATTCTATTAGTTTCTAGGTCTTTTGTTTCAATCATTTGTGCAAATTTTTTTTTTGAGAAATGATCTTTTGTACAAATTTGGTGTCCATTTGCCAGTATTGGTTTGGATCGAATTTGGTGTCCATTTGAGAAATGATCATTTGTGCAAATTTGATGTCCATTTGCAATTGTTTTTTTTTTTTGAGAAATGATCCTTTGTGCAAATTATAGTGTTGTCAATTCTGATGATCTGCCCATGATCATGACTCACCTCCAACAAAACGTTTCCACATAATTCTTCACTAAATTTTAAGCATTTAAGGCCTAGAAATTTATGGCCCGTAAGCTTTAGAAATTAAATTTCAGGGAAGAATTCTCTGGAGAGGTTTTGTTGAAGGTGAGTCCTGATCATGGGCAAATAGAGGTGGTGTCAATCCTTAATATATTATTGTCCATTTCTAGGCCTCAAATGCTTGCATTAATTTGCCTTTGGGTCCATACTCTATATTGTGATATTTAGGTGGATGTGCTGATTTTCTAGTTGTAATGTACTATTTTTCATGACAATTTATTTTAGAAATATTATCTGATTGTCGATATATGGATTAAAAATTTTGAATTTAAATTTTTTTGATTAATTGTTTTAATTTGCTTCGGAAGTTGAATTTAAAGCATTTGTTTTAAAAAAATATTTCCCTTATGCTTTAGTTTTAGCAATTGATTTTCATAAGAAACTCTTTAGGAATTGCATCTTAAATTTTTTTTCTTCTCTTGTCGAACTTGTTAGTAAATTGTAAATATTTTTCAATGCTAGCTCATTTTGCTTGGAATGTTTAGTTACATAATAAAGATCAGGCAGTTATCTTCTTTTTCTTATCCTGAGTCGACCGCTTGAACTCTAAGGCTTCTGATTGTCTAGTTTGTTTGGTATTATTGTAGATACTCTCTATATACGATCAATAGATACTAGACGTAGTAAATTTAGCAACTAATGAATTGTTAATACATTATGATCTATATTTTGCAGATAACTCGAAGGTCTTCTAGGATCTCAGGGAAGGCTAAAGATGTCCCTCCCCCCTTTGAGCCAAATAAGTTGAAAGCCTATACCCCTATACCGCCTAAGTCGACGAAAAAGGAAAAGAGGCCAGCACAAGTTGAAAGAAGTGAAGATGACAAGGGTAAGAGGAGGAGAATTGAAAGTAGTGGAGAGGGGAAAAAAGTACATTATCCAAAAAAAACTAAGCCGAACAAGAGATGCACTTTGCAATATGTGGAAAAGATTGAAGAATTGTTCAAGAAGAATCGAGAACGAAAGGAGTTGCTTGAATCATCTTGTTTTGGGCATATTTTACGAATCAAAAGATCTGATTCTATTTTTGCACCACAGGTTATCCACTATTTTATGCAAAATCACTTGGACAACCTAGAGTTCAAGGTAGGGACAAGAAAATTGAGATTTAGGCTCTCTGAGTGTCATATCTGGTCTTAACCATGGTGATGAAAAACCTCTTATTATCCTGGAGGAGAGAAGACCTCGTTTACTTGAGCAATACTTTGTAGGGAAATATAAGCAGCAGGATGTGTGGGAAGCCTTGAAAAGATGCACTAACGATTCTGATGCGGTTAAATTAGCTTTACTTCTAATTCTTGATAGTTATGTTCTTGGGTCAAATAGTGTAACTCTTGTATCAAAGAAGTACTTCTCATTAGTTGATACCATCGAGGCATTCAACGCGTACTCATGGGGTAATATTGATTTTATGGCTCTTAAGTCTGAGATAGAGGGCACACGGACTAAAATAAATATACCAAAAAAGTACAATCTTTTTGGTTGTGTTCATATTTTTCAGGTATGAATTTTTACTCCCCTATTTAAATTTATATTTACTGAATATTTATTCAATTGTAAATTTCTAATATCATGTCAAATAGGTTTGGATATTCGAGCATATTCCTCGATTGGGGAATGCTTGTGCTCAGATATTGGAGGAACCTTCTTTCCCTAGACTTCTCCGTTGGTACGATTGTGGAACCATTGGCTATGATGCTGTAAAGGACTTGGTAGAGGGAGATAATATAAGTGTAGTCACTATAAATTTTTTCTATTGAACGATATAGTTGGCTATATAATTGCTATTGTTTCCAAAAATTGATTTGTTAATTTTTTAATTATAGGAGTGTGCTCTTGAGGGGATTGCATGGACTGAAGAGGAGCTATGGGCCTATCCCCAATTAGCAGCTGATTTATTGGAGGAAGATGACAAGGATGGGGTCCAGAACTATGAGATAAGAAGGGATCGAAAGAAAGTCTCGATGTCTCCTCCGAATAATAAGGAGAAGAAGAGCAATAATAGAAGGATTTCTGATCTCAAGGGACTTGTTCAAGATTTGCTCCAAGAGACCTTTTTACTTCACCAACAAGTGTTGTTACAGCAAAAACAAGTTGATGCACAACAAACATAAATAAATCAATTAAAAGGTTTAAAGAAAGAGTGTGAGGGGTTTGAAGATGCTTTCTCAACTTATACCAATCGACTTGGTCAATTGGCAGACATTGTCACTAGAGGTAATAGTGATACATGAAAACTTTTTGCAGATGATACAATAGATATTGATAAAAAGGAGGTAGGAGAGAATGAAAGGGATGTAATGGGAGGAGAAAATAAGACAATTGTGATGAAGGGAGAGGTGGTAGACAAAAATATAAAGAAGGAAAATAATAAAGAGGAAATAGGAGGGAAAAAGGAGACAATCATTGTGGAGGGTGTGTCTTTACAGGAAGAAGTCAATGTAAGTTAATATAATTTAGCACTTTGTTCAAATTAGTTTCCAACTATTTTATCATTAAACTGATATAATTCTTGTATCCTCTATCTCAGGAGAAAAAGCGACAAAGAACACAAAACAAGTATTGTAAATCACCGTATATCAAATTGGAAAATAAGAAAAAGACGGTGAAAGATGACTTCATTGATGAGCCAAATATTACAGTGAACAAATGGATGAAACCCTTGACTTCCAATGAGAGGAAGGCACTCTTTGATTATATGGATGGAAACAAAAAAAAATTGTATGTAACTAGTAAATTTTTAATGTTTATTTTTATAAAGTTTAATTATTTTCTAACGAACAAAATTTTCTTGTAGGCCTATTCCCATAATTGATGGGATTAACATCTCTCCAGAAGTAATCATAGATTTATATTCTTTCGTTACCTGGGTAATGATCGACGTAAGTTTTTTTTATATATTTAATTGTATTAACTATGATATATTTATCATGCAATATAAGTTGCAATGATTATGTTGGTAATTACTTTGGTTGAAATTGTTACAGCATCTAAATGCTTATATGTATCTGTTACAAAAGAGACTCATTTCAAAAAGATTGATGAAGATCCCGTTATAACCCCCTATAGTGATTACCAACTCATTCTTTTGGGTATGTATATTTCTTTTGTTACATGAAAATATTATATTCTTCGCTTATAAATGTAATATAACGCTTATTTTTTATAATAGGAATTAATGGCACTGGCTGATAAAGAATACATAGATTATGTTACATTGAACTTGATAGATTAAAGTCAATATTTTACATTGAACTTGATAGATTAAAATCAATATTTTATATAAGATTCATGGAGGTTATATAACATGTCTTGGAGATTGATGAATATAGAAAATGTCGAAACAAAAGATCTTATCGGAACAAAAGGCCTAGAAACAAAAGATCGAAACAAAAGACCTATAAACAAAAGACCTTATTAGATCAGAGGATCAAAACAAATGGACACCAAATTTGCACAAAAGATCGAAACAAAAAACCTAGAAACAATATAGAGTCTCGACCCAAAAGCAAATTAATGCAAGCATTTGAGGCCTAGAAATGAACAACACTATATTAAGGATTGACACCACCTCCATTTGCCCGTGATTTGCCCATTTGCCCGTGATCAGGACTCACCTCCAACAAAACCTCTCCACAGAATTCTTCCCTGAAATTTAATTTCTAAAGCTTACAGGCCATAAATTTCTAGGCCTTAAATGCTTAATATTTAGGGAAGAATTATGTGGAGACGTTTTGTTGGAGGTGAGTCCTGATCACGGGCAAATCATCAGAATTGAAAACACTATAATTTGCACAAAGGATCATTTTCTCAATAAAAAAAATACAAATGGATACCAAATTTGCACAAAAGATCATTTCTCAAATGGACACCAAATTCGATCCTAATAACTGGCAAATGGACCCAAATTTGCATAAATGGTCATTTCTTAAAAAAAAAAATTTCCCACAAAGGATCGAAACAAAAAACCTAGAAACAAATGGAATCAGCATACCTGTGGAAAACCTTATTGAATCAGAGGAGCACCTGGTAAGAAGATGCGGGGAGCCGAATATGATTTTTCGTGGTATTGAATCGAGGATTGGAGAGAAGCCAGAGAGAGCCGGTGTCCGTACAGATTCAGACGGGGTGAGGGAATACGAGCGTCTCCCTTCAGAACGTCGCAACCACGTATCTCGTCTTCCCCGTCGCCATTGAGTTGGAGGAGATCACCCCGTCGCCATGGAGGGAATGCGAGGGTCTCCCTCAGATTCAGACGGGGTGAGGGAATGCGAGGGTCTCCCTTCAGAATGTCGCCACCATGTATCTCATATTCCCTGTCGCCATGGATGATTTCGAGCTATCCAGTTGGAGAAGATCACCCCGTCGCCATGGAGGATTTCGACCTATTCAGTTGAAGGAGATCGGGGAGGAGGTTGGAAGGGATGAGTTCGCGCTATTCAGTTGGAAGGGATGAGTTCACGCTATTCAGTTAGAAGGGATGAGGGTATATGTGTCCTAAAGGGTATTTGGGGGTCATGAAAGTAAAGATTACAACATTAAAGCTCGTGATAGACATGAGGGTTATTTTGGGAAAAACCTCCCCAAAATAACTGACCCAATAGAGCTTTACTTCGTTTCTTCCTTCCTTCCTCTTCTTCAACCCGTAACCTTCTTCTCCCTCACACTCATGGACGCCCCCCTGGAGCCCAGCGCCTCCTCCACGATAAAAGACGGCGCCGTCTCTGGCGTGTTGCCGGCGGCTGAGGCGTTCGCCGTCCACTACCCTGGCTACCCTTCTTCGGCCGCCCGCGCCGTCGAGACCCTTGGCGGGCTCCCCGAGATCGCCAAGGTGAGCACCGCCAAAATCCTCCAATTCTTGCCTAATTCGTTCTCCTTACCTCGCTCCCCACCTCAACAACAGCCCCTCTTTCTCTTCAGGCGCGAAGCTCGGGGTCAAGCAACCTGGAGCTCCGCTTCCGCCCCGAGGACCCCTACTCCCTCCCCACCACCGGGGAACTCCGCCCTTGCACCGCCCTCCTCCTCAGGATCTCCAAATTCAGACACGAAGCCGATCCGTCCGGACTGGAGACAGCGGCAGCGCCGCAGCCGGCGGAGCAGCTGTCGGCGGACGTGGTGGCTCGTGTGAACCGGGCGTACCATTTCGAAGGCGAGCGTGTTCCCCTTCTAACCGGGTAGCTGGAAAAATTCCCTATCTCCCCAGTCGCTCAGTAGCTGTATTGGTTGATCGTGTAGGGATGGCGGACTACCAGCATGTTGTTGCAGTTCACGCCGCAGAGTCAAGTAGAAGGAAGAGGCGTCGAGCATCGGGAATGGAGCCGGACTTAGGTGATGCGGCTTGTATTCTTTGCCTATTTTTATTGTATCTCTCACTAGGTTTAAATGTTATTTGATTGCATTTGGAAAACAGAAGAGGATGATATGTTGGACCCAGATGTTGAGGATGTGCTGATGCTGGTGCCAAAATTCTTCTCACAGAAGAACATGCCTGAAAATCTAGTGTGAGATGCTCTGTCTTGCGATTAATTTTTTTTTAAAATTTCCAAATAATTATTGAAGGCAATTTAGATTGTCGGGTTTTGTCAAAATTTTGATGAACTAGAGAAAGACAGTACAATGAGCAGAAAGTTCATTCAGTTCTACCCGGCATCTTTAGTTTGTAGATAAACATAACCATGAAAGCTACTACCCCATTAAATATAGTGTACTTCACGTTATGAATTCCATTTCCCAACTTGTCAGGTGGATGTGGTCTTAGACATGTACAAAGGGATTTTGTTTTTATGGGAAAGAGTCCCAGGATCCCAAAAGAACAGACCTCCAAGAAGCCGGTGCCTTGTAATTTATTCTGTTAGGATCTGTAGACATGTAATTTTGACATGTAAAGTAAGTCTATGTGAAAGTTTCAGAATTCGCTGAAATTTTGTGAGGATGCTCACCTTGCCATATATGGCATATCCACAAAAAATCAACATATTCTGAAACCTCTAGATGTGCCAAATGTGTTGAGGTTATTGACCGTCTGTTTTAACCGTTGATTTGAAGAGCATATTTGATGCACTTAGAGGTTTCAGAATCGGTTGACTTTAAGCATTCTCACAAACTTCAGCGAATTCTGAAACCTTATGTAGGTTCACTTATTACGTCAAAATTACATGTCCATAGATCCCAACGCTATATATATATATATATATATATATATATATATATATATAGAGAGAGAGAGAGAGAGAGAGAGAGAGAGAGAGAGAGAGAGAGAGAGAGGAATGGGATGCTGCCTATCAAAGCAGCATTTTTTGCTGCTTTGAGACATTGTTTGGCCATCCTAGAAGTTTTGGAATTTGATGAAATTTGGTGAGGGTGTTGTCTAGGGTAAGATGATCATCCTCACAAATTTTCATCAAATTCCAAAACTTCTAGGGGGTTCAAATGGTCGAAGCAAAATCAGTCGTCTGCAGTCGCCGTTAAAATCTGCAGCATTTTGCTTCGACCATTTGACCCTCTTAGAAGTTTTGGAATTTGATGAAAATTTGTGAGGATGATCATCTTACCCTAGACAACACCCTCACCAAATTTCATCAAATTCCAAAACTTCTAGGATGGTGAAACAATGTCTCAAAGCAGCAAAAACGCTGCTTTGATAGGCAACATCCCATTCCTCATATATATATATATATATATATATATATATATATATATATATATATATATATATATATATATATATATATATATATATATATATATATATAGGGGAGGGATACTCTTACTCATGAGCACTTACTCATGAGATCTTACTAATGATCCCAGCCATCCATTGCAATCTTGATGGCTGGGATCGGATCAATTCTCTCCCTCTCTCTCAATCTCTCTCTCTCAATCTGTAATAACAGACCCCCGACCCCTCATCCCGACCCCCGACCCTGACCCCAACCCCATCCTCTCCGGCTCTGGCAGCCCCCCTACCCCCCCTCCGGCAGCCGCGACCCCGACCCGATTCCCTCTGGTAGCCCCGCGACCCCCCCTCCGGCAGCCGCGACCCCGACCCCTTCCCCTCCGGCTCCGGCAGCCCTCCGACCCCGACCCTGCAGCCCCCCGCAGCTCCGCGCCCACCGCCCCGCGCCGTCCCGCCGCCCCTCGCCGGCCCGCGCCTGCTCTGACCCCGCCGCTCCTCGCCGGCCCGCGCCTGCTCCGACCCCGACCCTGCAGCTCCGCCCCTCGCCGGCCCCGCTCTGGCCCGTCGGCCCGTCGCTCCGCGCCGGAGCCGGTGGGGAAGGTCAGGGTCGGGGTCGGGGTCAGGGGGGGGGTGTGGTCGCTGTTCAGTTCACATTTGAGAGAGAGAGAGAGATAGAGGGATGGAGATTGAGGGGAAATCCCAGCCATCCATCACAATCCGATGGATGGCTGGGATCATTAGTAAGAGCTGACTTGTAAGAGTATCCCTCCCCATATATATATATATATATATATATATATATATATATATATATATATATATATATATATATATATATATATATATATATATATATATATATATATATATATATATATATATATATATATATATATATATAGGGGACGGGGTACCTGGACCTCAGGTGCAGCATTTGTGGGTGCAAAATCTGGCTAACGCCCAGCAGTGGGACCCGCAGCCCTGCCTGTGGCCCATGGGTACGACGGTGGGACCCGCAGCCCTGCCTGGGGCCCAATTGCACTATCTGAGGTCTGGTACATCCCCTCGGGTATTTACCAAACCCTGGATATTCCTGAGAATATTTTTGGAATATTCTCCAAATAAACTAAGCCCTTATAAATAGCAAACCCTGTAAATGATTCCAGATCCCAAATTCCAGACCAGAAACCCACTTTCTGTTTTCCAGAGCTCCTTGAGCTTTCTGGTTTTCAGACTCCTTTTACACCCTCTGATTACTTGTAAGAAGCACTCCTCGGCCTGTCGAGAGTAGCTATATTGTTTACTCAGAGATAGTGGATTCAAAGGTTGCGTCTTACCGCACGGAGACGTAGGCTTCGGCCGAACTTCGTCACCATATCCTGTGTCATCTCTTTCTCTACCTTTCTACTCTATAGTGCTTGTGTGACAGCCCAGCAAGTCACAACTCAGCGTTTCGAAGCGCGCCACATCCCGAAGGGTCAAACCTTCAATCGACTGTTGGAGGAGGGTCACGTACGACTTCCCTGCCTCGGCACCTGACGAAGCCCGAGACGTTAGCACCGTCTCGGCCCAAGGCAACCTTCGCCTCGGCATTCGAAGACTATGTCCAAGGCAGGCTTCACTGCCTCGGCACCTGACGAAGCCCGAGATATCGGCAACGTCTCGGCCCAAGGCAACGTTCACCTCGGCATTCGAAGACAAAGTCCGAGGCAGGCTTCACCGCCTCAGCACCTGACAAAGCTCGAGACATCGGCAACGTCTCGACCCGAGGCAACCTTCTCCTCGGCATTCGAAGACAAAGTCCGAGGCAGGCTTCACCGCCTCGGCACCTGACGAAGCCTGAGACGTCAACACCGCCTCGGCACCTGATGAAGCCTCAGACATCGGCACCGTCTCGGCCCGAGGCGAACTTCGCCTTGGCATTCGAAGACAAAGTCCGAGGCAGGCTTCACTGCCTCGGCACCTAACGAAGCTCGAGATGTCGATAACGTCTCGGCCTGAGGTGACCCTCGCCTCGGCATTCGAAAACAAAGTTCGAGGCAAGCTTCACCGCCTCGGCACTTGACGAAGCCCGAGATGTCGGCAACATCTCGGCCCTAGGCGACCTTCGCCTCGGTATTCGAAAATAAAATCCGAGGCAGGCTTCACCGCCTCGACACTTGACGAATCTTGAGACGTCGGTAACGTCTCGGCCCGAGGCGACCCTCGCCTCGGCATCTGAAAACAAAGTTTGAGGCAAGCTTCACCGCCTCGGCACCTGACGAAGCCCGAGACGTCTGCAACATCTCGGCCCGCCTCGGTATTCGAAGACAAAGTCTGAGGCAGGCTTCACCGCCTCGGCACCTGACGAAGCCCGAGACGTCGGCACCGTCTCGGCTTGAGACGACCTTCGCCTCGGCATTCGAAAACAAAGTCCGAGGCAGGCTTCACCACTTCAGCACCTGACGAAGCCTGAGACGTCAGCACCGTCTCAGCTCGAGATCACAGTCACCTCGGCATTCGAAGACAAAAGTTCGAGGCAGGCTTCGCTGCCTTGGCACCTGACAAAGCCCGAGACGGCGACATCGTCTCGGCCCAAGATGACAACCTCGGCACTCGAAGACAAAACCCAAGGCTGCCTTCACCTCGGTATTCAACAAAGCCTTCGAGCCCCTGCTTCAGCACTCGAAGATGAAAACCAAGACGGCCTTCGCCTCGGTATTCGACGAAGCCCGAAGCCCTCACTTCGGCACTCACTGACGAAACCCAAGGCGGCCTTCGCCTCGGTATTCGACGAAGCCCGAAGCCCTCGCTTCGGCACTCGAAGACGAAGCCCATGGCGGCCTTCGCCTCGGTATTCAACAAAGCCCGAAGCCCTCACTTCGGCACTCACTGACGAAACCCAAGGCGGCCTTCGCCTCGGTATTCGACGAAGCCCGAAGCCCTCACTGACGAAACCCAAGGCGGCCTTCGCCTCGGTATTCGACGAAGCCCGAAGCCCTCGCTTCGGCACTCGAAGACGAAGCCCATGGCGGCCTTCGCCTCGGTATTCAACAAAGCCCAAAAGCCCTGCTTCGGTACTCGAAGACGAAGCCCGAGGCGGCCTACGCCTCGGCAAACGCACCCCTGGCCGACCCTTGACAGGGGGTCGGTGCGTGCGCGGTGACTGACATCGGATGACGCATCGGCAGGTGCGACGGCCGACACCAGAGTTTAGGCTCGCTTGATAAACGAGGCAAGCACAAATAGGCCAAAGCTCCTCTCGGTTCGGCCCACTCACTCACTCGCTAGTCACCGATTATCCCCACCTACTGTACTACCCCATCTTCACCTTCAAACATTTTCAAAGCCATGCCATCAGCCATACATGAACACTAGAGGGGTTCTTTGCTTTGCTCCCGTGTCGCGTACGACTGCCCCTCCCATCAGCGGTGATCCGACGAGGGCTTGAAGGAGATCCGCATAGAGGTGTGACTCCGGAGTCCGTCACTGAGGAAGCACGCTCCACTGCAAAGTTCTGATGAGTCAGGTGCCTTTTGCACCCACCAGCTGCAACTCCCCCCCCCTCCGGTACAAACATAGAGAGTGCAAGAGTGGGTGAGAAAGAGAGAAAAGAGAGAGAGAGAGAGTGAAAGAGTGGGTGAGAGAGAGAAAAGAGAGAGAGAGAAAAGAGAGAAAGAGAGAGTGAAAGAGGGGGTGAGATTTAGAGAGAAGAGGTGAGAGGGTTAGAGGGGGTAAGAATTTTTTACAACCCCCCCCCCCCCTCTCTCTCTCTCTCACACACACACACACCAGAATCCCGAACCGCCCCCCCCCCTACTTTTTGCCCTCTTGCACCAAACAAACAACGTTAACCCCCCCCTCCCCCCCCGGCTGCAAACAAAAAGAGAAGGTGAGAGAGAGAAAAGCAGAGAGAGATGAGAGAGAGAAAAAAGAGAGTCAGAGAGTGAGTGAGAGAAAGAGAGAGGAAGAAACAGAGAGAGAGAGTGAGATTGGGTGAGAGAGTGAGTGAAAGAGAGAACAGAGAGAGTTAGAGAGAGTTAGAGTGAGAGAGTGAGTGAAAGAGAGAACAGAGAGAGTTAGAGAGAGAGAGAGAGAGAAGAGAGATGGGAGAGTTCAGAGAGGGAGGGAGGGACGCGACCAACCCGACCCCCCTCCTCCTCCTTCCTTTGCTCCGGCGACCGACCCCCGCCTCCGCCTGGCCCGCCTCCACTCCCGTCCTCCTCCCAGAGCTCCGACGGAACCCCCCCTCCTTCGTCCTTTGCTCCGGCGACGCGCAGAGGGCGCAGCGGCGACCCCCCCTCCTTCGTTCTTTGCTCCGGCGACGCGCGGAGGGAGCAGCGGCGACCCCCCTCCTCCTCCTTCCTTTGCTCCGGCGACCGACCCCCGCCGCCCGCGCCCGGCGCTGCCGCCTACTACCCGGCCCGCGTCCACGCCCGTCTCCATCTCCGGCAGGACCCCACCCCCGCGCCACCCCACCTCCGCCCGTCCCCTTCCCTGGCCGGCGAGCCCCTCCGCCGCCGCAGCCATCAGACCCCCACCATCCGACCCCGAGCTCCCCCTTTCCCCCCCCCCCCTTGTGCTGCATTTCTCCCGACCCCCCCCCCTCTCTCTCTCTCTCACAAGAATACCGACCCACTACAAGCCAACACACTTATACCGACCCACTAAAGACAAAAAGACTGAGGTGGCTCAGATCACAGCCGTTTGATTCGGACTGGGTGTACAGCATTCTCACGATGATTCCATCGTGTGGTTTCGATTTCATTTCATGTAATCCAATGGTCAGCATTTCTACCGACCCCCACTAGGAGAAAACCCCACCTACCACCCCGGGTGCTCTTGGGTCTACCCCGGGAGGCTCCCTGTACACTTCTACCGACCCCCCAAAACCCAACCTAGGTTTTTGCAAAAAACCCCCCAGTTCTAAAAATTTCTACCCAGAACCCCTTTTATCATTTTTTGAAAATAAACCTAGCCCATGATTTTTTACAAAAAACTCCCTGCCACCCAGAATCTTTGACCAAACCCCTTGCTCTTGATTTTTTTCACAAAATTGACCCAAATTTTTACACATAACCCCTTACCTAATATTTTTTGCACAAAACCCCCCCTGCCTCTAACTTTTTGCACAGAACCCCCTACCTCTGACATTTTGCACAGAACCTGCCTGCCCCATGATTTTTGGCACGAACCACCCCTGCTCCTAACTTTTTACACAAAACCCCCTGCCCCTGACTTTTTGCGCAAAACCCCCTGTCCCTATTTTTTTTTTTTTTTACCAATGCCCCCTAGGTTTTTTAGCTCGAACCGACTTGCGCACAGCTATTTTTGTGACCCCAGTCAACCAGGTTACCACCTACCCAACTGGGAGGGGGTAACACATCAGTAGTCGGTCCCACCCAACGGGTCGGCAGACGCACAACAGTCGGCCCCGGACAGTCGGCAGGCAGACGACGGTCGGCCCCTCGCAACGGGTCGGCAGACAGACAACGGTCGGCTCCGCGCAACGGGTCGGCAGACAGACGACGGTCGGCCCCGCGCAACGGGTCGGCAGACAGACGGCGGTCGGCCCCGGACAGGGGGTCGGCAGACAGATAGCAGTTGGCCCCGGACAGGGGGTCGACAAACAGATAGCAGTTGGCCCCGGACAGGGGGTCGGCAGACATGTAGCTGTCAACCCCGTGCAACGGGTCGACAGGCAGATAACAGTCGGCCCCGCACAACTGGTCAGCAGACAGACGATGGTCGGCCCCGCACAACGGGTCCGCAGACGCACCAGACCGACCCCTGGCAGGGGGTCGACGGGCCCAACGGTCGGCCTCATGTAGCAGGTCGACAGACAGATGACGACCAGTCCCGGACAGAGGATCGACAGATGAGCGACCGGCTTTGCACCAGGAAATCCCAACCAGCTAGGTTAACACCTATCTAGCTGGGAGGGGGTAACTGTGGGTGCAAAATCTGGCTAACGCCCAGCAGTGGGACCCGCAGCCCTGCCTGGGGCCCATGGGTACGACGGTGGGACCCGCAACCCTGCCTGGGGCCCAATTGCACTATCTGAGGTCTGGTACATCCCCTCGGGTATTTACCAAACCCTGGATATTCCTGAGAATATTCTTGGAATATTCTCCAAATAAACTAAGCCCTTATAAATAGCAAACCCTGTAAATGATTCCAGATCCCAAATTCCAGACCAGAAACCCACTTTCTGTTTTCTAGAGCTCCTTGAGCTTTCTGGTTTTCAGACCCTTTTCCACCCTCTGATTACTTGTAAGAAGCACTTCTCGGCCTGT